>JAWWEW010000041.1:154435-170860 GCA_035583185.1 Anabacerthia variegaticeps
TCCCCTGCCCCGGGTGCTCTGGAGGGACACACACTTCCCAGGGACACGTCCCCTGCCCCGGGTGCTCTGGAGGGGACCGTACGTGGTCGGAGTCGAGCTGGCAGTGCCGGGCCAGCGCGTGCAGCAGGCGCTGGATGTAGGCTTTGAAGATGCTGTGGATGACAGCATCGTCCGTCTTGTACAGGTGCTCCCCCAGTCTGTACCAGAAGTTAAAGGAAATTTCTACCACCTGTTTGGAAAGAGAAATCCAGTGTTTTGTTATCAGCTGAACATTCTTCCCCATTGTGCTGGTGCTCCCCAAGGAGAAACCCTCCCAGGGGGGCCAGCAGTTGATGGTGCCACAGATATCCATTGGTGCTGCTGTCACACATCAGTGACACAGGGACCAGCTCCCTCAGATTTCTCTGCCTGTCACTTATCAAAGGGCCTGGAACCCCTCAGGTCACAACCAACACCTGCCCCAGCACTCAGAAGCCAAAGCCTCTCCTCTGAGCCAGGTCACTCCAGAGTGGAACCCACAGCTCTGGGAGTGGCTCGAGCTGGAAGCTGATGCTGCTCCACAGCTTTTAATTGTGGATTCTTTTATTTATTGTGTGGTTATTGCAGAAAAACCACTAGTGCAGACTTGGTCAGGAGCAGTTGCAGAGCTCCATGGCCCCCTCAGCACTACTGGCACAGGACAAGGTTGTGACCAAGGAAAGCTGAGCTTAACAAAGCTGGGCAGGGAGGAAAAGGGTCCCAGGGACTCCACTGAATGCTTGGGGCCTGCTGGAGCACAGCTCTGCACCCTCCATGGCAAACAAGCCATGCCCTGAACGCAGGCAGGGATCAGCTACTGGGACTGAATTGACAGTCTACAAAGAATAAAAGGATGAATTACATAAAGGATGAAAAGAGACCAAACGGCAATGACACACTCTGTACCAAAGGCAGGGTGGGAGCTTTGATGCTGATGAACCAGCATTTCAGTCACTCACAGGGCAAAGTTCCCAGGAGCAACAAATCCCCACCACGCTCGACTTTAACACATGGAAAAGTCCTAACGGGTTTCAGGGCTGTGCTGGCAATCCCAGACATCCAGGGTGCCAGGAAGGGGAAGCTAAGACAGAGTCCTGCCCGTGAGCAGCTCACAGGAACTGAAGCCTTGACTGTGTAGCAACAGAAGAGAGAGATTTTCCCCTGTGATCCAGCTCTGGAGGGTGGGATTCGGGATGGGGTGAGGAGAGGGACATGGCTGCAGCCCTCTCACCTCGTACTGTGGGTGCCCTGCGCAGATGAGCAGCAGCTCCAGCGTCCGCAGGTCACCCAGGCCCTGCCCCGGGGTGCACACGATCTTATCCAGGAAGGTCTCGCACAGCTCGGTGAACACACGGCAGTAATTGAGCACCCTGGGGAGGGAGAACACAGGGCACTGGTCGGACCACCCCCAGGGGCTGGATCACCCTCAGGGGCCGACACCCCAGGGCTCAGCCGGAACACACCCAGAGCCTCATCTGGAGTGAGAAACCCCAACTTCTGCTTCTTCAGCAGCAGATGGAAACGCTGAACGAGGGGAAGTTGGTGCACACACAGGGCTCCAATAATCAAATTTGCTGCAATGTTGATCTCATACTTCTCCAAAAGCCCAGTGCCAGGTGTCAGGGCTGAGGAGGTCACTGTGCCACAGCTGAGTCCCGCACAGCCCCTGGAGGGGCCAGAGGGCAGAACACGGACACACAAAACCTATTCCAATAACAAACCCAGGATGCCCATGTGGAACAGCTGCCACGCACAAGTCCAGGTTGGAGGCTGGGCTGAGCATCCAGCTCTGCTCAGCTTCAGGATCTCTGAGCAGAGGAAAGAGGGAACATCCTGAACCCTGCACAGCACCAAACCCAGGGCAGCTCCTCACACTGGTCCTCTGGGGGAGAGGCCCAAGAGAGGCCATTACTCCTGGGCTTTGATTCAACGTTCCTGTTCTGGAGAGCTTTAGAAATTCTAAAGTTCCTGAAGATGAAATCCCTTTTCTCCAGGCTGAGCCCCACCAGCTCCCTCAGCTGCTCCAGACCCTTCCCTGCACATGCTCCAGGCTCCCAATGTCTCTCCTGTTGGGATGGCCCAGAACTGCCCCCAGGATTTGAGGTGTGACCCCATGAGTCTCCAGCACAGAAAGGGGCCCTGCCCTGGCCCCAGCACTGCTGGTGCTCCTGGCAATGGTCTCTCTGGTTTGGAGCTGGCACAGCCCCAGCAGGGTCTGTGCTGCCCTGCCCATCCCTCCCTGTCCCTGTCCCTCACTTGTCCAGGTCCTCCCGGGCCACGGCCATGTGATAGGCACTCTCGAGGGTGAGGACGCCCTGGAAGAGCTGCAGGGCCAGCGGCAGGTTGGTCTCCACGTTCTCGATGGCGTAGAGGGCCGAGCACACGCAGTCCGATGCCGCCTCGTGAAGGTTGGACGATGTCTTGTCTTGTTGCTGCAAGACAGAAGAGCCCAGTGACTATGATGGAATCAGGGAATATCCTCAGCTGGAAGGGAGCCACATGGATCAAAGTCCAAGTCCTGGCCCTGCACAGACACCCCAACAATCCCACCCTGTCCCTGTCCCATTGTCCAAACCCCCCTGGAGCTCTGGCAGCCTTGGGGCTGTGCCCACTGCCCTGGGGAGCCTGGTCAGTGCCCACCACCCTCTGGGGGAAGAGCCTTTTCCTGAGATCCAACCTGACCCTGCCCTGGCACAGCTCCAGCCATTCCCTGGATGCTGTTCCTCCTCACACAGACCAAAGATTGGAGCTGCCATTCCGCTGCCCTCATTATAACATGAAATCAGACAGTAATGAAATCCCCATGTGTTCATTGTTGTTGTTGTTGTTCCCAAAATGGCTGGATTTGATCTTGGAAGTCTGTTTCAACCCAAAGGATTCTATGGAAACATTTTGCAGAGGTCCTGCACAGCCACAGCCCCCACAGCTGAGCCCAACCATTCCCACAAGCTGCTTCCCTGGACACTCTAGGTCAAACTGACCCTTTCCCAAGGGACCCTGGCAAACAGAAGGGAAAACATCAGGTGGAAACCAGGGCAGCTCCAAAGGAACGAAACCACCATGCTGTTCATCAGCTGGCTGGGCACAGAGCCACCAGTCTCACTGGGAGGTGGGATGGGAACCAAGGAGTCCTTGGTGGGGATGGAGACAAGGTTTGTCACAAACACATGTGGAATATTGACCAGGGATGTTCTTGGGGGGGCGGATCAGTGAATTTCAAGGGTGCTGACTGCATGAGGGAGATTTACAGGCACTTTCCCAGCTCTCTGGAGCCCCAGGCAGCTGGGGAGGAGACAGGACATGCTGAGAAGGAGAAGGGAGTGAACAGGGAGGAAACAAAGGAGCAGAGACTCTTAGAGTCCTTTTAAATGACATCTCGCTGGGTTTGGGAAACAATTCCTGGTGCCACTGGAGGTGGAAGGGAAGGAAGGAAAAATGCCTGATTTAAAGTGCTGCTAACACACTAAACAAGTTGCTGAGCCCCACAGCCTGTCCTGGGGGCAGCTCTGAGCAGGATCCTGCATGGATGTTGTCTAATCCTTGGGAGCCCTCATCTGCATTTGTCATTGAATTACACAAATGAGAGATTCTGTGGGAGAGGGGGAGAAGGGACAGACAATCCAATCCCTGGCTGCAGCAGAAACCTCAGTTCTTTGATGGCTCCATTCTGTGCTTGTCCTGACCCAGGGCACAGGATTCTCCACACCCTCGGCTCTTCCATGCTCAGCTGGACAAAACCCCCACACCCAAACACCTCTGGGAGGCGATTTTCCAAGGAGAGTGTCATAAAAGGAACACCATTTTAGTGACAATATAGAAAGAAACCAAGATAACCTCAACCCTACTCTGATTGAGCACCAAACTGATGCACTTCTGCTTCCCAAGAGACACTCTGGATGCCCAAACCCAGTGATACCCACAAGGGTGGGAAACCCCATCTGGCACCTCATGGGCATTTCCCAGCCTGCACTTCCCTGCAGAGAGGAACCCCCCACTCCACGGAGCTGATCCCAGCCCATAGAGAATCAGAGGGTCCCTCCCTGGCCCAGGAGGGGTGAAGCCCCTCAGCCCACGCCTCAGTCCTGCTGGGATTCCCCACTGTCCCCACCCTGGTTCGCCCCCAGTTCCCGGGAAACACTCACCAGCACTTCAAAGAGGAGGGACAGCAACTTGCTGTTGGCCATGAAGGTGCTGTCCAGGACACCCAGGTTGAACCAGCTCCCCAGGCACCGGAAGATTTTGATGAGCATCTTCTCCTCATTTCCTGCCTTCTCCACGCACGTCACCTGCAGGGACATGGGAGAACCTGTCAGGATCCAACTCCAGCAGATGATCTACAACAAATAACCCTAATGGCCTCAAGCTGTGCCAGGTTGGAGGTTTAGGTGGGATATTGGAAATATTCCTTCCTGGAAAGGGCTGTCCAGTCCTGGCACAGCTGCCCAGGGCAGGGGTGGAGTCCCCACCCCTGGAGCGGATGTCAAAGCCGTTTGGATGTGGCACTTGGGGACATGGTCAGTGGTGGCCTTGGCAGTGCTGGGCAAGGGTTGGACTCAATGGGCTCCAACCCAGACAATTCCATGATTCCCTGACTGTGGCTGGGTGCTGTGGGGACAGAGAAGCTGCAGCTTGGAGCTCACCAGAAGTGACACAACAGTGCTGGAGTAGTAGGCCAGGTCCTCGATGATCTCGGTGCGGCGGTTGGCCCCGATCCGCAGGGACCGGCTGTGAACCTCCTCTGGCAGCACTGTCAGGATCTCCAGCAGGAAGGGCAGCGATGTGACATCATTGCTGTACCTGGAGTGGCAGGAGGAGGCACAGCTGGGACACCTCAGCTCTGGGAAACAGCAGCGTGAGAGCCGGAGGGACATCCCGGCCCATGGAGGGGGTGGGACTGGGTGGGCTTTAAGGCCCTTTTCCACCTGAACCACCCCACAATTCCACGATTCCAGAGATTCAGGGACAGTGTCACTGCAGCACAGACAGTGCCCAGCCATGGGGCGTAGCCCTGCTGAGAGGAGCCTCCAGGATGGTTCAGCCTGAGGATTTCCAGCAGAGCAGTGACAAAAGCTTTCCCAGTCCACGAGCCTGGCAAGCCCAAGTGCCACCACCCGGATGAATCCCACCCCCTCCTGCTGCCAACAGATACAGGGCCACCTCAGCGTCAGTGTCACTGTGCAGCAGCATGGGCCATCCCATGGGGGACACCCCACGGCAACCGGCTCCAGCCTCACAGCTCCATCCCACCGTGGCTAAATCCGGGGGTGAGGGATCATCCCTAACAAAGCAGGGATGAGGGAAAGTGCTGAGTCTTGTGGCTGTGAGCAGGGAAACGTGAACAGAGCCACTCCAGAGCTGCAGGCAGTCCCTCCTGCCACCATCCCGGGCACTGGAAATCAGGGATCCAGGGAGAAAACTTCCCTTTCCTGGACTACACAGGACCACCCGCCTGCCATCTGCGCAGGGAGCAATTCCAAGGTTGGAGGCAGAACAGTCACTCACTTCTCCACCAGTGTCTGCACACAGCCCTTCCATGAAGCCATCTGCAGGGCGAGGTCAGCTATGGCCAGAGCGAGCTGGAGGGGAATGGGAAAAACTCAGATCAGTGTGGGGACTGCTGGGATGTGCCAGGAGAAAGGGGCTGCAGAACTGTCAGGGAACTCCTGAATCCACCCCCAACATCCCTTCTGGCAGGAACTCTGGAATCCCTCCACAACATTCCTGAGGGCAGGGAACTCCAGAATCCACCCCCACCATCCCTGTCCATACACAATCCCTGTGATGACCTCTGTAACATCTGCTGCCTTGAGGGGTGACATTCCCTGCCGGAGTATTTAGAAATCAGATGGACACCCTGGACCCAGCCTGGGGCTGTCAGACTCCCACCCTGTGCCACAGAACTGTAAGGATAATGGGAATGAAGGGAGTAAAGAGTGCAGAGAAATCCCCCTGGACACCCAGGGCACGGATGGATTGGGCCTTCATAGCAGGGCACAGTGAAAACCCCAGGAAGAGCTGCTCCTCCTTTCCAAACTGAAAATGAAGATTCAGTAATGGATGTGACTAAAGAAATCAAGTGACAAAGGAAGGAAAACAATCCCATGCCAGGCTGGAAGTGGGGATCAGCCATCCCTGTCCTCCAGTGTAGGGAGAGCCATCCCCAGCAACTGCTGGGAGCAGGACCCAGAGGGAGCAGTTCCCTCCCCTCTGCCAGCACCCACCTGTGTGACAATGACTGGGGACAGGTCCTTCAAGTTCTGGATGTGGGACAGCAAAGAGTCCCGGAGCGAGGCGTGGGAATCAGTTGGGAGTTCGTAGAAGGAAGTTTGGATCTTCATCTTCATGGTCTGTGCTGCAAAGTAGCAGGACTCCACATCCTGGTGGATCTGCAGCAGCTGGTCCGAGATCTCCCAGGCATGAACCTGCGGGAAAACCAGGGCGTGGTCAGAGGGCAGGGCTGGAACAGCACCAAGGGGTCAGGGGGCAGGGGCTGCAGACACAGCCCAGACCCCCAATGAAAACACAGCCTTGTCCTGCTGGAGTGAGGCCAGAGAAGGCCATGGAGATGCTCCAAGGGCTGGAACCCCTCTGCTCTGGAACCAGGCTGAGGGAGCTGCGGGTGTTCACCTGGGGAACAGAAGGCTCCAGGGAGACCTGAGAGCCCCTTCCAGTGCCTAAAGGGGCTCCAGGAGAGCTGGAGGGGGACTTGGGACAAAGGGAAATGGCTTCCCACTGCCAGAGGAAAGGCTTAGATGGGATACTGGGAAGGAATTCTTCCATGGGAGGGTGGGCAGGCCCTGGCACAGGTTGGGCAGAGAAGCTGTGGCTGCCCCTGGATCCCTGGGAGTGTCCAAGGCCAGGCTGGACGGGGCTTGGAGCAACCTGGGCTGGTGGGAGGTGTCCCTGCCCATGGCAGGGGTGGCACTGGGTGGTCATTAAGGTCCCTTTCCACCCAATCCATGCCATGATTCCCACCCACCGCGTTGCTGTCCCCAGCACCAAAACCACTGGGAAAATTACTTTATGGGACTCCAGAAGAAATCTCCCAAGAGTAAACAAGGACAGCGGATCACAGGGCTGGAGGAGGGGGATATTGCTCCTCTTTTGCCTTTAGGGGAGGTGAAAGCCAGTTCCAACCAAGCGCATGGATGGACAAACACCACATCACAAAAGCAGGAGTTTCCCAACACTGCTCTTGGGTTCAGTGTGGCTAAAAATCCCAAACCCAGCTGATATGGAAACCTGGGAGCAGAACTTCAGCCAAGTCCATGCCTTTGACACCCTTTGGGCTACAAGACTTCCCTGAGCTCAATCCAGTGGGACATAAAAGCTCTGCAACCCTGAAAACCACCTCCAGTCCTCATTCCAGCCCCACTAATGAAGGTCTTTCCATCACATCCCTTGGCCAGTTGCTCCAACAGCCAAACAGCCCTTTGTTCCAAACTCCTGCCTGCCTTCCAGCTGCATTCCAGCCTGGAAATAAAAATAATCCCCTTTCCAAACCTCTCCCCTGGCAGGACAGCGGTTTAGGGTTTAGGGGGACACAAGGCCAACACTGGGCAAGGTCAGCATGATCCAGGCTGATTCCCAGGGAGAACCCAGGCTCTGGAGTATGGAAAACTGGGATTTCTTTAGAGTCAGCAATAGCACAGGGCCCCAGCTCCTAATTCCACTCCCAGAAATTCTGCTGGAAGGTATTTCCACAGCCATTTCAGCTGGAATGCAGTCAGAGCTGACTGTGGAACCCAGTGGAACCAGAGGAGGCTGAGGACGACCAGGGACCCCCAGCACTCCATGTCCTCCCACCTCAGCATTCTGTATTCTTCCACCTCCTCTCCCACAGAATCTTTTGGGCTGGAAAAGCCCCAGAGCCCATTGAGCCCAACCATTCCCAGCACTGCCGAGGCCACCACTGCCCCATGTCCCCAAGTGCCACATCCACAGGGCTCTCCAATCCCTCCAGGTTCCAGCCCTGTGGCCAGAGGATCCATCCCTACCACATCCATGCAGGAGTAGGAGAGCTCCATTCCCCACACCTTCCCACAGGACATGGCATGTTTTCCCTTTGGGAATGCCAGTCCACCACCATCACTGACCACATGATGGTCACAGAGTCTTCCCAGAGCTTTCACACAAGCTCCTTTGCCATTTCCAGGCTCTGATCCTTCTTCCCCAGCTGCCTCCAGGACATGTGCTGTTCCATGGTCAGTAACTCCAATATCTCCAGCTACTCCTGGCCCAAAACTCGCCTGTAACAACTTCTAACAGGAGTGAGAAAAAGCCGGAGGCATTGCTGATGGAAATGTCCCCTCTGGATTTATTTATCCTTGCCAGGAAATTCCCAAGCTGGGAATAAACAGAAAGTTAAGAAACTCAACACCTACAACAGCCACAGTCCCACCAAACCCTCCCATGAAACCCTTTGTCTCCTTCATTAACTGCCAGATGACTCCCAGTTTGGATGGACACAGCAGCAGTGATGGACACAGGACCCAAATCCTCCCAAACCAGCCCCAGAGCTCATGGATAATCCCTCTGGGAGCCACTGACTCAGCACAGCCTGCACAATTATTCACGGGCTGTGATCATCAATGACCACAAGAAACTGTTTCCACCCATGGCACATCCAGGAATCCCACAGAGCCCTCGAGAGCTGAACTACATCATCAGTTCCCACACCCTCAGGCAGCTCCAACCATGCTGTCCTGGGATGTCCAGGGAAATCCCATCCTGACAGAGATTTAGCAGGAATAGGTGTGTAGGGCAGGAGGAAAGGGAGGGAAGAGCTCAAAGGAATGTCAGGAGATAAATAAATCCCCGGTCCTTGACCAAGGATGGAGCCCCTCAGCCATGGAGATGGGATGGGAGAGCCAGGGATCATCACCTGGGGAAGGGAAGGCTCCAGGGAGACCTTGGACCCCTTCCAGTGCCTAAAGGGGCTTCCTAACCATGGGATGTGCCCAAGGAGATTCCCACTGTCCCTTCTAGGCCAAAGGCCCTCCAACACAAACCCCATCAGACCAAGGCCATCAACCTTGTCCTTGGGCATGCACGGAAACGAGCACCCTCAGGAATCCAAGAATTTCTCATTTCCGCTGGTGTCCTGGCAGCCCAAATCCCACATTTTGGGTCAGGCTGAAGCCTTGTGGACAGGATGGGTTGGGTGATGGCTCTTCCACCATTGCCAAGGGGCCAGAGCTGGGGACACTCAGAGTGACACTTCCCAGGATCCTGTGGTCATGGGGCACAGGGGCAGGACAGTTTATTTCCTTAAAAGTGGGAAAGGTTTTCAAACTTATCCCCAGAATGCTTCAACTGATACAAGGTGCTCTGGCGGGGTTTTATTTAATCAGGGGTCACTCTGCTCCCCAGTATCAAAGTCAATAAATTGGCTTTGGAGACAGATCAAAAGGAATGGGAAACGTGAGATCCAGTCACTCCAATGACCTCTGTTGAATCTGAGCCAATTTTCCTCCCGTACAGCACTGCAAGAATCCCCACTAAACCCCAAACACACCTGCACTCGACCCACACCAAACCCCCAAGGCCCAGCTCACAGCCAGGGATCTGCATGGCACATTCTCCCAAAGCTCCAGACACCAGGGATGCAGAGAACGCTCAGCCATGAGGCTCAGGAAGCTGGGACAAGGCCAATCCCAAATTGGGGATGGCTCTTCTGCATTAGGGAAACCCCAACTAGTCCGGATTCAGACTTCCTGTGACTCCCAGCACATGGCTGGCTGAAGGATCCTCAAATTCTGGGATTTAGGTCAACGTTCACCTCCAGCCGAGCTCTGCAGCGCTTTGTGAGCTCACAGCTGCTCCACCACTGCAGGGCCCATTTCCCGGGAATAATCACCAGTAAAGGCAAGGAATGAGGCTGCCAGGGGAGCTGATGGACAAACCTGAACCCCCCTGTCCTGCTGGGCACCTCAGGGACACCCCAGAGCCAAACCTGAACCCCCATGGAGCAACTCAGGCACCAAAGTCACATTTAGGCTCTGACTTCTCCCCCTCACAGTGCCACCCTGGCAAACAGAGAGATCACAACCCAATATCCCTGGAAGTGTCCAAGGCCAGGCTGGACAACTTAGAATAGTGAAAGGTGTCCCTGACCATGACAGGGGGTGGGACTGGATGGGCTTTAAGATCCCTTCCCATTCCAGGATTCTGTGATGACAATTCCAGAAAAGCAAAAATAGCAGGAACCCACGCCAGGGTTCTCCCAGTGGAGGCGAAAGGGCTGGAACTGACCCAGGCTGAGGTGCTTTGGGATGGAATGGGCACAGCCTGATCCCAGTCACCCCGGGATGTCAGGAACATCCTGTGATGGGTGTCCCTGCACAGAAACAGTTTGGGAACAGTGGAGGGCCCAAAGAGAGCTCCTTCAGGTAATAAACCCTTGTGATTTGATCGAGCCCAAGGCACAGGGAGGCCTGAGGGACGACCAGCAGTGACAAGCGAGGGTCCAGCCAGTAACACCAGTGCCAGTGACCCCTGAGCCCTGGGCTGTCCCTGCTGCCACCCAGGGTGGACAATCAGCTCTGTCACCCACAGACCTGAAAGGCAGTGTGCACCAAACTCACCATTCCCAGCTTTCCCATTCCTGAGAGAACCCTGGTCAGGAAAGTTCCTGCTGGGAGTGTTCCCTTCCCTCTGCCCCCAACCCAGGGCTGGAATAACTCAGCCAGGAGCAGCTCCAAGGAAAGGAATGTGCTGGGTGGAACCAGGCTGTGTCTGGGACACCTGGAAAATAACTGGGATTCATTCCTAGACTTGGCAAATAAACCTGGGAAAGGGTCAGGCTACATAAGCACAGTATAAAGGGAGAAGCAGGAAAGTTGCTAAGCTGAAGCTGAGCTAAATTATTATTATTATTTTTATTATTATTAAACCCAACTTGGATGACACAGGGAAGGGCCCAGAGCGGAGGAAAAGCAACCTCAGGACCTTCCCAGCAGAGACTCTGGCCCTGGGGGTGTCAGGGCACTTGGGAATCCAAATTAGTCCCCAAAAATCCAAACTCTCCTTGGGGTGGAACGGCCTGTCCTGAGGACACCCCTTTACCCAACAGGAATCATGGGGGTCTCCCCCAGCCAACCCTCAGCCCTGCTGTGTGATTCAGGCCTGGGGGGCTCTGGGACAGGGACTGTGGGGGGTCTCACCCAGATTGGGGGTCCTTGGGACAGGGACCATGCCTGAAATACAAATCCCCCTCTTCCAGCTGTCCCAGGATCCCTGTCCAGGCACAGCCCCAAACTCTCCCTGGGCACTTCCTGAAGGGCAAAGCCCCTTCCCAGAGGGAGAACAGGAGGAGCAGCTGCCTGATCCCCCCCTGGACCCAGCTACGGGCGTTCCCTTGGAAACTCCAGCAGGAACTGGGATATGGCTGTGGTACTGAAAGGAAGCTAGGAAAGATGGGTGGGGAAAAACATGAATTTATGGGAGCAAGTGGTCTCAAGACTGGCCGAGGGTGGGCAGGGGCTGGAGCTGAACCCACTCCAGAGGGTGCAGGGCAGGACCTGGGACAGCCGGAGCAGGGAGGGGGCAGGACACGGCCCCTCCCAGAGCCAGCTCCTGGTAAGGGTTTCAGAGGAGCAAGGCAGATCGAGGAGCCCCGGGGGGACAGGGAGGGTCAGCTCTGGGGAGGGGGAATTTCGACCCCCGGGGAAGGGAACAAAGCGGCTCCAGCGGGACAAGAGGAGGGACCCCCCCAAACTTGGGGTGGGGCGGGGAAGGAGCCGCGTGTCCGTCCCTGAGGGCTTTGGGCACGAGGCGCTGGCCCCGATCCCCTCCCGGATGCGGCGGCTCCCGGGATTCCCTCGGCCGGCGGGAGGAGCTGCCGGGGAGCCAGATTTGCCTCCAACACCTCCCGGAGGTATTCCCTCCTCCCCAGCCGCCCCAGGGCTGTGCCGAACGTGCCACTCCGCCGTTCCTGGTGTTAATCATGGAGCCATGGAATGGGCTGGTTTGGAACGGAGCCCAAAGCCCACCCAGTGCCACCCCTGCCGTGGGCAGGGACACCTCCCGCTAGCCCAGGTTGCTCCAAGCCCCGTCCAACATGGCCTTGGACGCTTCCAGGGGTCCAGGGGCAGCCACAGCTTCTCTGCCCAACCTGTGCCAGGGCCTGCCCACCCTCCCATGGGAGAATTCCTTCCCAATCTCCCATCTATCCCTGACCCCTGGCAGTGGGAGGCCATTCCCTGCGTCCCGTCCCCGCAGGCCTTGTCCCGGGTCCCTCCCCCCGCGCTCCCGGGGATGGGGCGGGCACAGCGCGGAGCGGCAGCGCTGGGGCCGGGGCTCCGCGGGGCTCCCCGTGGCCGCCGCTGCCGCCCCGCCCCGGATGGGGCCCGAGGCCTCGGCGCGGCCCCCCCGCCGGCTCTCACCGAGCGCTGCAGCTCTCCCAGCCAGCAGCTGGCGCGCTCCTTGCCGCTGGGGTCGGGGTCGTGGTACAGCGCCTGCACGGCCTGCCGGACGAGCTGCAGGCTGGGCTGGCCCTGCCCGCGCTCCATGGCCGGGCCGGTCCCTCAGCGCCGCCCGCCCGCCGCCATTGCCGCTCCGCCGCGCCGGCACGGCCCCCGGAAACGCGCCCGCCTGCCTTCCGTTCCGCCGCCTTCCGTTCCGCCGGCCTCCCGCGCCGCCGCCGCCGCCGGCTCTGCCCGCCTCCGCCCCGCTCCGCCTCTCCCACCCCATCCCGCTCCGTCCCTCCCGTCCCATCCCATTCCATGCCGTCCCCTCCCAGCCCGGCCAGGTGTGTCCCACCGCCCCGCCCCCGCCCAGCCCGGAACGGGTTTCCGGCGGTGCGTCGGTCAAACGGGTCCGGGCGCGCCCGGCGCGGCGGGAAGGGAACCGCGACCCCCCCAAATGGGGTCCAGAGACCCCCCCCAGCCCCAAGGACCGGGGGCTCGGAGCCCCCCGCCCAAATGGGCCATCGCTGAGGGCTCCCAGGGACCCCCGTTCCCCGTCGGACCGGGGGCTCCCAGCGCGTCCCTGACCCCAAGAATGGTCCTGAGGCCCCAGAGACTCCCCCGCCCCCTTACCCGTGCCACTGGGGCGGCCTCCCTCCCAGCCCCACTACCCCGTCCTTTTGGGATCCCAAACCCCCCAGCCCCATTAGCCCGTCCCTCTGGGATCCCACCCCCCCTACCCTCTTTTCCCAGCCTGGCCCAGTGCCCTCATCGTTCCCACTGGTCCCACCAGCCCAGCCCAGGCTGATCCCAGTCCCCACCCCGTGCCTGTTTCCAGGGGTCCCCACGTCGGCCCCGTCCCACTCTGCCCCCCCCCCCCAGGCCCCCCATGCCCCATGAGGTGCCCAATTCCCTTCCCGTGGTCTCAGTGCCCCGCGGGTGTCTCGTTTTATGGGAAGGGACGATCCCTGGATGCCCCCAGCGCCGCCGCCCCACCTTGCCATACTCTGGCCCCGGAGCATTGCATGGCACTTTGGGGCCATCCAGGCCTTTTTGTGACCCCCCTGCGGAGCCCCCCGGCGCTGGGAGGAGCAGGAAAACCTGTGGATCAGCGGGAAAAGGGCTGCAGCACTGCCAGGGCTGCCCCGCTCCGGGGGTCCCGCCACGACCCTGGTCCCACGGGAGGGGCTTTGGCTCTGGGTTATCCCGAGGGGACTCGAGGGGTGGGGAACAGGAGGAAGGCACGAACTGTGGGGGATGCCTGTTCTGCTGCCTTCCCCTGGCACACAGGGAGTGACCCATGTGGGGTTTGATCCCCCTGGCACACAGGGAGTGACCCATGTGGGGTTTGATCCCCCTGGCACACGGGATTGATCCCCCTGGCACACGGGATTGACTGCCCAGCTTCTCCTCTGTTGCCATCTCTTGCTGATGGGAAAAGGTCAAATCCAGGCCCAAACATTCCACCAGGGTCCCCTGTGAGCCAGGTCCCCATTCCCAGGGCAGAGCTGCCTCCAGTCTCACACTCCAGCCCCAAACATGGCTGACCCAGAGCTGAACTTGGTCCAGGTTTGGTCCCAGCTCTGGTGGGAGCCCGGAGCGTCCTGGTTAAACCCTGGCACGGGCAGCCCCTGAGGGAGAGAGCGAGGCCTGAAGTGGGGCTGTCCCGGGGGCTCCTGGAGGAGCAGCAATGGCAGTGCCACCCAGCTGTTCTGGGATATAAATCACTCATCATGGAGACAATGGAGTCCCAGGCCACAGGTTTACTGGGGACAAATCCTCCAGTTCCAAACCCCACGGTCCCAGCGGATAAAGGCCTGGCAGAGGGGTCTGCTCCCACAAGGCCTGACAAGGGATGAGGCCACTCTGGACTCCTCTGTCCAAGCTGGACAACAACAGGGAATGATCACCAAACTCCCTCCATGGGAATTATCACCAAACATCTTCCCTGTGTCCGTGAACCCCTCAGATCCCACTGGAGTGGGGCAGGTGGTGGTGTGTCCATGTCTGGATGGTGTTATAATGGGAGAGGGTTGCCCTGAGCCGGGCTTGGAGTGTGAGCCCCCTTCTGTGGGATGGGGCTCTGCTTCTCTGGAGATGCTGGGCACCTGCTGCCCATGGGAAGCAGGGAACAAATTCCTTGTTTTGTTTTGCTTGTGTGCACGGCTTTTGTATTCCCTACTAAACTGTCTTTACCTCAGACCACCAGTTTTCCAGCTTTTCCCCTCCCAATTCCCTCCCTGATTCCACTGTTGGGGAGTGACCGAGAGGCTGGAGGGGCCTGAGGGCTGCTGGGGTGAAACCACAAAAACCCAGTGGAGAAGTATTTGGAGGGAAAACTCCTTTAGTGTCCTTTCCCTTGTGATTGTTGTTGTATAATGATGAGGTGGCACCTGGTGATGACAGAGGTGCTTGTTCCCTTTGCCCAGGGCTGGGATGGCCACCAGTCACCTACTGGTGATGTCTGTGCTGGGGGGTGGGATAAGGTCACCCTTGGGTTTTTTCCAGCCTGAATCAGTCTGGGATTCCATAATTCCATCTATGATTGTGACTCCACCAGTGGGTAGTGAATCAGGTTGTTGGGTGGCTTCCCCACCATCAGGTGCTGAATTTGGCTGGGCAGCAGAATGTGCCCTCAGAGCCTCCCAAAGTCACCCTCACATGGGGGATGTGCTGCTCAGCACCCCAAATTACAGCCTGTAGCCTCAGGATCATTCTCACACCCCAGGGCATTGGTTCAGCCAGGGAAGGAGCCCAGGTAATTACCCTGGGCCTCATAATTATGCCTTGCTTACCCGGCAAGAACAAGAAGCAGCTCCTCCCTTGGGCCCTGAATAATTAACCCACAAATTAGAAATTATGTTGTGGGTGCCCCGGGGCTCTGGCACCCCACGCTGGGTTTTGATGACAGGAATTGCTGAAGGTACAGTAAGGAAGTGGTCCTGATTTTCCCCATTTAGAAGGTGATGGTTGGCTGAGTACCACGCAGGGCCCAGAAGACACATCTGGCAGTGCAGATCACTCCCTTTGGGTCAGTTCAATTAAGCCATTAATGAGACTCAGTTGCTCTGCCAACCCCCAGCACTTGCTGGGTCAACACTGTGGTGGCCCCAAGCAGAGCTGGTGGCCCAACATCTCCAACACTGGGTGATGCTGCCGTGGTGGCACCGAGGGCTGTGAGATCCCACCCACGGGGGGCAGGTGCCAGGGCAGGGGCTGGGCCCCCTGAAAACCCAACAGTTGATGGGTGCAGGGACTCTGCTGGCCTGGAAATGTTTGTGTCCTGATCAATGTGTCCTGTTTGATTCCACACGTTGGTTTCCCACTAATGAATCAAACAAAGAGGAGTTGTGTCTGTGCCAAGCCCAGGAGGTTTGATGAAGCCAAGGGCAGGTGTTGCCCCTGGGATGGGACAATCCCAGCACAACTCCATGCTGGGTCAGGGCACCGCGGGGCTCCAGCCCAGGTGGGGTCTCTGGATCCGGGATGTGCCCTCTGCTCCTCCTGGGTCGGGGTTCCAAAGAGCTGTGGTGGCTCTGGAGGAGGTGCTGGAGCCTGGTCCCTCCCGGAATGAGTCCTGTCCCAGTCAAGGGCCTGAATGTCCCCCACGGAGCACAGGCTCTGCCCCGCACTCCCAGCAGGGCTGGGGGTCTCCCCAAACTCCCCTGTGCTGCCCCAGTACTCCATTAGTCCAAGGGGTCCCTGAGCCAGGGCTGTGGGGCAGCTCTAAGGCTGAGCTTGGTTAATTGGAGTGGGAGATCTGGTGGATTTGGGGTGTCAGTGTTTCACTGTGCAGCCCCTGGCTGAGTGAGAGCCTGGAGTAGGAGCAGGCACAGACTTCAGAGGGGCATCGGAGGAGCTCGTTCCCCTCCCCTGGCTACAGGTGAACCCATTCCCTGGGACTGGCTTTGCTCCTGGAGGGACATTGTCCCACTGTGTCCCTGCTGTTGGCTCTGGGGAAGGGGCCAGGCCCATCTCTCCAGAGTCTTCAGAGAGTCAC
>JAWWEW010000041.1:194789-205255 GCA_035583185.1 Anabacerthia variegaticeps
GGGGGGGGTGGGGGTTGCAGTGCCCTGGTGGGGGATGCAGAATGTTATGGGGGGCTGCAGTGGGATGGGGGGGGGGGTGTGAAGCATTTTGGGAGGGCTGAAGCATTCTGAGGGGACTGCAGTGCAATGGCAGGGCTGCAGTGCAAGGGGTGGAGGGGCTCCAGTGCTTTTGGGGGGCTGCAGCACTTTGGTGGGGCTGCAGTGTGCTGGGGGCTGTGGGCAGGGCCACAACAGCAGGTATGGCAGGGCAGAGGGTTCCCCCCACCAAACCCTCCCCGTTCTTGGGCACCCCATGGCCCCTGGACTGGGGAAAAGGCTAATATTGACCAACTGAAAATGTGGGCTGTTATGGACTGTCATGGAAACCCCCTCAGCATCAGTATTTGGGGGGTTCTCCTGGTACCCACCCCAGCATCAGCAGCTCTGGAGAGCAAAGGGATGAGGTGGGATGAGGTGGGATCTGGCAGGATGCTCCAAGCACAAGGCTGGGATTGGTACTGGGATTGGGGTTGAGCTTGGCCCTGCAATTGGGGTAGGGATCGATGCTGGGATTGGTGCTGGGATTGGCACTGGAATCGGGGCTGGGATCAGTGCTGGGATCAATGTCGGGATAAGTGCTGAGAACGGGGTCGGATCAATGGACTGGGAATTTACGGCTCCAGCACATCAAAAACAACGGAGAAATATGGGGGACAGGGCAGTTTTCTGGTATTCCCGAAGGATGAAGCAGCTCCTGCCAGGACCAGTGCAGTGGCCACTGTGGAGGAGCTGGGGGGCACCTCGAGGGTCCCTGTGGCCCTTCCCTGGGTTATCCAGGAGCCCCTGACTCTCCCGGAGCATCCCAGCACCCTCCTCCTCCCCAGCCCGATGCGGGGCCGGTTCGTCACCGTCGGCTCCGGGCCCGTGAGTCAGCACAGCCGGAGCCGCCGGATAAAAATATCCCGCTGGCTGTGGGGGTGGGCAGGGATTTGGCTGCCGGCGGGAACACGTGTCCGGGGGCCACCGTGGGAACCGTGGGGACCCGGACAGGACCCGCAGCTGAGCTTGGTGCTGGCACCGGCAATTTGAGGTGCAGCATCCCGGACTCCCGTGGCCTCCCTGCCCTGACATTCCCAGGCAGCTTCCCACATTCCATCTGACCTCCCTGCCCTGACATTCCCAGGCAGCATCTCGGCTTCCAAGTGGCCTCCCCACTGCCACATTCCCAGGCAGCATCCCAGCTTACACACAGCCTGACACAACATTCCTGCACCGAATCCCAAATTCCACGTGGCCTCCCCACCACCACATTCCTGGGAAGCATCCCAGCTCCCAGGTGTCCTCCCTGCCACAACATTCCTGGGGAGCATCTCAGCTTCCATGTGGCCTCCCTGCCATGACATTCCAGGCAGGTGCTGTGCTGGAGCCTCCGGAATGTGCCGAGGCAGCGGAGTGAAGCCCCTGGGATGCGGGTCAGCAGTTCCCAGCAGCAAGAGATGCTGAGGAGGGAGGGGGAGGACTGCAGTGTCCCTATGTCCCCGTGTCCCTGCATTCCCATGTTCCTGGGTCCCTGTGTCCCCGTGTCCCTATGTCCCCGTGTCCCTGCATTCCCATGTTCCTAGGTCCCTGTGTCCCTCTGTCCCTGCATTCCCATGTCCCTGTGTCCCCCATTCCCACGTCCCAGTGTCCCTGCATGCCTATGTCCTTGCATCCCCGTGTTCCTGTTTGCCCATTTTCCCACATCCCTGTTTCCCCATGTTCCTGTGCCCCTGCATTCCTGTGCTTCTGCATGCCCATATCCCTGTTTCCTGATGTTCCCATGTCCCTGTGACCCCATATCCCTGTGTCCCCATGTCCCCTTCACACACAACCCACAGTGTTCCAGGTGGGCTCCACTCTGGACCCCCACAGGCACCAATGGCCTGGAGCTGCTACCACAGCTGCATCCACCACCACATCTGGATCTGTGTAACACCTGGATCTGTGTCCAGCACACGTGCATCCCTGGAAACATCTGGATCCATGTCCATAACTACACCCACCACCACATCTGCATCTAGGGCCACATGTGACACTGTGCCCCCAGCTGGATCCATGTCCACATCTGCATCACTGCCCACACCTGCATCTGGATCTGCAGCCACATCTGCAGCTGTGATCACATCTGGATCAGTGCCCATGGTTGCATCCACAGTTGCATCTGCAGCTACATCTGGATCCTCGCCAACATCTGCATCCACGGCCACAACTGTGTTTGCAGCCACATCTGTGTCCCTGCCCACATCTGGATCGTGCCCAGAAATGCAGCTGTGGCTACATCTGCATTAGTGCCCACAACTGTGTCTGCAGTCATGTCCACATCTGTATCCACAGGTCACATCTGTGTCCATGGCCACATCTGCACCCCCATCAACATCTGTATTGGCGCATCAATCCTGAGTTTTGGCTCGACGGGCACCAGGGGGGATCCGGGATCCGCCCTGGAATTATGAATCACGAAGTAATTACCCAAAATGGGCCCAGAGCTCCGGAGCTTCAATCAGGGAAATCACAGGAGTTCCAGGGAATTTGAACATCAGGAGACATTAATGAGAACAGGTTCAAACAGGGGGATCCGTCCTGTATACATCCTGCATCCCTCCTCCATCCCTCCTGGATCCATCCTGCATCCTTCCTGTGGCCCTCCCGCAACCACCTTGTATCCATTCCGGATCCATCTTTCATCGCTCCTGGATCCCTCCTGCATCCACCTTTAATCCATCCTGCATCCCTCCTCCATCTGCCCAGGGCACTCTCAGTATCCCCTGGGATGCTCTTGGAATCACCTGGGACAGTCTCAGTACTGCCTGGGATCTCTCAGTGTCAGTGTTACCTGGGGTCTGTTGGTGACACCGGGAGCTCTCCACATCCCACACGACACTCTCAGTATCCCCAGGATCTCTCAGTATCCCCCGGGATCTCTCAGCATTGCTGGGATCTCTCAGTGTTGCCGAGCCCCCGGTCCCTCCCAGCCCCGTGAGCCCCCGCAGTGTCCCTGCTCCTGCACCCCCTGATCCCGCCGACCCCGCCATACCTCCCGCTGCAGCACGAGCTCCTTGGTGAAGAGCGTGGCCTCCTCACTGAAGGGCTCCCCCTCCTGCGACAGCCCCGGGATGTTCCGGGCGCCCCGTGGGCACTCGATGCCTGTGGGAGGAGGAGGAGCAGGAGGGTGAGGTCGAGGTCCCCCACCTGCCACTGCTGGGAATGGCCCTGAGGGAACAGGCTGGGCAGGGAATGGGACATGTGAGTCAGGGGGGATGTGGGAAGCTCCAGAAGGGTCCAGTGGTGGCACGGCCATGGGAGAGGCTGGGATAGCTTGGGACAAGCAGGGATGGGAATATGGGGACCGGCAGGGATGGGGACATGGGGACACATCCAGACCCCCACAGTCACAACCTCTCTCCCTGCCTCAGCTTCCTGCTTGCCTCTGGGATACCACCCTGCCCAACTCAGAAAACAGGGAAGTCCTGCATTATTAATTATAATTTGCATAATTTGCATAATTAATGAAGTGCTGGGAATTACAGCTCCATGCTGGAGCCGTGATCCTTTGCGAAGTGGGTGACAAGGTGCAATGTCACTGTCCCCCTGGGGGCCACAAGGACACGGGTCCCTTCTTGGAGCAGTCGGGAGCACCCAGAGCCCACCCTACAGTGACAATGTCCCTGTGCCAGCAGGCCCATTCCCACCCTCATCCCTGTCCCTGTCCCATTCCCATCCCCATCTCTATCAGATCCTCATCCCTATCCCTGTTGTATCCCTATCCTGTCCCCATCCAAGCTCTGTCCCCATTCCCAGGCTGTGCTGCCTCCAAGGGAAGACAAACATTTCCAGGGAATCTGGCAGGAGCCTCCCAGGCAGCTTCCAGCCCCGTCCCTGCCCACTGATCCCAAACCCAGCACTGACCCCGAACCCAGCACTGATCCCGACCCCAGCACTGATCCCATGGTTCTCCAACAAGGAACATCTTCCAGCACTATGCTGGGAGTGGGAATGAGGAGTCAGAGCTGCCTTTCCTCCTCCTTCTCCTTCCTCCTCCTCCATGGAGGGGGCCAGGACCTGCCGGGGGTTTATGCACCACCGTGGAATTTTTTCCCTCAAAGTAATAAGGGAAGAGCCAAGAGAGCACCAGAATCCTTAAACCACAGGAGCTGAGAGCAGCGTTTCCCAGCTGCTGGCTCCTCTGAGCTGGGATCCTGCTTCAGACCCTCTCCCGGCCCAGACGCTTCCCAAATGACCCAAGGGAAGATTCTGGAAAAGGGGAAGCTCAAAAGGGTCGGCTGAACATGCTCATGGCTCTGGGAATGCTGTAGGGAGAGGGGAAGGGGATGCTTGGCACCCGGAAAAGTTATCCAGCACTTTAAAAATAGCAACTAATCCCGAACCCGCGGCTCCGCCGCTCTTCCTGGGAAGCCGTGACGGATTAATGAGGGATGCGGCTGGAAGTGCTGCAGCCATCACGCTCCCCTGGGCTTCCCAGAGAATTCCAGCACAATCCTGCTGAGCCAGAGCTGGGGGGATGGATCAGGCTGCTGTGGGGGCTGCTCCGACCCTGGAACCATTGTGGAGGGATGGAGGCAAGAATTCCACAGCACCCCAGGGCATCCTGCAGCATCCCATGGACATTCCAGAGCATCCCTGGGTGTCCCACAGTATCCTGCAACATCCTGGGGTATCCTGCAGCATGACAGGATATCCCACAACACCCGTGGAGGGTCCTGCCCCAGGATGCTGGGAGAGGCTGGGCCTTCTTGGCCATCAGAGGGAATATAGAAAATAAAACTTTCCAGGGAAAATCTCTTGGAGCAGGGACCTTTCCAGCCCGAATTCCTGGGATTCCAGCTTTCTCCACCTTGCTGTGCCAGGAAGGGCACAGGGATACAGGCTGGCTCCGGGCAAGGATTGGCTGTGCCAGGGCAGAATGCCAGGGATTGATCTCCCAGAGGGTATATGGATTTTGGGAGAAATAGAGGTGATCAGGAGGGAGGGCACAGCCATAAACTGCGGGAGTGGCACTCGAATGCCCAGGATACACTCCGGATCCCGGCAGATCAGCACTGGATCAGCCCCATGGCAGGAATGCTCACACAGGGAAACTCATCCCCATCCCATCCCCACCTCACAATTCCACAGCTCCACTGTCTCCGTGGGGAATTTCAAGACACCCCGGAGCCACAAGACCCTGCACCCCAACATTCACCCTCAACCCCAGGGAATTCTACCACTCCCAGCCCCCGCCCTGGGAAGGCGTCAGGCTCCAGAGTTTTGCTGGGAGACAGAAATTTGGGATTAAACCAGCACCTCTATTTGCACATATTTATAGTGCTCCGACGGATCTATTTTAGCTGGAAAGCCGGGATGAGCTCCCTCGGGAGCATCCCTGGAGTCACATTTTAAGGGACTTGGCTTCTCTTTATGGTGCTCATTTGCATTTGATATCCATAAAAAAGGCAGGCGTTGATAAAAGGCGGATATTTATCCTATTCCCGGCTTGGCAGAGGAGGGTTGGGAATGGCACCAGGGAGAAAACCAATCAAAACCAGGGGAGATAAAACCCAGAAAGTCCCGCCAGGGTCGTAGCCGCTGGTCGCTGCCACTGGGATTTTATGGGATGAAATTATTTGGGGGATTAATCCCTGCTAGAACAGAGCAGGGGGGAGCAGGGGTCCCCATGGAGCAGGGACCTCCAAAGAGGAGAACCACGGAATAGGGACCCCTATGGAGCAGGGAATCCCATGGATATAGGGACCTCCCCCATGGAGCAGGGACTGTAGCAATGGGAGACGTGCCAGCCCCCCATCCCATTCCCTACAGATCCTGCAGACATCAGGACTCCGGAGAGGTGGCAGCCCCCCATCCCATTCCCCATGGATCCCACGGGCACTGTGGTGGGCACTGGTATATTCCAGAGCAGTGCCAACCTCTTGAATCCAGAAAGATTTCAGTCGATCCCAATTCCTCCTCCTGAGCACGTGGGAGTTTCATCACTCCTGACAATTCCCACGTCTCCATGGTCGGGAAGGGAGAGCTGCATTTTCCCGGCATTTCCCACTGGCTTTGACAATGGATAAAATCAGACTCCAGGATATTTATAGGCACGAGCACACGGAGAAGGACAGGTTTAGGACATGCTCCACATGGCAGGAGTCAACTTGGGATAGGGCTGGGAATGCTCATGCTCCAGCTGGATCTGGGGATGGAACGTCCTCATTGTTCCCAGTGTTTGGGTCCTGGAGGGAAATGATGGGACTGAGGGTCCCTGGCTGGACTGGCCACGTCCAGGGGTGATCCAGGATCTGCTGGCATCTGGAGCACAGGCTGGATGCAATGGGAAAAGGCTCTGGGGTGTGAGGGGCTGGGCAGAGGGGGGGATCCTGTGGCTCACCCTAGATTACTGGTCTAACTGGGAGCACCATTCCTGGTCATCCCAGGTCACTGGTTGGACTGGGAGCATTGATGGGGGAAGAAAGGGACCCTGTGGCACCATTCCTGGTCATCTCAGGTCACTGGTTGGACTGGGAGCATCCCTGGGGGTAGGCATGGAGCCCCCTACTTCCCAAACCCCCATCCTGGTGCCTGTGTCTGTGGGGGACAGTGACAGGAAGCATTCCCTGGCTCCAGGAACAAAGGGATGCACAAAGACTCCCTGTCCTGACCCTCGCTGCCCCCAGGATCAACATTCCCTCAGTGGGAGCCACCACTCCGCCTTTCCCAGTGTTTGATCCCCAGATCTGATCCCTTTAAACACTGATTGAATTTTTTGTAACTGAGTTGTGAACGATCCCTGCTCAGGGTCATCTGGCAAACCCAGTTATTGCCATGGAAACGGGAGCCAGGGATGAGCCGCCCCACAGCCCTCTCAGCCAGGGCTCCGGAGGCTCAAGGAGCTGCTGCTTGTAGTGGGAATGGGGACCCCTATCCCGGTCACCATCTGCCTGCTGAGAAGGCAGCACATGGAAATGCCTGGGATTCGGGATGCTTATCCTCATTCCCTTACTCATTCCATCCTCGCCCTCAATCCTCATCCCCATTTTTATCCCAATCCTCATCTTCAGCCTCATCCTCATCCCCATCCTCTTCCTCATTCTCTTCCTCATCTCCATATCTCCATCCCCATTCCAATTCCTATCCTAATCCTCATCCTCATCCTTATCTGTATCCCCATCCTAATCCTCATCTTTATCCTCACCCCATCCTCATCCTCACCCCATCTTCATCCCATCCTCATCCGCATCAGCATGCCCACCCCATCCCAATCCTGGAGTTCCCCCCCCACCTTCTCCCAGATTTGGGGTTTCCCAGCCACTCTCTGGTTTGGGATTTCCCACCTGCAAGCAAGTTTTCCGTGTGGGATCATTCTTCCCAACCCCAACCTCAAACCCCCCCTCCCAATGTGACCTGTGGGCATCTCCAGCACTAACTGGGGGGAGCTGGAGCCCCCACTCAGGGGGAATGCCATTGCACTGGGGGTGTTCCCAGAGGATCTGGGGCTCACCCGCGAGCAGGAAGGTGATGAGGCAGGTTTCCTTTGGCATGAAGAGCTTGAGGCGGGACCCACTGAACACGTATTCCACCACGGCCTCGGAGCGGCCGGCACGCTGCAGGAATGGCAGGAACTGCTTCGCCTTCTGCGTGTCCTGGGGGATCCAAGTTTGCCCAGTTGGGATGGGCTCTGCACCCCAAAACACACGCCAAAATACACCCCAAATCACACCCCAAAACACACCCACGGGAAGGCAGGCCTGGCACAGGCAGGCTGGATCCTGTCCCATTCCTCCCATCCATCCCCGAGCATCCCATGACTCCCCTTTCCCAGGATCCCCCCACACCATCCCAGCAGCAAATCGCTCCACACAAATCCTCATGAATATTAATTAAGGAAAACTTAATGAGCTATCAGGGCTGGTAGGGAGTGTCAGGGTCCCCACGTTCCCTCAGAAGGACCGAGGGATCCCAGATCCCCACCAGCATTCCAGTGTGAGTTCCAACCACCTGGTTCCCAGGCCACAAAGCTCCATGAGGCAACTACCAGTTCATTTACTCAAGGAAGAAAAGGGAAAAAACCCAGCAGCTCCCAAAATCAAAGGCTCCAGTTGGGTTTTCATTCCATTTTATCCTGGCTCCCTGGGCAGAGTGGTGCCTGCAGAATTCCTGCACATCCCACCCATCCTGCATGCCAAAGGGGATCCTTACCCCGGAGATGTCGGCCACCCGGTGGATTGGCACCTCCTTCTTGCTGTGCAGCCCCTTCCCATTCTTGATAGCCCTGGAAAACAGGGAGCACCTGGAGTCAGCAGCTGCTGCAGCACAAAGAGCTGGAGTCAGCTCTGTGCCCACCTGGGAGAGCTGGGACACTTCAGCTGGATAATCCCAGTCACGGGAATAAGGTAAAATGAAGGCAATGAGGAGCCTGA
This sequence comes from Anabacerthia variegaticeps, assembly GCA_035583185.1. Taxonomy (NCBI): domain Eukaryota; kingdom Metazoa; phylum Chordata; class Aves; order Passeriformes; family Furnariidae; genus Anabacerthia; species Anabacerthia variegaticeps. Next base: position 203,222 of record JAWWEW010000041.1, read on the forward strand.
ATGAGGGAATATTGCACTTGGAGGGCACTGAAGGGATGGAAAACCCAGTGGGATGCTGGAGCTGGTGCTGGGCCTGGACCTGATGCTGGACCCAGATCTGATGCTCATGCCAGCTCAGGGGTGTGGGCGCTGGGATGTTCCCTCAGGATGAGGCCACTGAGCTCCATGTCCCATATGGAGCATCCCCTCCTGCCCCAGAGAGTGGCCAGAGTGTGCCAGGCTGCTGGAGAAGCTCATGGCACGGGCACTGGGATGCAGTGCAGTCTGGGATGTGACTCCAGGCTCTGCTGAAGAGCTGGGAATGTTAAATGGATCACCCCAACTTCTCCGAGCCTCGCTGCACTGGCAGATCAAGGCCTTGCACCCCAACCTCATCCCAAATCTCCCACTCCCTCCATCCCTGGCATCACCCTGCAGCTGCCAGCCCCTCTGCCCAGTGCCAGCACCACCACAGAGCCAGGATGTGCCACGGATTCTGGCAGGGACGAGCCACCTCTGCCATCAGCCCCACACCAGGAGCGAGCGGGAACATCCATCCCCTGCGTGGTGGGGACATCCAGGCTCAAATTCCCCCAGCACCCAGAGTGCTGCTCCAGGCTCCGCGTGCCACATCCCAGCCCAGCTACCCTGGTGCCCGGCTGGAATCTCGCCCACATCACAGCGCTCCGAGATGCTGATTTCCTGCCAGGCCTCCCAAAAGGCACATCCCAGGAACGAGCCTCTGAGCAATCTGTGGCCGCCCAGCCCACGGACACGGAGCTGGGGGGAATGGGAGCGGGAGAGCCCGTTTATCTGGACTGATCCGCCTTTTCCCTGAGAAGCGAGAGTCTCGCCCAGGAACACGCCTCAGCCCCCTCCAAGCTGCTCTTCCCGGCTCTCGGCAGCGTGCCGGGATCTGCTGCCAAAGAGGAGCTGAGATCCCACATCCCGCTGGGCTCGGCTGTGCCGGAGCCGCCTCCGGAGCCTCCGGAGTCAGCCGAGTCACAGGGGGAAAGGTGTCCATTGGCATTCTCCTGTGCCATCCAGGAGGATGGGCTGAGGGACGGGGACATGGGGACACACAGGGATGTGAGGACACACGGGGGGCTCCCAGCACCAGCACTGTCCCTGTGGAGCAGCGAGGGTTGGGAACAGTGATTCCTGTGGAGAAGAGATGGGATGCAGGAGGGGCTGAGTGGTGGGACCACCTCTGCAGGGAGCTGGGAACACCTGGAGCAGTGACCCTGGGCCAGGAACTGCTGGGGACAGACAGATGGACAGGGACAGGACCGTGGGGACACAGAGCAGCTCCATCCCTCCCAGAGACCCCGTAAGTCATCAGGGTTAGGGTCGGAGGGGTTCCCCCCTAAATCCAGGGGGGAAAGGATGTCCCTCCCAGCCAGGCAGGACACAGGCTGATGGGACACTCAGTTGTGGGGACAGAGGGGTGGAGAGGGACATGACTGGGAGGGGACACAGGGATACAGTGAGCTGTGTGGGACAGGGGGACACAGAGCAGCTCTACCCCTTGCAGAGATCCCAAAAACCACCAGGGCCCCCAAAACCAGGGAAGGGCTGTTGAACCATGAAGGTGGGACACAGGGCAGGGACACCACCCCGAGCCATGGGGACAGATGGATGGACAGCAACACGGCCGGGAGGGGACAAGGGGACACGGGACATGGCAGGGGGGCACGGGACATGGCAGGGGGGTTCAGAGCAGCTCTGCCCCCCTGAGACCCCCCAGAAGGGCCCGACTCACCGGGCCTCAGCCGCCAGCAGCTCGTCGTAGTGGGCTGAGCGCTGGTCGTCATCCTGCCGGTACCGCAGCACCGTGGCCAGCCCTTTGCTCACCAGGGCCTCGGCGATGTTGCTGTGGGGGCACATGGGGTGCTCAGCACCACTTGGGGGGGGCACTGCCATCCCCACACACCCCTGCTCTGGAGGGGGTCACACAGGAGGAGACATGGAGACTCCTCCTCCCATCCCATCCCATCCCATCCCATCCCATCCCATCCCATCCCATCCCATCCCATCCCATCCCATCCCATCCCA
>JAWWEW010000041.1:205355-219631 GCA_035583185.1 Anabacerthia variegaticeps
GGGGACAACGTGGGGGGAGCTGGGGGGTCACCAATACAGTGGGGGGGGGGTCTCCCAGGAGCATCCCAAAATCTTGACAGTGCCCCAAAACCCCCAGCCCACCCCAAACCCAGAAGGCTCAGCACCCCCTGATCATGGGAACTTGTCCTTGATTTCCCAATCCCATTTTTTTTAATGGAAGAGAGGGTTGGGCACCAGTCTGGGGATGTGTGTGAGGGGGCAACCAACCATCACAAGAGCCCCCTGACACCACCCCAAAGCCTCCAGACCACCCTAAATAACGCCCCATCACCCCAAACCCAGTGGGGTGACACCCCCAGGCCATGGGAACTCCTCCTTGATTTCCCAATCCCGATGGTATTTTTCCAGGAGCAGGGGGTGGGCACCAGTTTGGGAGGCTGGAGGGGGGGCCATGTGAGGTTGGAGGGGGATCCATCCCTCTCCGCCGTTTTCAGCAAATCCATAAATTCTCCCTTGCCGGCGCATCCCTAATTCCCCAATTACCTGCCCGCTAATTCCCTCCGTATCCCAAAACCTGCGGATATATTTGTGCACAGCCATTCCCGAGCCCCGGGCAGAGGGGGAAGGGCAAATCCATCACCGGGAGCCAAAAATAGGTCTCAGAGCAGGGGGAGGAATCAAAAAATTCGGGATTGGTGAGCGAGGGAATGGCTGCAGCAGGAGCAGCTGCAGCAGCGCTGGGAATGCCAAGCCACCAGGAATGGGCACCTCCGGCTGCTCTGGGAATGAGCAGGAGGCTGCAGGGGTGGGTGAAGGGCTGCTGGCCCGGCTGGCCCCTGACACTCCCCATCCCAGCTGTATCCCGCGCCATTCCAGCTGTATCCCAGTCCCCATTCCAGCTGTGTCCCACTCCCCACCTCAGCCATATCCCATTTCATCCCAGTCACATCCCACTTCCTATCCCTGCTGCATCCTGGAAAGGGGGCTAAGAAGGTGTCCCCTGTCCCCCTCCCAGGGCCACTGGACAGGCCGGATGCTCTGGGGATAGCCTGGCATTCTCAGCATTCCCAGACACAAAATCTGCTGCTAAACACCCCCCCTAGGCTGGAAATCCTGGGAAACCTCCAAATTCTTCATAGGTTTAGAGCTTTTAAGGCTCCGAATTCCCACAGGGACTGATCCTGGCACCCAGAGAAGTGTTCCAGGAGCACCAGGAAGGAACCAGACCCCTTCCAACTGCTGGAAGGAGGGTGAGGAATAGGGAAACAGAAATAACGGCTTGAAGAAGGAATTCCAGTCTGTGAATTCCATACTGTGCTCCAGTCCTGCTCCCTGCTCCTCATCCTGGCCCGGGGAGCAGGATGCATCCCCCCATTCCCACCTCACAGCAAAGCTCTGGAAGTGGAGCTGGAACCACAGGGCAGAGGAAAGGTGGATCCTCCATTAATTCCAGATTAAAAACTAGGAATATGGGGGGAAAAATCTTAGGCCAAAAAATGCCAACTAAAGTAAAAAATTACAATTTCGAAGATTCTCCCAGAACTCATTTCCCAGTTTTTCCACCCAAAATCTCAAAAGAAGTTCTGGAGGGGTGTTTTCCCACGCTGGAGCTTCTACCTGGCACAAATCAGGATCAGGACCTGCAGTGCCACACCCACCCCCTTTCCAAAATTCACCGTTTGGGCCAAATCAGCCCCAAACTGCAGCACTGGGCCCTGATCCCCCAGGGAAGGAACTTCCCCATCCTGCCTGGAATTGTATCTGGAATTACAGTGCAGGGTGTTCCTGAAAGTTGGAGTTAATGATTTTTAGGAACTTTTTCTTCCAAGAATTTGTGGGATTTGCATGGCAGCAGCTTCCATGCAGAGCTGTGGGATACTGCAGGATTCTGTGGAATGCTGTGGGATGCTGTGGAATGTTGTGTGAAGCACTAGGGATACTGCAAGATGCTTGTGGGACACTATGGGATGCTGTGAGATGCTGCAAGATGCTATGGAATGCTATGGAATTGTATGGGATGCTGTGGGATGCTGCAGGATGCCATGGAATGCTATGGAATTGTATGGGATGCTGTGGGATGCTGCAGGATGCTATGGAATGCTACGGAATTGTATGGGATGCTGTGGGATGCTGCAGGATGCCATGGAATGTTATGGAATTGTATGGGATGCTGTTCCAGCTGTTCCCTCCTGCCTTGGTCCCATTGGCTGTGGCAATATTTCCCTGTCCTGACATCCCGGCTCTGAGCATCCCACTGCCCTTCCTGGAGATCCAGGAATGCAGGGCCAGGAGCTTGGGAATTGTTGACACAGCACAGTGGGATGGGGAGGGCACCGGGAGAGGCAGAGCAGGGCTCAGCATTCCCAGGGCAGGGATTAGGCCAGAGACACTGAGGAGAAGTGTAAGGGAAAAGTGGGATGAAAGGATACAGGTATCCAGCAGGAATACAGTCAGGCAGGAATATGGGCAGGGATACGGGCAGGGATACAGGCAGGGATAAGTATAGGGATCTGGGCAGGAATACGGGCAGGGATCCAGGCAGGGATGTAGGCAGGAATATGGGCAGGGATCCAGGGAAGAATCCAGGCAGGGATCCAGAAGGGATACAGGCAGGGATACAGACAGGGAAATGGGCAGGGATACCGACAGAAATATGGGCAGGGATACAGGCAAGGATCCAGGCAGGGATATGGACAAGGATCCAGGCAGTGATGCAGACAGGGATATGGACAAGGATCCAGGCAGGGATACGGACAAGGATCCAGGCAGTGATGCAGACAAGGATCCAGGCAGGGATGCAGCAGGAGAAGCCAGGTTTGTGCTCCAGCCCCCCCAGTTCCCGGAGCCTGGAGCTGGGAGCAGGGGCTGCAGCTCCTGCCCTGGCTCCCACCCCAGTGCCACTGCCGTGCCTGGAATTCCAAGCAGGCTCAGCCCAGCCCAGATGCCGGGCGGACACTCCAGGCGGACAAGCCCGGCTTTATTCCCTGCTCCATCCCAGCCTGCCACAGGCCTGGGGACACAGACCCCGCTCTGTTCCATCCCTGGCATCCCGGGATGCAGCACCAGACACTGGGAATGTCACAGGCACTGCTGGGAGCATCCCAGGATGCAGCCACTGGGAATAGCATAGGCAGTGTTGGGAACATCCCGGGATGCAGTCACTGAGAGTGTCACAGGTGCTGCTGGGAGCATCCCAGGATGCAGCACCACAGCCACTGGGAATCCAGAGGCAGCTCTCCCAGCCTTTGGATTAGGGGAAGGAAAACACAGTTCTCCCAGGTTTTGGATTAAGGGAGGGGAATTGCAGCTCTCCCAGCGCTTGGACTATAGAAAGTGCAGCTTTCCCAGCCACTGGACTGAGGGAAGGGAATTGCAGCTCTCCCAGCCCCTGGATTAAGGAAGGAAAAGGCAGCGCTGCAGCGCTTTGGGCGCTTTCCAAAATAGCTGCTACCGGGAAAAAAAAAACCAGGAAAGCAAGCCAAGGGCCTATGACAAATCCTCCCTACGCAGCTCTCGGAGCCACTGCCAGCGGAGCCACGGCCACTCCAGAGGGATATGCTGGAGCCACAGCCTCTCTGTAGGGATGTGCTGGAGCCACAGCTGCTCCAGAGGGATGTGCTGGAGCCATGGCCCCTCTGTAGGGATGTTCTGGAGCCATGGCCACTCCAGAGGGATTTTCTGGAACCGTGGCCACTCCAGAGGGATGTGCTGAAGCCACAGCCTCTCTGTAGGGATGTGCTGCAGGCACAGCTGCTCTGGAGGGATGAGCCAGAGCCATGGCCACTCCAGATGGATGTGCCAGAGGCACCCCATGTCCCAAGGGGGAAAGAGACAAAAACTATGGACAAGGGAGGGCTGCTCCAGAACACCTCACATTCCTGAACACCCCATGCCTTTGAACCTTCTCATGGAGGAGGGAAATCAGGGAAATGATGTCCCTTGGGGAGGATGGACATCCCAGGATACACAGCAGAGATGGCTCCCCCAAAGCCACCCCCTGAGGCACCAGACTGGGGGGTCCCTCATCCCAGCATCCCCAAAACTGCTGGAGCTGGGTGGGGGGGGTACTGGTTGGGGGGGTCCCAGGCAGGAGCCTCCCACTGTGTCCCACAGAATCCCAACACTGGGATGCAGGGAGGGGGTGCTGATCCCAAGCCAAGTGGGGTGCAGGGCACAGATGAGCCACCCTCCATCCCCATGGTCACATCTGATGGCACAGTGCCCCGAAGAGTGCCAGGTGGGAATGGTGGGTGGGAAGATGCAATGCCGGGGGTGCACTCACATTCCGCCGATGGACACGGTGGCGCAGGTGCGCTCGGAGAAGGCGGGGACGGTCTCGGTGGCGCTGCTGGCAGGGCGGATGTAATCCACGGACACGTTCACCTGCACACCCACAGGGACAGCGACATGGTCAGGGCTGGTCCAGTCACCCCTGCATCCCTGTGCCAATCCTGCTGGAACCAGCCATCCACCCCGTCATCCTCATCCTCACCCTCCCTGGGCCCAAATCCTGTGGAATCAGCCACCCAGCTCCCCCATCTCCCCCTGCCCAGGGAATGGAGCCATTTGCCAGTGGCTGCTGGCACTGTTGGAGCTTCCAGGCACATTAAACCTCTAGGGAGGACAAGGTGCCACCCCAGGATCCTAGCACAGGCACTGGCACTGCCAGGTGTCCCCACATCACCAACACCCACCCGCTGGGTGGGACAAGAGCTGCCACCACTCCCATGTCCCCAGACAGGAACAGGGGGGAACAGCAGGTACTGGGGACCACCTGGGGGGCAGATCCTGCTGCGCTGGGGCCCAGCATGAGCCAGGGGGTGCAGGGATTGTGAAATCATGGAATGGTTTGGGTGGAAATGGACCATAAAGCCCACCCAGTCCCACCTCCTGCCATGGGCAGGGACGCCTTCCACTATCCCAGGTTGCTCCAAGCCCCATCCAACGTGGTCTTGGGCACTTCCAGGAATCCAGGGGCAGCCACAGCTGCTCTGGACAACCTGTGTCAGTCCCTCACCACCCTCACATCCAGGAATTTCCTCCCAATATCCCATCTAATCCTGCCCTCTGGCAGTGGGAAGCCATTTCCCCTTGTCCTGTCCCTTCATGCCTTGTCCCAAGTCCCTCTGCAGTTCTTTTGGAGCCCCTTTAGGCACTGGAAGGTCTCCACAGAGTCTTCCCATCTCCATGCATCACCTCCATCATCTCCTGGCCATCGCCCCCTCAGTAGCTCCCAGCATCACATCCCACATCCACAGGCACCATTTCCATGCCATCCCACCCAATCCCACAACTCTGCCACTGTAGAAAAGCTCCATCCCCACTGGTTTAGTGGCCCCTCAGCTGAGGGAGGTCGAGGCTGCCTTGGTGTGGGGACACAGGGGTGACACAGGGGTGACACAGGAGTGACACAGAGATCCCTGGGGACATCCTGGTGCTGCCTCCTGCCACCCCAGGCCTGGATTTGGGCACTATGGATTTTTTTCATGCACGGTTCCGCGCCTGTTCCGCATGGCCAACACTCGCTCCGGCAGCTTGAGCCAAAGGCAGCCAGACAGGCGAGGCAGGAGCATCCCTAACCCCCTTCAAACCCTCAGCTCATCCCAAAAATCACTTATTAAATGAACATAAAGATGCAGAAAAGGTCGGAGCGCTGGCAGGGCGCCGGAGCCGAGGCTTTTCCGCAGCGGAGAGGGGGCTCCGGCAGGAAAGAGCCAATTAAGGGGAGCGGTTAAAGCGATTCCTCGCAGCAAAGCTCGTGTCAGAACCACTGGAGGGGAAAAAGAGACGCCGATTACTCCGAGAGGCAGGTTGGGAATTCAGCTGCTTCGGGGCATTCGCGGTGTCTGGCTCAGGAGCGGCTGGCGTGGGAAACACCTGGCTCGGGAGGAGCACAGGGGCTGGAGAGGTGCTGGAGGAGCCGGGGGGGACGGGGAACCCGGGGCTCGGGGTGGGATCCTGGATCATCCCCGGGAGGGGAGCAGCAAAGAGAGAATGGGACAGGATGGGATGGGACAGGATGGGATGGGTTGGCATGGCATGGGGTGGGGATTTGGATGGGACGAGATGGGATAGGGATGCAATGGAATGGGATGGGATGGGATGGGGGTGGCATGGCATGGCATGGAGTGGGAATAGGGATGGGGATGGGGATGGGATGGGATGGGAGGGGCATGGCATGGCATGGAGTGGGAATATGGGTGGGGATGGGGATGGGATGGGGTCACCCCTCAACCCACAGCAGGGATGTGCCATGTTGTGTCCTGTTCATTCCACTGCTAAGGGGTGGTTTGTGTTGGATCTGCCTGGGGGCAGGAAGGCTCCACAGAGGAGTCCAGACAGGCTGAATCCATGGGACAAGATCAGTGGGATGAGGTTCAACAAGGCCAAGTAGAGCACTAGGAACAGGCAGCCCAGGGAAGCTGTGGCTGCCCCTGGATCCCTGGAAGTGTCCAAAGCCACGCTGCACTGGGCTTGGAGCAACCTGGGCTAGTTGTCCAGGTGTGTACAACAGGAAGGTGTCCCTGCCCATGGCAGGGGGTGGCACTGGATGACTTTGAGGATCCCCTCCCACAAAAACTATTCCATGATTCCATGAAGAGCCATGTCCCACCCTTAGGTCACATCAACCCCACGGAACACTCCAGGCCTGGGGAAGTGGCTGGAAAGCTGGAAAAGGACCTGGGGGTGCAGGGACAGGAACAGAGCAGGGTCCATCCGATGCCAGATGTGGCACTGTCACTGTCACTGTCACTGTCACTGTCACCCCACACTCCCACAGCTCCAGCAGAGGGGTGACACAAAGCAAAGGATGCCAGAGTGCTGAAGGTGACGTGGGCACGGAGGGGCTGGGAGGGCAGGGGGGGTGGCTGGGATGAGGATGGGTGCAGGGTCCCCTCCTGCACCCCTGGGACCCCCAGCAGGCCCCGCTCCCCCAGCGCAGCCGCCGCCGGTGCTGGCCGTGCCTGGGCGGGTTTCCAAGGTCAGCTGCAGTCAGTGTGGATTAAATCACTCCGCCAGCTCCACTCCCGGGAGCAGATCCAGCCCCGGGAAGAGCGGCACGACACGGAGCTGTGGCTTTGTGCAGCCTCCGTGCAGCCACCACGGTCAATGTCACCCACCCTGGCTCCCCTGGGTCTGCCACTCCCCACTGGAGTCCCTGGGATCCTGGAGCTCCCCTGGACTAGCCAGTCCCTCACGGGGGTCCCTGGAATCCCAAGGCTTCCCTGGAGGCACCAGAGCAGCACTGGGGTCCCCAGGATGTGGCGTCCCCAGTACGTTGTCTCCAGCACCAAATTCCCAATGAGGTTGTTCCCATCATGTGGCCCCAGGATGGGATACCCAGTGTGTGGTCCCCACACTGTCCCCAGCTGGTCCCAATGAGGTGGAGACACCCCTAGAACTCCCCAGTGCCTCCCCACTCCTGTGGTGTCTGGTCCCAGTTCAGTCCCAGTTTGGGCTGAAGGAACAGATCCCTGCTCCAGCCTCGGGACCCCATGGCAGTGGATTTGTGTTCCCATAGGATGAGGGGCAGCAGGGGAGGGGGGTGCAGCCCACTTCTGGGGTCACCTGGATGGGGGGGCTCATTCCCCTGGGGAGGGATGGGTTGGGGGGCACAGGAGGCACAGCCCCACCTTTGGGTGCCATGGGGTGGGGGGTGTGGGGGGCTCTGGGACATGCCAGTGACATCCCCCAATATTCCCACCTGTCCTGGAGGGCTCAGAAGGGCTTGTCCCCTCCCTCGGGGACAGGAGGGGGCCGGGTGGGCGCAGATGGGGGGTGGGTGGCAGCCCAGACCTGCCAGGCTATAAATACCCGGAACGCCCGCGGATCTCCCGGCCCGCCGGCGTCACCCGCTCCCGGGGAATATTTTTACCTCCCTGGCAGCTCGTGCCGGGTGGCAGGAAAAGGGGGGCCGAGGGGATGGGGGTGGGTGCCCCCCGTCTGCCTCCGAGGCCAGGAAAAGGATCCCAGAGACCTGCCGGGGCCAGGCTGGGAATACGGGTGGAGAGCAGGAGTCGGGGGGCCATGTGCTGGGAAAACCTCCTCGGGAATGTGACACGAACCCCGGTGGGATGAGAGGATGCAGGAGGCACAGCGGGGGCAGCAGGAACCTGGGGAGCAGATCCAGGGACAAATTTTCCCTCTGGAGCAGCAATTTCCCTCCCAGGGCTGGTGTGCAGCTCATCCCAGCCTCCCCACAGACCCTGCTGCAGGGAGGGGGAATTCCTGGGAATGGCAAGCAGGAGTGGGCTTCACTGGGCTCTTCCCTACCCCTCTCCAGCTCTGCATCCTCCCATCATTCCTCCTGCAAAGGCTGGGATGTGGTACGGGGATGCTCCACAGCAGCTCCCACGGAGCCTCGAGTGCCTCTGGCATCGCTGAGAGCGGAGCCAGTGGATCCCGAGCTCCCTCCTGCCGCTGGCTCCGGGAGCAGCCAGGGGGGCCACAGAGCCCCCGAGCTGAGCCCCGGGGCAGGACCGACCTTGCTGCATGGGATAACCACGGAACTGCCAGGCTCAGGAGTGCCAGGAGGAGGGAGAGAGATGCAGGGAGAGGAAATATCCCTGAATTTCGGATCATTACACCGGGAATAATCCCATTTGCCTCTTCCCCCTCCCCTGCTGTCAGGGAGCCAGCCCAGCCCACTGCAGCTCCCCCCTGCTCCGCTGCAGCCGCACGCGCCGCTTATTCCAAGCACAGGCGGGAAAACATCTCTCCCAGTTGGGCTCTGAGCAGCCAAATCCTCCCCAACAGCCAAATCCTCCCCAATTCCACCCGTGGAAGCAGCGGATGACGCAGCCCGTTCCCGTGACACTCCAGAGCTGGAGCCCTGCAAAGCCACCCCGGCACCGGCACATTCCAAGGCACAGGGTCCCAGCTCCCAGCACAGCGCAGCTTCCGAGGCACCAATTCCCTCTGTCCCCATCTCCAGCTGCACTAGAACGTGGGATCTTCCCCAAAACCCCTCTCAAGCAGCCATGCTGGGCTCTCCCAGAGCTTCCAAGCTCCAGAAACACCCAAGCAAAATTGCTTATCGTTCCAAAAATCTGCCAAAGTCTGTCAAAGCCTTCCTGCTCCTCTGGGAAGAGGGATGATATTCCCAGGGAAAATGCTTTCCCTGGTCAACACATCCCTTGGTTTTTCCCAGGTCTGATCTCTGGGAGCACTGCTGTTGGTAACTCCACAAGGAGCATACCAGGAAGCATCCCTCAAGGCGTCCCTGGAAGCATCCCAGGAATCATCCTGGCACCTCTAAGGGGACCAGACACAGGTGGATGCACTCGAAAACCACCAGGAAACCCCCAGCTGCTGCTTTCCAGGTCTGCTGGAACTGATGCCGGGCTGATGGGACTGTGGATGAGCAGCATTCCCGGCTGGAATCAGCCTTCCCAAGAGGGAAGGGATGGGGATGGGACACAGGGATGCGATATAGGGATGGGGCATGGGATGGGAACACAGGGGTGGAGATTGGGCATGGGGATGGAATATGGGGATGGGACATAGTGGTGGGGCACAGGGATGGGATGCTGGAATGCGACACAGGGATGGGATATGGGGATGCAGGAATGGGACATATCTGTCACTGTGGGCTCTCAGCCCCTCCTGAGCAGCTCGCAGGGACAGGGCGGCATCGCTTCCATGCACAGGGGACATTCATCCCGGAGCTCTCTGGTGCCAGCGCCCTCCATGCGAGCGATTAATCCCCCAGTTAATTAGGGAAGAGCCCCGATCCATCGCCTGCACCACGGTAATTATCCGGCGCCGCTCCCCGGCAGAGCACGATCGATGTGTGGAGGATCCGGCCCTTCCCGCCACGCTCCACAGATTTATTCCACAAATCCATAGCGGCCCCGGCAGCCCAGAGCCTGCGGGTGCTGCAGCAGGGCCCTGGCCTCGGGATCATCCCGTGCCACTGGGCAAATTCCACAGCACTGGGAAGGACGTGGTGGGGCACGGAGAGGCACCGGCACGAGAGCCAAAAACCCCAAACCTGCTCTTTAGGGGCCGTAAAAATCCCAGCCTGGAAACTTCCTACTGCTTGGATGAAAGGGTGAGAAGGAAAACGTATTATATTCCATCTCCTCCCAGGGACAGGGAATCCAGAGGTGATTTCCCACATCCCAGCTCCTCTCCCAACACGAGCAGAAGGAGAAGGGGCCACGGCAGCCACAACAGGGATATTTCTTCCTCATCCCCCCCTCCGTGCTTTCCCCAGAATTACTTCGGGAAGCAATGGCAGGGGATTATTTTCACTGCAGGCCCAGGGGATGCCATTGACTCCCCATAACTGGGCAGGAACCCAGGGCAGGCAAATCTCTCCGGAATCCCAGGGATCCCCAGAACAGCCAGGGACCCAGGGCAGGCTGGGCTCCCAGAATCCCAGAGCTTCCAGAATCCCAGGACTCCCCAGCACACCCTCCAAAGCTCCCAGTACTGGAACTGTGCTGTGGGGAGTGGTCTCAGGGGTCCCACCCTCCCCAGTGGATCTCTCCACCAGCAGCTGGTGCTCTGGTGTTGGCAGCTCCCTGCCAGGCTGTGACTGGTGTGGGAAAAGCGGGATTCTTCTGCAGGATCAGTGCTGGTAGCGAAGGCAAGGCTGAAGGAAGAGACCCCTGGGCTCGGTGCTGCTGTTCTGGGTGGGTCACTGAACCCTGAGCAGCCACTCTGGGGACAGCAAACCCTGTTCCAGCAGGGCTTGCACCTGTGACGGTGGATGGAGGAAAACTGGCACCAGTAACCTTGAGGTGGCTCAGACTGGGAACACACCGAGGTGTCAGGACCCTCCAAAACCACTTGAGATTCTAATCCAGGCCCCAGTGCTCCCATCACAAACCCCACCAACACCCCAACACCCTCTTCTGACTCCAAAAATCACCAGATTTCCCACTGAAAAGGTCTCACAAGCTGCTATTTTCCCCTTTCCCTATTTTTTTTGAATACTCAGGCGGGGCTCTGAGCTGGAAAGATGCAATTAGGCACCGAAACAGCCCTCGCCGAGCGGCAGCGACGGCCTCGCTACGAAGGGAATTGATTTTATTTGACCATTTTATGAGCATTGGAAAATTGCATCCGGAGCGCACGCTCCGGTACTTAATACATTCCTCATTCCCTGAATTGCTCCAAACCAGCCTAGGAAAACATGCTGGGGAAACAAAAGGAGAAGCAATGTGGCATTCCTGGGAAATGAGGATTGGAACCCTTCAAAGGGTGCTCCAGATTTGGGTGCACCCTGGAATTCCCTGTGGAGAGCCTCGGGGTTGTCCACAAGGACTTGCATGGCACCAGCAGCACTGGCATTGGTGGGTCCTGGACCTTCATGAGCACCACCAGAGTCACCACTGGCCTTGTCCCCTTTCTTGTCCCCTCGTCCCCGCTCTTGTCCCCTTGGCCCCTCATCCCCTTGTTCCCTCATCCCCTCGTCCCCTCCCTCCATACCTTCTTCCCGATGAGCTTCTTGCGCAGGAATTCCCGGGCCTCGAACATGTAGGGAATGTCATAGAGGGGCCTCAGCTTCCTGTTCTTGTCCTGCAGCAGGGGCAGAGAAGGGGGACACAGGTCAGGAATGTTCCCCAAAACCCTCCTGGGATAAGCATCACTCCCCTCACCCTCGCCCACAGGTGCCCACCAGCGGCTGCACCCCAGTTTGGGCTCCCCAAGCTCTGCTGAACCCCAAGGGGATCCCAGGATAACCCCAACATTTCCCCAGGAGGATGTGGCAGCAGACTCGTGGTGCCAGGCTGGGCTTCCCCAAGTGGTAGCTCTGTAAGGGGAAGGGATGACAGAAAATTTGGGGTGGGGGTGGCCAGAGGGGATAAAGCACCCCCTTGGGATGCCCGGCCCCTGCTTGGAGGTGTCTGAGGGAGATCAAATCCCTAGAGCAGATGAACAAAAAGGAGAACATTCCAACAGAAATGACAGTAGAGATTTGATCCAATGCAGCTCAGCGCAACCCAACGTGACCCAACACGACCCAATGTAATCCAACCCCACTCAACTCAAGCCAACACAACCCAATCCAACTCAGCCCAAGACAGCCCAACCCAACCCAACGCACCCATCTCAACCCTGGGAGCTTCCCAGCCCACACTGGTGGAGGACAGCCCTTGGCACACAGCTCTGCCCGCCAGCACGGTGCGATGCACACAGCCCTCCACAGATTCCCTCCGAGGTGGGGAGGAAAACATGGAAAAGAGGGAGAACAGGCAAAAGCAGCGGGAAATGGAGCAGCAGAGTAGGATGGGAGAGGGAGCGAGTGCACAGAGACGCCAGCACTCAGCTCCTCCCCAATGAATGAGGCTTTGATAGAGTTTATTGTCCTTGACGCCGTTCATTCCCAGGCTGCTCCTTGGAGACGTTCCCTTCTCCACCCGCATCACCACGGCCCTGCCAGTGCTGGGGATGGGAATGGGCCAGATCCTGCCAGGGGATCCCCAGTAACCCACACCCAGCACCGACCCCACCCTGGAGGAGACCCCTGAGGAGTGCAAGGGCTGAAAACCCCTTCACTGGCAGGATGTGGGACCAGCAGAGACAGGATTTCTCCCAGAAATAGAAGCTTCCACGCTTGCTGGGGACCACCTGTGGCACAGAAAAGTTTCCTGGCACCCCATGTGATGGGCACGGAGCTGTGGCAGGCAGCCGGGACCCGGTGCCAGCTGTGCCAGCCCCAGAGCCGGTTCTCCAGCAGGGAGAGAGCTTTTCCCTGGCCCCATATAAGATTAAGCCCCGGCTGGGGACACGAGGATGGCACAGCTGATGAGTGGCCAGAAGGAAGCTCTGGCGTGGCTCGGGATGTGCTGCTGCTGCCGCGGGAAGGCCGGCACTGCTGCTCTGCTCCCCGGCGAGGTGCTCGGGGATGGAGGCGACTCTGCTACTCAGCCAGAGCCAGAAACATTCCCGGCCCTGTGCCAGGGCTGGAGCTGAGCCACTGGATAAATCCCGCGGCGCCAGGGGGGCCAAACGGGGCTGCTGGGGGCGTTCCCACTCATTCTGCAGCGTCTCCCCCTGGACCACGGGCACTCCCCAAGGGTGTCCCCCTGGGGCTGTGCCGCTGCCTCTCGGAGCTGCTCCCATTCCAGGGCATCCAGGGCAGCAGGATGAGGAACTCCTCATTCCATAGCCCAGCGGAACCCACTGCCCCTGCTCCATGGAAAAATCACCACACAGAGATGGAGGATTAAGCCAAGGGGATGAGACACAGGATGGGCTCAGCCTTGCAACATCAGGCTTGCTCCCCACTTCAGCACCTGCTGCCTCCCAGGGCACATCCCAGGTGCTGCTCCAGCCCCTGGAGCAGCAGGAGCTGCTGTGGCACTCACCAGCCTCCCCTCTGCCCCTTCCCAGTGGAGCACGCCAGCCCCCCTTTCCAGACTGCCAGCCCCCCTTTCCAGACTGCCAGCCCTGCTGGTTCCTGCCCTCAGGCTCACGGAGCATCCCTGGTCCCCAAATCCTCGGGGTGACTCCTGGACTGTTCCCTCCACTGGCCATGGTGGGATTCAATGGGATCTGGGTGATGAGACTCCCACCCTCCTCACCAAGGTCACGGTGAAGATCCACGACACCAAGCACTGCCCTCTGAGGCAAAGCCCTGTGCAAACACTAATTAATCCTCACTAACGAACTCCAAATTTATGGCTTATTTAAGTGTCTGCCTGGCACAGGCTGTTAAATCCCTAATCCCACCTCGCTGGAGTGTGAGAGGGGGGACAGCAAAGCCCTGGGTGGCCCCAGCACCACCCAGCAGCACTGGGGGCTCCAGTGCTGGTGGAAAAGCCCTGGAGGAGCTGTGGAAGTGGGCCCTGAGCCCTCACCAGAACTGCATCGGAGCATCTCATGGGTCTGCAGCCATGTGGGACTGCTCCAAAAAGGGGACCACCCCAAAACAGGGCCCACTGGCACAGCTAACCCTGTGCCATACCAGGACCCACAAGCTGCACCACATTGGTCCCAGATGTGCCAAGGCAGGGGGGCTGAATCCTCACTGAAGCTGCCTTGGAGCATCTCACAGGTCTGCAGCCATGTGGGACCACCCCAAAACGGGGCCACCAGTGCAGACCCCTCCAGCACCAGCACCAGCACCAGCACCAGCACCAGCACCAGCACCATCCCAATGCCATGCCAGTACCATGGTCACACCACGCCAGCCCTGGATGCTCTGCAGTGGCAATGGCTGCACCCTCACATTGTGCTGCTGCTGCTGCTGCTGCTGCTGCTGCAAAATGCCAACCCCTGGGGAATTCTCAGCCTGAATTCTCAGCTGGGCTGTGCCAGGAGCGGGTAATGGGAACGCTTAAGTGCCCGATCCGTCTCTC
>JAWWEW010000041.1:223065-239768 GCA_035583185.1 Anabacerthia variegaticeps
TCCTTTTCTCCACGCTCAGCCCCCCCAGCTCCCTCAGCCCCTCCTGCTGCTCCAGACCCTTCCCAGCTCCCTTCCCTTCCCTGCACACCCTCCAGCCCCTCAGGGTCCCTCCTGTCTGAGGGGCCCAGAACTGCCCCACCATTCCAGGGGTGCCTCCCCAGGTCCCAGCACAGGGATGGGCTCTGCCCTGGGCTGTGCCCACACTGGGCTGGCACAGCCCTGGGGCCATTTCCCCACCTGGGCACCCCTGGGCTCGTGTCCAGCCACTGTCACTGCCCTCCCAGGGCCTTTCCCAGCTTCCCAGCCCCTCTGCCCAGCCTGGAGCATCCCATGGGGTTGGGGTGACCTGATGGCAGGCCCAGCACTTCCTAGAATTCCAGAATGGTTTGGGGGGGAAGGAGCATTAAAGCTCATCCAGTGCCACCCCTGCCACAGACCTTCCACTAGTCCAGGTCCATCCAGCCATCCAACCTGGCCTTGGACACTTCCAGGGATCCAGGGGCAGCCACAGCTTCTCTGGACCTTCGTTATCAAACCAGGCTCTGCCAGAGCCTTTCACTGGAATTTGACCATTTTAACACAGTTTCCATTTTTCCCAAACCCATGGAATCTCACAGGAGGGGTCACCCTGGCCCTGCTTGGCACCAGCACTTGGACCTCGGGTAGGGGGACCCGGAGATGTCCCCCCCCAGCACCCACTGGCACTGCAGGAATGACACCATTCCTCGGGACCGGGGATGGGCACAGGGCAGTGACTCCGGGGCCAACCTCCCTGCTTTCCAACACAGCCCCATGGCAGCTGCTGTGAGTCCTTCCCACTCTGCCAAAGCTCCTCTCCTGCCTCTCCTGCAGCAGCTCCCTGGCAGTGCAGGGCTCGGCACAGCCGGAGCAGCTGGGCACGGTGGGGCACAGCCAGCCCCAGTGTTTGGAGCACATGGCAGCAAAGGCTCTGCTCCATCCCCATCCTCCCACCCTGGCCACGGAACCACGTTTGGCACGGAGCGAGCGCTCCCCATCCTCCAGCCCCTTCCCCGCAGCAGCCCCCGGAGCTGCCGGCAGGGACAAAGGCTGTTCCAGCCCAGCCGTGTCTTTTCCTGTCTCATCCCGTATCCATCCCCCGCCTCCCTCATCGAAGCCGACACAGCCCAGCCCCGCTATTGATGGTGCTGCCGGCGCTGCCGCTCCGCTTCCCTCCCCAGGGCACCGGGAATGGCTCCCGAGCCTCCCGGTGACCATCAATCTCCATCGAGCCCGAAGGCACCGATTTATCACAGACAGAACAGCCTTAATTTAAACCTTCTGCCACGAGCTGCCGGCTCTACTCCCTCTGCCAGCCCCTTTCTGTGCGGCAGGACCCGGAGCTGTGGGGATGGGGACACCCTGCAATGGGCTCGGGGTGTCTGGGATGCTCCGTCCATGAGGAACAGCTGGGATTGCAGGTCCTGGTGATGGGAAACACCCTGCAATGGACTCGGGATGTCCAGGATGCTCCATCCCATGGGAGAGGCAGCACCCAGAAGGTGGTGGCAGGGTGTCCCCAAAATGGGGTCCCATGGAATCATGGGCATCCCCAAGGGATCCTTATTCCAGGTTAACAGGATCCCAAAGGAGGAAAGGAAAGGTTTTCAGGAAAACCTCTCTGGATGCACCAGCTGCTGTAGGAGCTGGGAGGATTTCTGCTCCTTGTAGGAGCAGAAATTGGGTGGATTTCATTCCAAATCCTCCCTCCAGGAACACACCCCTGCCCCAGGGGACACAACAGGGGTCCTGATCCAGAGCAGTGGGACTCCCAGGGACACAGGACCCTCTCGGATGCTGGTGGCACCGCGGGGCAGATTCCAGCACAGCCTGGCCCTGGTGCCACAGGACAACGTGCCAGGCACGGTCACCTTGAGGCTCCTCTCGCCTGAGGGAGCAGCAGATGAAGCAAGAGACAGCATTTTCCGCAGGAATTCCACAGCTGCATTAGTGCTCTCCACTCAGCACGTGCTGCTCTGGCCCTGCAGTGGGTCCCCAGCCCCATCCCTCCAGCTCTTCTGCATCCCAGAGGCACAGAGCTGGGATGTGCCAACACAGGAGGAGCACACCCCACCAGGAGCTCAGCAGACAGTGCTGCAGAACCCTGGGACAAACGGGGTGTGTTACACCAGGTGACTCTCACCTGCACTGGGAAAACATCCCTGCTCCCTCTTTGGGATCCAAACTGAGCCAAGACCAAACCCACTGGAACCGGAACTGCACAAGGAGTGCCCACATTCCCAATCCCGTCATTTCCAGCACCTCAAACTCCTCAAAGACAGGGACAAAAGCCCATTTTGGTTGTGGCCCATAATTCCTAGAAGGTTCCACACTGGGAATTTGCCCCTCATGCCCAAGGACGGGGTTTTACAGAGCAGGAACACCCCGTGTTTGGGCAGAGGCAGCTCCGTGCCCTCCCTGCCCTCACCGCGCGGCTGCTCCCGAGCCCATTAGGCAGCTTAAATTAATAAAGTTGTTTGTCTTGTCAGCATGTGCTTCACACTGAACGAGCATCCTCTGGGGAGACACTTCCCGCGGCACAGGATGAGCCGGATCCTGCATGGGATGAGCCAGATCCTGATCGGGATGAGCCAGATCCTGCCTGGGATGAGCCAGATCCTGCCCGGGATGAGCCGGATCCTGCTCAGGATGAGCCAGGTCCTGCTCAGGATGAGCCGGATCCTGTTCAGGATGAGCCGGATCCGCCAGTGGTGCTGCCCCATCGCAGCATCCCAGTGCTATAAATGGCCCCAGACTCCTGCCCTGCCAACTCTCCTCATCCCCAGGGATGGAGCTCAATGTCCTCAACATTCCCGTTGGGAGACCCCCGAGCAGGGGTACAAGATGCCACTGAGAGCATTTGCACACCCATCATCATCACCCTCACAGACAGGGATGCAGGAGCACAAAGCCCTTGGCACTGGAAGCCTCCACTGTTTGATCCACTGGGAAATGGAACAGAAACACCGCAGGACAAGTGGAAATGGCCAGGAACGATGGATGTGACGGCACGGAAATAACGGCGAAGCTGCAGACGCTGCTTCAGCACAAAATATCAGCAGACTATAAATAATAAAGTTTTAAATTATAGAGTCTTGGATCAAGGAATGGTTTGGGTGGGAAGAGACCTTAAAGCTCATCTCATTCCGCCCCTGCCATGGACAGGGACACCTCCCACCAGCCCAGGTTGCTCCAAGCCCAGTCCAACCTGGCCTTGGACACTTCCAGGGATTCAGGGGCAGGCACAGCTTCTCTGGGCAACCTCACCCTGGCAGGGGCTGGGGCTGGGTGGGCTTTAAGGTCCCTCCCAGCCCAACACAACCCACTCCATGATTCCAAGACTATGGCCAGACCAGATTCCCCACAGAGCCTCCTCCTTCCCTGAACTCCCCAGTCCCTGGTACCCCCCAAGACAGCGCCGAGGGCGGCTGCTGAGCCCAGCTCATCCCAGGGATTCAGGAGGCGATCCCAGCACCGGCTGTGCCAACGCAGGATTAAGATAATTCAGAATTAGGGTAATTCGGAACCACACGAGGCTTTCAGACCAACGGCCGATTATGTCTTTAGCCCCTTGTTTGATTAAATTAAACGCTCGGGTTAATTACAGGCATGCCTCGGATATCTCCTCTCCTCTCTCAACCTCGGGAGCCTGGTGCCAGCAGACAGAACATTCCTCGCTCCAGTTCCGCACGCAGGACCCTCCGGGAGGGATCAGTGACTACAAATCACCTCCTTCACCACAGGATTACTCTTTCCAAGGAAAAGCTCAGCTTAATTCCATCAAGATCCAGAGAAAAGCAATCTCAAAGCCATTGAAGTTTGTGTTTTGCTGGTGATAAAGAGGGATATTGGAGAATGCCCAGAGAAGCTGTGGCTGCCGCTGGATCCCTGGAAGTGTCCAAGGCCAAGCTGGACAGGGCTGGGAGCAACCTGGGATAGTGGGAGGTGTCCCTGCCCATGGCAGGGGTGGCACTGGGTGGGCTTTAATGCTCCTTCCCACCCAAACCGTTCCATGATTCCATGATTCCAGCATCCCTGGCTAAGGAGGAACTGGGGAGAAATTCCTTAATTTGAGCTTTGGTGCTGGAGAGAGTGTTCCAAGGGGGGTTTTAACCTCACTGGCAGCTCTGTGGCAACCTCAGCCCAGCTCCCAAAAGATCTTTTGGGAGGAAGCAGGGAAGGCAGTGCCCTTTCTGAGGAATTAATCTGGGAACCAGCTGAGCACAGCGCTGCCCATCCATGGGGATTCATTATCCGCCGGCACTTGGCACAGAGCCCCTCACACCCCCTCCCCGGGGCCGGGAGGCTCCGGCGCCACTAATGAGGAAATTAAGATGTACAAAAATATCCCCTAATTTCACAAGTCATTTGTGGTTTTTTCCTCCTTAATTTCACCCCCCCCACAACGTTCCCACCACAACGTTGGAATCCTGTGCTAAATGAGCCTGACTCCCCCCTAAAGCCTTGGGAGCTCTGGAAAAGCTGCTGGAATGAATCTTACACTGCTGAGATCCCTAGGAAAGCTGCTGCAGCCCCTCACGGACACACTGCTCTGTGCCAGAGCTGCACCAGTAGCACCAGTGACCCACTGGGAGCTGACAGCCCCAGTATGGCCAGGAGCATCCCTGGAGCATCCCCAAAGCAGCCAAGGTTTTCCCTGAAAGAGATAGATAAACGGGAGACACGGCCTTGCTGTCACAGCATTCCTCCTCCCATCACTGGAATTAGTCCACCCACAGCTCGTGTGTCTCCCTTGGGGATGATTTGTCCAGAAAAAAGCAGAAATCATGGACATAAGTTGGATTTATGATGAATAGCCATTGGACTCTGGAAGACAGACCCCACTGGTGGGCACCTGGAACTGGGGCACTGCATCCCAGACATTCCATACTGGGCACTCCATACTGAACACCCAGAATCTGGGTGCTGCATTCCAAACACTCCCTGTTGGTTGGGAGATGGTGGTTTTGGGGGGCCCCTGACCAAATCCAGGTGGTCCCATGTGACACCCAGGATCCTCTGTGCTGCCAATGTGTCCCAGAGCCCCCGAAGCTCCTGGTCAGAGCCTCCTTCCCCTGGCACCACTGGCACTGCAGCTCCTGAGGCTCCGTGCTGAAATTCCACACCCGGGAACAGCCAGTGGTGTGGGACAGAACAGCCCGAGCAGGCATGGGACACTGAGCCTGGAGTCCTGCTGGAGGAGTGTCAGGATGTGGCACCGCGGGCACCGCGCGAGGGCCACGTGGATTCCAGTCCCCAGCAGCGTTTTGGCTGATCCGCTCCCAAGGAGCGTGAAAATGGGGTCACTGATCCCAGAACTGGGATGATCCAGACCCAAAGCCTGGCTGTGGGACACTGCGACACCAGGACGTGCTTCTGCCTCCTAAAACCGTCACCGAGGGGATGGGGACAGGGACAAGGACAGGGACAGGGACAGGCTGTGCTCAGACAGAGCCGACAGCTGCTGCCACGCTCCTGCCTCGGGCAGCACAGCCATTGCAGGGCTCCAGGAAGAGCCTCCACACTTCCCTCCCTGCTCCCTGTTATCCCGAATTCTGGAGGATAATGCAAACCCTGAGGGACATGGGACGAGGCTGTTGCTCCACAGACCTCCGTGCCTTGTTTTGGGGTGACACAGGAGGGGACACACTCACAGCCCCTTTTGTCCCTACTCCCGGGGAATTGGATTTCCATGAACCATCCAGCACGGCCCCACAGGGCACCGGGACCTGGTGCAGGGTCGAGGGGGGAGTTTCGAGTGGCGGAATTTGGGAGCAGCCAGGAGCCCAGCCCGGGGAGCTGGAGCTGCACTGGAGCACTCCGTGCCCAGCCTGCACGTGACGGAGGAAGAACAACAGCCGGAGAAAACTAGGACAGCACAGCCGGGCCGGGAGCGAGGGAAAGAGCTTTTAAGGATGGAGCTGCTGTCCCCTCTGAGGGACCTGGGAGAGGGGACATCCCGAGCTGTCACTGTCACTGTCACCCCCTGCCCTGCTCACAGGCCACCCCATGAGTCCCTCGCCAGGCACGGGGAAACAGCTTTGTGCCAGTGGGTCTGTGGCACAGGCAGGAGGGATCAGGCATGCAGGCAGGATCCATGGCACAGGCAGGATCCATGGCACAGGCAGGGTCCATATCCCACAGGATCTGTGCACAAGCAGGTCCACAGCCCCCAAAGGATCCAAGGTCCAGACAGGGCATGTGATTCCAGGGGGTCAGTGGCATGGTCTGGGACACTTCCAGCACACCCACAGGTGACACCCAGGCCCCTGTGCCAGGAGGGGACCAGCCCCTCCCCACCACCAAGCCCTGCAGATCCAGGGCAGCTCCTCCATGGAAAGCTGTTTCCAAGGCTCCCCATGGTTTTGCCCCTTGCATCAGGGATTTGGGAAGTGCTGAGGCAGGAGCTGGTCGGGCACAAGGTGCCAGCATCACAGGAGCTCCATCTCAGGTGACACTTTGACCCCTGCACTCTGGGCTGTGGGGACAGAAGTACAGTGACCCTCTGTGTCCCTGTGAATGGCCAGTGCCACCACAGTCCAGGAACACATGCTGGGGGAGGAGCTGGGTGATCTGTGGGTTAGAGAGAGAGACATTCTCCATCCCTGCAGCCTGGCACCCCATCCCTGTAACCCAGCACCCCATCCCTGAAGCCTGGCACCCCATCCCTGCAGCCTGGCACCCCATCCCTGCTGCACATCTCCAAATGTCTGGCGACTAAATCCCTAAATCCAGCCGATGCTAATGGCAGGGGGAATATTCATGATTCCTGGCAGCTGCTGCGCTGGGAGAGGTGTGGGGAGGGGGGTGTGAGGAGGGGGGTGTGGGGGGGTGTTCACACGGCTTTAACACCCGATTAGCTGGGGGAGGCTCTGAGCTCCACGCTCTGCAGAGAAGGTTGGGTGCCTTGGGAACACTCCCGGCTGGAGGAGGGATAAAAGCAGAGCCCTGACTGTGACCAGCTCTGAGCAGGAGGAGGAGGAAGAGAAAGAGGAGGAGGAGGAGGGAGGGAGGCAGCGGGGCCAGGACATGAACCTGGGTCGGGTCTCAGTGTTGAGACCCCTGTCCTGTCCATGTGGGGATGGAGCTGCTCCTGTCCCTTCACTGTCCTGGGAGCTGGGTGGGCACCCCATCAGCTGGGGAATGCCCCGTGTGCCCCTGCCATGCCTCCAGTGTCCACTCAGTCACCCCAGGGTGATCCCAATAGTCACTGGGGAGGATCTGGGCTGATGCCAGGCGATACCCAGTACCCCATCAACTGGGGGATGCCCCTGGATGCCCCTGCCATGCCTTCAGCATCCCTTCAGTCACCCCCAGGCGATCCCTTGTTACTGGGCAGGATCTGGGGTGATGCCAAGCAATGCCCAAGCCATGCTGGGCACTGAACTCCACTCCCGAGCAGAGCACTGCGGGCAGGGCTGGCTCTGGCTCCTCTCCCAGATGGAGAAGCCTCTGAAAGAAGCAAATGAGGCCTTTGCAGAGGTTCATCGCAGCCCTAAAATCAGGGGTTCAATTCCCCAGGGCACGAGGGCACCGTGTGAGCTGGGCAGAGTTCACGGCAGGGCTCAGCACCGGGGCAGGATTGAGGCTGCTCTCTAATTTCGTGCAATTTTCCCATCAGCCGAGGATTCGCAGCAGCTCCCGAGGAGATCAGAAGGTCAAAGCTCCATTCTCCCATCAGCATTTTCACGCTCGCCCAGCCGAGCGAGAAACATCCGCGGCAGCCAGAGCCGGGGTCGGGGCTGCCCCTTCCTGCTCCACTGCCTCCAGCTGCAGGCATGGATCAAACCTCTGGAGCAGCTCCCAGAGCACACTGGAGCTCCGTGATTCCGCATTCATCCTCCAGAATGTGAGCTGGCAGGTGCCTGGATCTTCCCCAAAGCATCAGTGTCAAACACCAGGCACTTCTGCTGGGTCAGAGGAATTACAACACTTAGCTCGAAGTTGTTGGGGAAGCACTTTAGCACAGCCTGATCTCCAGGGATGATTCCTTCCACGGCAGACCCAGCATTCCAGAGGCTGCTCCGTGAGGAGCAGATGGGCTGAGTGGGGCTTCCTTGGTGCGACGTGGCCCCGGGGGCCTCCTGCCATCACCGGTGGCCACAGAGCTGCTGCCTCCTGGAAAAGCTGCTCCATAATTGCTGGCAAGCTCCTGCCCAGCTCCCCACACCGGCTCCGGGGCCGCCGGCTGGTCCATCACCAGCCCGGCTTCTGCTCCCCTGCACTGCTGCTGCTGCTGCTCCAGCGCTCCAGGCTCGACTCTGTCCTTTTTTCACTGCTGAGCTTCTGCTCTCTGAGCCATGAGCAATTTCCTGGGATGCCAGCAGCTGTAATCCATACAGGAACCCAACTGTGCCAGTTCACAAATTAATCCAACCCGGATCAGGCCTCATACCTGGCCCCAACAGATCCCCTGGGAGCCAGGCTCCGGCTGTGCCCTGTGTTTGGACATTTGCTCACAGCCGGGGCAGGAAAATGCTCCAGAGATAAAGCAGAGCTATTTCACCAGTGATCTGGATCACCCCAAAGCCCCCAGACCAGCCCCTCTCAGAATTTAACACCCTGAACTGCCAGGAGCTGCACTGCCGCAATCCAGGCTCACGGACCGAACACCAACCGGCTGCTTTTCCATGGTGGAATGACTTTGGGAGACGGCAGTGAGGAGCGGCAGCCGGAGATGCAAGCGAATCACTTTTCCAAGCGCAGCACATGCTGCCCGAGGGCAGAATCCAGGCTGCAGGAACATGCTGACTGCACATGTCTCCTCCCTGGCAGCGATCGCAGCCCCTATTAAATATTGAGCCGGGAACTCCGGTGCCCCTGCTCCTGCTCCCCTAGGCTGCCCCTCCGCTCTCCCTGCTCCTCGGATCCGCCAGGGCCGTGCCGGGGCACTCCGAGCTCCGCGCGCCGGACACGCTGCAATCAGTTCCGTTACACAATCCATGGATGAGCTGCCATGATCCTTGTAGCTGTAATTTAGCAGAGAGCAGGCACTGATGAGTTCATGGGATTGTTCCTCGTTAATCTTTCATGCTCGTTGAGTGCAGAGCAATTTGTGTAGTACAAACCCTGCTCAACAAACAGGGAGACACAAGCGGCTCCGCGCAGACCCCGCTGCCGATCCAAGCGCTGCCTCACCAGGCACGGCTCATCCTGCCTGCATGGCCTTGGATTCAACCCTGGCACAGGGTTCCTGACCAGCTGGGAACAACCTGCTGCTGCAGCAGTGACCATCCTCATTGTGCCCATGGGGACAATGACAAGGTGGAGACCTGGGCTGGGCTGAGCGATCCCCCGGCTTCTCCAAGGCTTGTTGCCTTGAGCCACCCATAGAAGGATCATGGAATGGTTTCAGTGGGAAGGGACCTTAAGGATCACCCAGTTCCACCTGGGCAGGGGCACCTTCCACTAGCCCAGGTTGCTCCAACCTGTCCTTGAACACTTCCAGGGACTGGGCAGCTACAGCATTGGCACCATAACCCTCAGGATTTGTGCCAGTGCCCACATTGCTCCAGGGGGTTTTGCAGAGCAAACCAAGCTCTTCCCTGCCCAGATAACACTCCTTCTCCCAGCACCCTCCTCCAAATTCCCACCCGCCCCGGGGACGCGGCGCCAGCTCTCCTGGCAGGGCTGTGGCAGCGCCCGCGCTCCCCCTGTGCCAGAAGAGCCTCTGCAGGGACCGGAGGAGCCGGTCGGCATTCACAGCTCCCATCCAACTGCTGCCAAGCCGTGCAGCCGCCCTCTTCCCAAAATCCAGCTGGCTGAGGAAAGCTCCCGGCGGACACCTGCAAACCATCTGTCGAGCCTCACACGGCACCCACCGAGCGGGACGAGGCACCCACGGCGCCCCAGGCTCTGCCATCGGCACCCCGGGCTGGCACAGGGAGGGAAGAAGCAGCTCATTTCCAGGAATGAAGCAGCTGGGACTGCTAAAAATGGGCGGGATGGGATCTTTCCTGACCAGCTCCATTCCCAGTTCTCACACAGGGTTATAAATCCAACTCAAACAGCCTCAAAAACAGCAGCCCAAGGGGCCAGGCTGCCCTTGACCTCAAAGTCATTCCCTGCCCTTCCTCGCTGTGCAGCCCCAGCAGCTCCAGCTCCGGCAGCGCCGGATGGGGCTGGCAGTGTGCCAGACAGGTCCTTTGTACCAAACGCTTCCAGTGCCACATAAATATCCCGGCAGTCAGCCAGTGACAGGGAAAGGAGCAGAGAAAGTGCCAGTGTTTGATGGGGTCTGGGTAAAATACGGCTCTTCCTGAAATCTGCTGGAGGGCGGTGGGATGTGGAGCCACCATCCATCCCCTGCCCCACGCCCTCTGTGAGGGGTCACGCTGTGGGAACAGACCTGCTTCCAGACCAGCCACGACATCCCAGGCACACAAAAACCCCTGTCAGGACTGAAACTGCAGCCCCTTGGGGAGCAGCTGCGTGAGGAGCCGGAGCCGTGGCCGTCCCGGCACCGACCTTGCGGCGTCATTGGGCTCTGCGGCAGGACACACGTGTCTGGACAGACGGACACAGCCCCGGGCACCTGCCCAGCATCACCCCCTGGCCTGAGGGCACGCAGTACCTCCCTGTCCCATGGGCTCTCATTCCAGCTGGGATGCTGGCCCAGGACACCGTCCCTGCCTGGCTGATCCCTGGCTGTGAGGGACCCTCGTGGGGTCACCTCTCGCTCCCAGGAGCCTGGTGGGGCTGGACGATCCCTCATCTGCTCACGGCCCAGCAGGAGCCAGCAGCCTTTGGAATCGTGTCAGAAAGCCCAGGAACCCGCGTGCAAGCTCATATGAGAGCTGGAAAAAAAATATCCAAGCCCAAATCCATCTGTTCTCCCTCTTTCGAAGCCACTTCCAGCTTCCCTGTGCCTGCAGCTTTTCCCTGCCCGGCATGGTGACAGCTCGTGTCAGCTCTGCCCGGAGCTCCCGCCGTGCCCAACGCACTCCCGGTGGACACAAGGCTCCCATCGCTCCATCAGCCAGAGCAGGCACAGCCCCCAGGTCCCCCCACCCCATGTCCCATCTGGAGGGGGCTGGAGGCACCCCAAGGTGCCCGTGATCCCTTCCCAGCACCCACCACCAGCTGATGCAGGGCAGGGGGACAGGAATGAGCCACCATCCAGGAGAAACACGGAAAAACAAACAGCCTCAGCTTTGTGTTCTCGGAAAACACGTCTGGAAGGTGTCCCAGGGCCATCCCCACAATTCTTGCAGAAATCCCACACCACCAATGCCAGCCTTATCTCCGCGGCGCAGGCGGGAGCCGGGACTGGTGACTCCCGGAGCAGCGGCACAGCTGGGAAAGGAGCTGGGATATCTTCACTCCCAATCCCATTTCCACCTCCTCCCTCCAGCTCCAAGCACTGCCAAGACCAGCCTGAATCCTCCAGCAGCCATCGTGTCCCTGCTCCAGCCAGGGGGACACTGCCCCACTTCCAGCCTTCAAAACTCCCACCCCACCACCAGCAGTCTGCTTTTTTTCCCTATTTTCTCACTTTTAATCAGGATCATGTGTTTGACTCCCCCTCTCCAAGAGAATTACCAATTAAGATATCAATTTAGATAAATTGGAGGATTGGAGCAGATTTGTGCTGCAATTGCATCAGTCCTGCAAATATAGCCGGAGCGGCTGACGGGAGTCTGGGATCTGGCTGTCCAGGGAGGGAGTCTATGACTAAAAAAGGGAAGTGGAAGTATCCCAAACTCTGGGAATGGTGGTGACACCAACAGCCAGGAAAGCTCCAAGGTGGATCCCACAGGTTCAAGTCCATTGTCCCAGTGCTCTCAGGGGCTGGCTCTTCCTCCCATCGCACAGCACTGCCAGAGAGGGCTCAGTTCTGCCTTTGGATGGATCCGATGCTGGCAAATTGCTTCAGTGGGACTGGATCCATCACCAAAATGGATGGATGGACCCCAGATCCCACCATGGGGTTTCGGGGCTGAGCAGTGCATGATGACAGAGTGACAGGCACCACCTGCAGCCATGGAAGGGCTTCCCTGTGCCTGGATGGGTCTGAATCATCCCAAAACCTGGAAGAGCCCATGGTTCCAGCCCCAGATGTGGGTGATATCCTGGCAAGGGTCTCCAGCCATCCTGCTGAGGGTTTCCAGCCATCCTGGCAAGGGGTTTCAGCCATCCCTGTGAGAGGTTCCAGCCCTCCTGGTGAGGAGTTCCAACAATCCTGGTGAAGGGATTCCAGTCATCCCGGTGAGGGGTTCCAGCCATCCTGGAGAAGGGACTCCAGCAATCCCTGTGAAGGGTTCCAGCCATCCTAGTGAGGGATTCCAGCCCTTCCGGCAAGGGGTTCCAATCATCCCAGTGAGGAGTTCCAGCCATCCCGGTGAGGGGTTCCAGCCATCCCGGTAAGGGGTTCCAGCCATCCCGGTGAGGGATTCCAGCCATCCCAGTGAGGAATTCCAGCCATCCTGATGAAGGGGCTCCAGCCATTCTCACACGCACAGCACTGGCTCCACATCTGGAGCAGCAGGAGATGTGTCTCCGCGCCCATCCGTGATGTTCTTCGGCAGAGCCGAGAGCTGGGGACATTCCCAGTGCCCGGCTGCCGCCCTGGGATTCATCAGCGCCGGGAGATGAAGGCGGGAGATGAAAGGCTGGAGGATTTCATTACGGCAATTCTCAGTCTGTCACTTCCCATCTCCTCCATCAGGTGCCGTGGGACCAATTATCGCTCGGCAGGTCGGGATGGAGCTCCCCGATGGAGCCGTGATATCCAAGGGCTGCTGTTGGATATGGTGGGAATGTGCCAGTCCCTGCACACCACTCCAGAGCTGCCAGGCCATAGGGGTGGGATTGGAGGGTGAAGCCTTCCAGGAGAGCCTGGAATCAACCCTCAATATGTATTTTATATATTGCATATTAGGAATTTTATATCATGTATTATGTATTATATAAACTTTTCAGCCACTGATGTGGAAGGGGTAAACACATCATTAATTGCACTCACAGGTAATTAACAACCACACCAGCAGCACTGGGATGAAAACACAACAGATCTACAGACGGATAAAACCCAGAGGGAAATAAACGGGGTCTAATGGGGGCACCCCAGGCCAGGGGGCTCAACTTGCTCCAGCAGCCTTGGGGACACAAAGGGCAGGAGGGCTGGGTACCAGGGCCAGGACACAAACCCCCCCCAGTCTGGGGTGCCCAAGGCAGGGGCTGGAACAGACAAGGACCCAGGATGTGCTCTGGAGCACCAGCTGCTCCAGCTCTGGGAGGAGAAGGAAGGAGAGGAGGAAAAGGGAAGCAGATAATCCTCCACAGCACCATGACCACAGTGAGGACCAGGAATTCCACCCCACCAACCAGGGGTTTGACATCAGGACCCAACCCCCACAATCCCTGGGTAGGCGCAGATGATTCCAAATGCCAATGCAATTCCATAGGAAGAGCAATGGAGAGACACAGGTCAGGACTTGGGCTGTGATCTGGTGATGGGGGTGCTGGGGACGTGACCTCAGGGTGCTGGGATGTGTCACTGCTGTGCTGGGATGTGACCTCGGGGTGCTGGGAATGGGACATTGGAGTGCTGGGGACGTGACCTCAGGGTGCTGGGATGTGACCTCAGAGTGCTGGGAATGGGACATTGGAGTGCTGGGGATGTGACCTCGGGGTGCTGGGATGTGTCACTGCTGTGCTGGGGATGTGACCTCGGGGCGCTGGGAATGGGACACTGGAGTGCTGGGGATGTGACCTCGGGGCGCTGGGAATGGGACACTGGAGTGCTGGGGATGTGACCTCGGGGTGCTGGGGATGGGACATTGGAGTGCTGGGGATGTGACCTTGGGGTGCTGGGAATGGGACATTGGAGTGCTGGGGACGTGACCTCAGGGTGCTGGCAGTGGGACACTGGAGGGCTGTGGATCTGCAGCAAGACCCCAGACGCAGCGGGGCAGGGTCCCACGGTGAGGACCCTCACCAGCAGCAGGGGAAGGCACCGCCCGCGTGCCGGGGCCGCCATGCCGAAGAGCAGGATTTCTCCAGCGGATCCATCCGGCAGCACGGCAGGAGGGCAGCTGCCTCTCTGCAGTCTCCTTGGAGACTGCGACCGCTCCGTGCAGAAATCCCGCTCCTCCCAGCAGTGCCAGCGGGGAGCAGGTGCCCCCCAGGACCACCCCACGCGGTCCCCCCCGTGCCCCACGTGCCGCCCAGCTCGTGGCGGCTCCATCCCCACGGTGCTGACGTGGGACGAACAGTGGGGAGAGGCTCATCTGGGAAGTTATTCCTAATTCAGCACGGACGAAACAAGGTGGCAGCCTCGGAGGGAGAAATTTCCAAACTCCTCTTCCCACGGCAACCCGGGGTCACCCTGGGGAGCCGTGGCCATGGTGCCATCACCCACCTGGCACAACCAGGCCAGCCCAAGCCAGCAGTGCCATTTGGGATGGGAAACAGCGCTGGAAAAGGTGGCTTTGGCACAATCCTGGCACAAACCCCCCCATGCATGTGGGCAGGAGCCTCCTTGGCATCTCCAGAGGTGCTGGGAGAGGAGAAGGGCTGTGCCAGGAACAAGGCGGGTGCTCGGTGGGGTCTTGGGTGCTTGGCAGGGTCTCACAGCTCTGAGTGCAGCTCCCATGGGAGGAAAGGAATAGCAGAGGGAAAGCAGCAGCATGGAGAGAAATCCCTGCCCTGAGGAGCACCCTTGGATGGACTCAGCTCAGCTGTCACCAGGCAGTGCCCAGTGACTGTGCCCACACCACTGCCCACAGCCCTGCCCACAGGCACCAGCTGCTCCAAAAAGGGACACGGGGATCAGAGCCACATCCCAACTCCTGGCACAGAACAGGGGTTGTAAAGGGGACTCAGCAGTGGCACAGGGATCAGAGCCACATCCCAGCTCCCTGCACAGCACAGGAACTCAGAGTAGGGTCAAGGGGACTCAGCAGTGGCACAGGGATCAGAGCCACATCCCAGCTCCCTGCATGGCACAGGAACTCTGAGCAGGGTCAAGGGGACTCAGCATGCCCAAGCCGAGCTGATCCCGGTGCTTTCATGTCGCTGCCGAGCATGTGGCTCCAGATCCAACTGTGCCAGCTCGAGAGAGGCTCAAACCAAGCACAGCAGAGCCCAAACTGTGCAGGAACAATGCAGCCTTTTCCAAACACTTCAGTGCCCGCAAAGAATCCATTGGATCCTGACACTGCAGGTCACCACGAGTCCGCCCCAGTGTCCCTTCGAGCCGGAGGACAGAGAGTCCTCCCTCCTCCTCTGGGAGGTGGGAATTGCTCCCAGACCTGAACCAGTCCCACAGCAGAGGGGAGATGCTGGAGGGGGGCATGGCCAAGCCCCTCCCTAAATGCAACAATGGGGAGGGGAAGGAAAACCAAAGGATTCAAATCTATGGCATCATCTCCAGCAGCCCTGCCCTGCAGCTGCCTGCATCTGTCCCGGCGACAGGCAAATGTCAAGAGGTGCACAAGGGACACGAGTCCACACAGACGGGTCACCCACCCACCAGCACATCCCCAAAGACATCCCATGGTCCCCCACCACACAGCCTGGGAACAGGGCTCTCCCACCCCCAGGAGCACAGAGGGGGAAACTGAGGCAGGGCAGGGGGGTGGGATCCACCTCCCTGCAGCCACCAGTGCACCCCCAGACCTCCTGCACCCCAGAGATGAGGCTCCCCCAGCAACAAAAATGGGGTGCTTGGCTGGGGAGTCACGCCAGAGAGAACAGGAACCCCATGGGGAGGGGTGTCAATCCAGGGATGGTCATGGATGACAGCGATCGCTGCAGCACTGGGAGAGGGGACAGCCCCCTCCCCAGGTCCCCCTCCCCACAGGCGTCCCCACGTGTGTCACCTGCGCGCTGTCCCCCTCCAGCCGCGGGGGGCGGATGCTGGACAGGTGGATGGTTTTGTGGTCCCCAGAGTTGAGCTTCACCACGATGGCGTCGGCGTTCAGCACCTGCATCACCTGGGGATGGAGAGCACGAGGTGAGCACGGGGATCATGGCACACCCAGAGCCAGGGGCCACCCTGACACCAGCTTTGGCACCTGACCCAGCCTGGCTTGACTCTCAGCACAGAGCCCCCAGCTCCAACCCCATCCCAGAGGCCCAGGGCGGTCACTGGAGAGAATGTGGCTTGCTGGCATCCCTGTGGTCCTGCTCTCCCAGCCTGGGAGCTCAGCACTGCCCAGCACCCCCCCACATCCCTGCACGGTGACACTGTGTCACACCAGCACATCACCAGCTGGGTGTCCTGTGACAGGGCTCAGGCCCCAGGTTTTCATTCCAGAAACAATACTGGAGGGGACAGGACCACCAGCTCGAAACCGGACAGGGGACAACACATGGAGGAGGGAGCACAGCCCATGGTGGGTGCTCTCCCACCCCAGGACCATGTCCTGGCTGCTGGGTCTCCACACACTTAGGGAGCAAATTAATTAGAATCATAAAATCATGGAATCCTAGAAAGGTTTAGGTGGGAAGAGACCTTAAAACCTCACCCAAATTCACTCCTGCCATGGACAGGACACCTCCCACTAGCCCAGGTTGTTCCAAGCCCCATCCAGCCTGGCCTTGGACACTCCCAGGGATCCAGGGGCAGCCACAGCTTCTCTGTCCAACCTGTGCCAGCCCCTGCCCACCCTCCCAGCCACCAATCCCTTCCCAATGGCCCAGCCAGCCCTGCCCTCTGGCCCTGGTAAGCCATTCCCTGT
>JAWWEW010000041.1:249205-262769 GCA_035583185.1 Anabacerthia variegaticeps
CGGGGCGGGGCGGGGGGGGCGGGCCCACCGGGGCGGGGGCCGGGCCTCAGCTAGGCCGCGCCCCCCCGCGGCCGTCGGCCAACGGGCGGCCGCCCCCGCCGCCTTCGCGGGCGCGCCCTCCCGCGCCTCGGCAAATGGCGGCGTGAGGGGCCCCTGGAGGAGGCGGGGCGGTGGGGGGTGGCGGTGACGTAGCGACCCGCGGCCACGCCCACCCCGGCGCGCGGGAGGGGGCGGGACTTCCGGCCCGCGCGGCGCCAGGGACACGTCGGCAAAGGGCGGCCCGCGCGCACACGTGGCCTCGCGCGGCGGGGGGGCGGGGCCTGGACGGGACACGCCCTCACGTCACTGAGGGGCGTGGTCTGGCTTGGACACGCCTCCTGGTGACGTCAGCAGCGGGTCCCGGGGTTTTGCGGGGTCCCCAAAACTGCCCCGTGGGGAACGGGGGGAACCCAGCACGGCCCGGGGGGACACGGGGGGCACCCGGGGCACCCAGCTCGGCCCGGGGGGAAAGGGGGACGGGGAGCCCCCCGTGCAGCCCCGGGGGCCCCGGGGACAGCGGGATGCCCAGCACGGTCCCGGGGGGGACAGCGGAGGGGACAGGAGATAGCCCCGCTCCCGGCACGGCCCCGCGGGGGCTCCGGAGCACCGTGAGCTGCTCTCCGGCTCCCCGACACGCCGTGCCCGGAGCGCGGTGACTGCCCGAAGTGCCCCCGAGCGTTCCCGTGCTCTGCCCCGCGTTCCCTCCCTGTCCCCCTGTCCCCAGCCCCGCACAGCGCACCGGGCCACCCGCACTCTGGGCAGCGCGGTGTGCGGGCTCCCAGTGCCGGCCCCACTGACCCCCGGGGGCACCGGGGGCTCACGGCCCCGCTCCCTGCAGGGCACGGCGGGGTTGGTGGGAGAAGGGGCGGAGAACGGGACACCCTCCTTCGGCCGGCTTGGGGCCGTGCTGGAGTGGGTCCCCCCGCCCTGCGGGTCGCGCCGATCCCGCAGCCACCGCCCAAAACCAGCCCCCTGCCCACGGACACCCCCCCGCCAGCACCACCCGCATCCTGCGGGGACACCGGCGACACCGGCACGGCCACGCCAGGTCCGCCCCCGTGGCCCGGAGCCCCCCGGGTCACCCACCGTCACTGACAGACCAGAAGTGGCCCCGGGATGTCCCCCCTCGGGGACACGGGCACGCCGCGCACCCCCCTCTCCCGGGCAGGACTGTGGGTTCCGACTGTCTCTGGGTGACCCCAAACCCCGTTCCGGGGCGGAGGGTCCCGGGGAGCAGCGCAGGGCCGGGACCGGCGGGCACCCGGTGCCCCGTGTCACCGCCTGGGGGTCCCCGCGGACAAACCCCCTGCCCCGCTCGGAGGGCGATTCGGCGATGCTCCGGGTGCTTTCCCGGCTGGAACCGTGCCCTGCCGCTCCCGGTGTGCCCTCACCATACCTTGCCGGTCCCAGTGTGCCCTCATCATGCCCGTGCCGATCCCGGTGTGCCCGTGCCGCTCCCGGTGTTCCCTCACCGTGCCCGTGACGCTCCCGGTGTGCCAGTGCCACTCCCGGTGCGCCCCTCACCATACTCGTGCCGCTCCCGGTGTGCCCTCATCGTGCCCGTACTGCTCCCGGTGTTCCCTCACCATACCCGTGCCGCTCCCGGTGTGCCCTCCCCGCGGGCTCTCGGCACCCGGCGGGCTCGGCTCGGTGCCCACCCTGCCAGCCCGGAGCTGGGTCGTGCTGTTTGTGGGTGGCACGAAACGATTATCCCCGGTCTGAGTGGCCGCGGGGGAAATCCAGGGAATGACAGCGCCGCGATCCCCGCGCCGGGAATGGGAACGGGAATGGGAACGAGAGCAGAGCGGCAGCGGAGCCGCCAGCCGGGCTGGGACAGGGGTCCGTGCCCCACGGGGCAGGACAGGGCCCGCTGCACGGCGTGCTGAAGCCCCCGGGTGTGAGACCACCGTGGAGGGAGCCCACCCTGGATGGAGCCCACCCGCGCTCCCTGCCCGCCCAGCCTTGGGAACAGGGATGCTCCGGCACGGGCGGCGCGGCCAGCACTGCCGGGCAGCCTTGTCCGGGCACGGCTGCCCCGGGGGGAGGCAGGAGGATCTGGCCGTCCTGGAATCCCCCCGACACCGTGATCCCCCCGGAACGCACCGGAGCACTGTGGGGGAGGCGGCTCCTGCACACCGGGAGCATCCCCCTGGAATCCGCCCCGCTCGCGTCTCCCACATGGTCAGGGCACGTTTTGCCTCCTGATGATTTTTTTCCACGTTATGGTGTTTTTCCACACGTGTTAGTTCCAGGTTTGCCCCCTACACGCAGAGCCCGGTGCACCCCTCGGCCCCTTTTCCAGGATTTTGTCCCAGGATTTTGCCCCGACACTGCATTGCCTGTGCCAAAGCCTCCCAATCCATGAGGAATTATGTCCCGCTCTCTCCCCCCCGCCACAACCTTCCACGATTTCTAATTTCCCTGCTTCAGCCTGTTTGATAATAATTTACTCAATTATTTGTTATCTCCCCTTTTTAGTACTTTGCCTCGTGATTCGGGGCAGGAAATCAATTCCTCTGCCCAAAAACCTGGAAAAGCAGCTGTTATCCTGATGTATGGAATATCAAGACCCACTCCTCACCGTGTTACTGTCCTGACTTCCACCTGCATCCCACCAGAGAGGATGCTCCAGCTCCAGCTCCAGAGAGGGCACCTTCAAACCCCCAAATTGCCTCTTTTAGCCAGAATATTTTAATAACCGTCATTTTGATGGAAAAGAAAGTGAAAATGTAGGTGGGAAGGCAGTATAAAGTGGGTTTTCTTGGTTGGCTGAGTCATCGGGGCTTTTAATTTCCACGTGCGCATTCAGGAGGAGAAAAGAACGGGATTTTTCCAGCCATCCTGGTGCTCCATGAGGAACAGGGTGACCTGCTCAGAGAAAAAGCCCAGAAAGGTGCAAAACAGCCTCGGCGTGTGGAAAGCAGTGACAGAGAGAAGGGAAATAATGGAGTCATGGAATGGTTTGGGTGGGAAGGGTCCTAAGGACTGTGAGCTCCACTGGAGTTATCCCTCAATCCTCCCAGCTCCTTGTCCCTTGTCCTTCAGGATCCCTTCTACTTTCCCATGTCCCTTCCCAGCTCCAAGACCACAATCCCCAGCACATTCCCATTCCTGACACCAGCATGGAGCTCACAGAGAAGGGCCAAGGATCCATTGTCCCCAGTCTTGCCGTGCTCCAGCTGCAGAAGCAGTTCAGCATGCCCTTTCCAGTTTAACACCATCTCCAGCTTCCAAAAGGGGAAGAAAACTTCTGGACCTTGCCAGTGGGATCAAGGATGAGACTTTGTGGGCAGGAATGGTCCCAGAGTCTCCGTTCAGCCCCAGCCCTGCCATGCAGAGCTGCTCCACCCTGAGCCACAGCACGGGGGTCTCCCTGTTCCTCCCACCCGAACAACTCAGAGACACAAAGGCAGGGATGGAGATGGAGGTGGGATGGGAATGGAGATGAACATGGGGATGGAGATGGGCTGGTGGTGGAGATGGAGATGAGATGGACATGAAGATGGAGATGGAGACGAAGATGGAGATGGAGACAGAGATTAAGATAATGATGATGGGGACCAAGACAGAGACATATATGGAAATTAAAATAAAGATGGAGACAGAAATTGAGACAGAGAGGAAGATGGAGATGAAGTTGAAGATGGAGGTGAAGATGAGGAATCAGCTTGGCAACAGGTGACACTTGGGTGTCCTCCACCACCATGGTGTGTGATGGCACATGCAGTCACCGTTCCCAGGTCACCAGGCCAGTGCCACCCTGTGCCAGGCAGCCCAGCACCCTTGGCCTTTCCCAGGGAAGCACAGCAGCCCTGTGCTATCCCTGTGGTGCTCAGCAACCTTGTCCTTCCTCCAGGAAGTACAACATGCCCATCTTCCCCCTGGAATCCTCATCATCCCTGTCCTCACCGTCCACAATTCCTCTCCTGCCTGAGGGCAGCACAGCATCCCAAATCTCCCCAGGACACCCCGGCATCCCATCCCTTTTCCCTGTAAAGCTCCCTTCTCCAGCCCCTCAAGCCTGCAGACCCTCCCTGGAGCTCCCTGTCCACTGCCAAAAGGCAAATCCAGGAAGACAGATCCAAACCAAACCCAGGGTCCTGGGATCAGGATTGGGGTCCTGGAGCAGGGAATGCGGAGAGCCTGACCCAGGGTCCCCACGCGCCATCAGGTCCCTGCCCAGCCCCAGGGCAAGGCAGGAGAGCAGGGACAGGCACCCCCAGCTCCTGCCTAACCCTCTCCTGCCGTGCCCACCCTGTCCCAGCCCCAGTGGTGGCTGCGCTCCCACTGCCACTGAAATCCCTGCAAAATCTCTTCCCTGAGGAGGGGGGGAAGTCAGATGGAAGCACGAAATGCAGCCGGCACGGTGGGTCCTGGAGCTTCCCTCCACCCCTCCACAGCTCTCTCTCCATCTCTCCATGTCTCCACTCCTCCAGCTCTCCATTTTTCTTTCTCTCCATCACTCCAAGTCTTTATATCTTCACCTCTCCACGTCTCCATGTCTCCATAGTTCTGTCTCCACCTCTCCAAGTCTCCGTATCTCCATCTCTCCATCACCCCTCCTCTCCATGTGTCCATCTTTCCACTTCCCCATCTCTCCACTTGTTCACCTTTCCATCTCTTCTCTCCACCTCTCCACAGCTTCACTTCTTCATGTCTCCTTATCTGTGCCTCCCCTTTTCCCCTCTCCATCTCTCTATGTCTCCATTTCACCATCTCTCCAGCTGTCTTTCCACCTCTCCACGTCTCCACATCTCCGTATCTCCTCTTCCCACTTCTCCACCTCCCTGCCTCTTCACCACTGCACGTCTCCATGTCTCCACGTCTCCATTTCACCATCTCTCCATGTCTCCATCCCTCCATCCCTCCATGCACCCCTCCACTTCTGCACTTCTCCCCCTTCCCGTCTCTGCCCGTTCCCGTCTCTCCCTCTCCTTTCCCCGCTCCTTTCCCCGCTCCCGCCGCAGCCGCCGCGCCCGACCCGCGCCGCGGACGCACCGCCCGGTGCGCTCTGCTCCGCTCCGCCCGCGGGCCCTCGGGGCTCCCCCGGGCTCCCCGAGCTCCGGCCGCCTCCGGGGGCTCCTCCGGCCGCCGGGGCCCCGGCGGGGCGGGCCGGGAGCGGCGAGGCGCGGGCCGGTGCTGTGCGCTCCGGAGCCCGGCGCACCGACCCCTGCGCGCACGGCCCCGGGGGGAGCCTCGCCCCTTCTCGGCCGGCCCGGAGCCCCCCGCGCCGCCCCCCGCCCGTCCCCGGGGGCAGCGGGGCAGCGGCAGCCCCGGCCGGCCCGGCCCGGAGCGGAGCCCCCCGCCCCGCTCCCCGCAGCCCCGTTACGCACGGGGCTCGCCCGGCCCGGGGGGCTCCGCCGCGGCTCCCCGACACGTCCCCGCTCCCGGGGGGTCCCGGGCGGCCGCGGCGCAGACGGAGGGGCTCGGGCCTGGGAGCCAGCGCTCCCCGCGCCGCCGGGAGCCCGACCCCGGCCCCGGGGCGGGGAACAGCCGGGGCGCCCCGGGGGTGGCGGGGGGGCGGCGCGGCGGCTCCCCGGGGGCCGGGACCGGGCCCAGGCCCCGCAGGGCTGTGGTTAATGTGTAATTCGGAGCATATGGTATTTTCCAAAGGCGGGCAGTTGTGCGGAGCCCGGGGGCCGGGGCCGGGGTGCTAATAATGCTGGATGACTCGCGGGGCCGGGCGCGGAGGGCCACGGTGATGGGCTCCTCGCTGGCTAATATTTGCTCTTCAAATATTTTACTTGAAAGGTTTACAACGTTGTTGTTTTTTTTTTCTCAATCTTCCAAGAAGGGGCCATCTGTGCCGGTCCCTCGGCTGGAACACCGGGAGTCCCCGCCGGGGCCCATCCACCACCCCGGGGGCCGCCTTCTATTTGTTCAACACCCAAAATAAATTCAATCAATGTAATAAAAGCGAAGCTGGATTTATGATTGAATCCCATATGTCCCTGTTTGCTTTGCGGGAGAGACGCGGGAGCGAAGCCCCCTCGGGGGGCTCCGTCGGGGGAATGCCCGGGGGCGCTCCGGGGCAGCGGGACGCAGCGGGGCCGTGCTGTCCACCGGCCGCTGGTGCTGAAATACCGGCGCTCACACCGGGACCCGCTCCGTGCCCGGCCCGGGGGGCCCCGAGCAGCCCCCCAGCCCCGACGGAGCCCCCCGGGCAGGCGTGTCCTGGGCGCGGTCACCATCGGGCCGCCCCTTCCTCCCCATCCTCCTCTTCCTCCTGCCCCGTGACATCACAGCCCCTCTCGCTGAGGGTGCAGCCGCCCCGTACCCGCACTCAGCACCCGCCCGGCTCCCAGGACGATCCAGTCCAGCTCCATCGGAGCTCCGCAGGTACCTCCTTGCGCCTCCCGGGCATTCCCGCTCTCCTGTGCATCTCTACCTGCTTGGGTGCGTCTAAAAGCTATAGGAATTCCCTGCGGGAATTGGTGCGAAGGCGCATTTACATGGAGAAGCTTTGGGCTCCCTCTGGGATTTATCGGCTCTGGCCCAGCCTCGCTGATTCCCGTTGACTCCTGGTCTCGGTGCTGCACAAAGACCAGGCTCATCCCGGCTCCGGCACCCCTCGGCAGGACCCGGGAGGGAGCGAGATCTCACAACTCGGCTTTCCCAGTGCTCCCATTTCTCCATGGGGAAAGAAATCCCCGTGTCACCTCCCGGCACAGCACAGGCCAAGCCAGGGATTGCCGGGGGGCTGCGCTGGCGCCCGAGGGGACACGTGTCCTGCTGGTACCTCTTGTTCCTTCTTTCCCTCCTTGGAGCAGCCTCCTGTACTTTGCTCCAGGAGATCCATCCCTTTCCTGAGCAGAGGGAGATGGGATGCACCTCAGCTTGGCTGTTCACCTGCGGGAAACCTGCTGAGTCTTCCCTGTTGTTGGATTTATTTTGCTTTTCCTGAATTTCATACCGAGGGTCGGTGTCTCCAACAACCCCCGCAGGCTGGGCAGCGAAGCAGTGCGGTGGGATCTGGGGACTGTAGCAGGGAAAGCCCCACACTGGGAATGTTCGTGGGTTTTCAGGGTGTTCCAGGTGAAATTCCAGGTGAACCAGAGGTGCCAGCCGGGCTGGCCGGGCTCTGTCAAGGCCATGGTGGCAGCAGCACCCTCAGGCATGTGACACCTCTGTGGCTCCCCTGCTGCTCAGCAAGGGAGTCCAAGGAGGTGCTACGAGGGCTGGGACACGGCTCAGCCACCCCGGCTCCGTTCCATGCTTGGTGCAGGCAGTATTCCCGCTCTCTTCCAGCCTCTCCAGAGCACTCTGGGCTCTTTTTCGGCTCTTTGATACGCTGTGCCTGGAGCGCAATGACTTCCCAAGTTGCCCTCCAGCGCTTCCATCCTCTGCTCCGTATTCCTGCCCTTGCCCCCCTTTCTCCTCACAGTGCGGACGTGGCGGAGCCCCGGACACCGGCACTGGTTCATCCGAAGTCTCGGCGGCTGCCGTCCCCTCTTGGCGATCCCCAGGCACCGAGAGCCCCTGAAGGGTCACCACGATGCAACACCGAGGTGAGGGACGCGGCGGCTCCGGGGCGGGATCCTGGCATTCCTGGCCCTAGGGAATCAGGGACGTGCCATGTCATCCCCTGCCCCCTCACAAATGCATCCACCCAGCAGCTGAATTACCTGTGGCTCCGCAGACAGCCCCTCCATGATGTCCAGCCCACCCCATTCTCTCACCCGCCTTTGCCGCTGCCCTTCACAAATTCTCCCCGCGCTC
Source organism: Anabacerthia variegaticeps (assembly GCA_035583185.1). Lineage (NCBI taxonomy): Eukaryota > Metazoa > Chordata > Aves > Passeriformes > Furnariidae > Anabacerthia > Anabacerthia variegaticeps. Next base: position 256,964 of record JAWWEW010000041.1, read on the forward strand.
TTCTATGGGGTATTTTTCCTGCTGGCCCGGCCTGGGCTGGTCCCCCCGTTCCCTGCCTGCTCCTGCCCACAACCCCAGCAAACCCACGTCGCTTCAAGCCCCAATTCCTCCTGCCCACTCAGCCCCCTCCAACCACTCCGACGCCGCCGGTCCTGGTCTCATCCCTGGCACTCTCCTGGGAACCGGAGAGGGGAGGGCAGGCAGCCCCCCGCTCCCACCCAGCCCTGTCCCCTTCTCCAGGGCCCAGTGGCGTGAACCAGCTGGGGGGGCTCTTCCTGAACGGCCGCCCCCTCCCCACCTGCAAGAGGCAGAGGATCATCGAGCTGGCGGCGAGCGGGGTCCGCTCCTCCGACATCTCCCGCAGCCTCAAGGTGCGCCTGATCGGGGGGACGTGGCGGGGTGTCCTTCTGCCCCAAATCCCGCTGAGCTCTCCCGGCCCATCCGCAGGTGTCCAATGGCTGCGTCAGCAAAATCCTGGGCCGCTTCTACCGCACGGGGGCCGTGGGGCCCAAGGCCGTGGGGGGCAGCAAGCCCCGCTTGGCCACCCCCGAGGTGGTGGCCAGGATCGCGCGGCTGAAGCTGGAGCGGCCGGGGCTCTTCGCCTGGGAAATCCGCCGGCAGCTGCACCACGAGGGAACCTGCGGCCCCAGCGGGACCCCCAGCGTGAGTCCTGCCGGGGGCTGAGGGGGCTGCGGGGACAGTGGGCCGGGCACGGCGGGGGGGTCCGACCCCACGGCAGGGGGCTGGAGGGGGAGAAGTGGGAAGCACGAACAGGGAAGGACTTGGGGCCATGGGAAGGATGCACAAGGAAGGCTCTGGGTGATGGGAAGGGTGAGCAGGGAAGGGCTCAGGGCAAAGGGAAAGGTGAGAAGAAAAGGCTCGGGGCCATGGTAAGGAAGGGCAGGGAAGGGCTCGGTGCGAAGGGAAGAGCTCGGAGCAGCGGGAAGGATTCAGGAATGGGAAGAGCACACGGTGAAGGGCTCGGGGAGATGGGAATGACACAAGGAGAGAAGGGCTCAGTGCTTGGTGAGACGGAGTTGGAGCAGGCAGGAAAGGGAAGGCAAATCGCTCCATCCCGGTGAAAGCAGAGCCCCGACGGTCACCCCTCACGTCCGGCTGCCACCTCGGGCATCTGGACACCGTGGTGGCTCTGTGACATGTGTCCCTGCTCGGCAGTGCTCCCGCCTGCCCCACCGCTCGGGGGTCCCACCCCCCTGCCGGGGCACATCTCCCTGTCCCCCTGCCCAGGTCTCCTCCATCAACCGGGTGCTGAGGAACCTGTCCAGAGACCTGCGGCTGACGGCCGAGCCCCGGGACCCGCGGCCGCAGGGTGAGCCTTGCCGGGATGCCCACAAACCGGAGGGGCTCAGGACCAGCCCTGATCCTTCCCGGACCCTCCAGGGAGTCCCCAGGGCCGGGTCCCCCCCACCTTCTGCCTTTGTGTCCCCGCAGTGTGTCCCCTGGCCGGCGCCGCCCCCCTCCCGGGGGCTCAGCACCCTCCCCAGGGCTCCGCGTCCGGCCGGCGGCTCCCGCCGGGCCCCCGGCCCAGGAGCAGGACCGTGTTCTCCCGGCAGCAGTCGGAGACGCTGGAGAAAGGTGCGTTTCCCACGGGATGCGGGCTCCGAGCAGGGATGGAGAGGGGCCATTCCCGGGGGGGGCATTGCCGCTTTCTTGGTGGGCTCGTGTGCCTGTGAGGGGCACGGGCATCGCTGCGGGGCCCGAAACCACCCGAAACCACCCCAAACCGTGGGCACTGGGATCTGGCTGCAGACACGCGTCTCGGCACCTCCTGCCGCGATGCCCCAAACAGAGTGGCTGCCCCGAACAGGCTCATGTGTCCCCAATGCCCCTTGCAGAGTTCCAGCTGGGACAGTACCCGGACCCCACCACGCGGGAGAAACTGGCCGCGGCCACCCAGCTCCCGGACACGACCATCAGGGTAAGGAGGGACCCGCCACACGCCGCGTCCCGGGGACAGATCAGCCCGGCCGGGGCTGCGAGCGGGGCTGCCAGCTCGGGGGGACAGGGATACCCCCGCCTTCGGGGACGCCTCCAGACCGCGTCACCGCTGCTGGCGGTGGAGGGAGTGGCCGCCACCGGGTTTGCCCCCAGCTCGGGGGTGTCTGCCCGCTGATGGACGGGCACGGGCCGGAGCAGGGCAGGTCTCATATCGGGATCGGGGGAGTGGGACCTCCGAGCTGCCTCCCGGCAGTGTCCCTGTGCCTGTCACCTCTGTCACAGCCCACAGACCCCTGGGCTGCAGAGCCACGGCGAGGCTGGGTCTGTCCGAGCGCGGCCACAGCTCCGGCCCCATCATCCCCAGTCTCTGCTCCCTCTGCCCATCCCAGTGCGGCCACAGCTCCTATCCCGCTCCGGCCTCTGCTCTCCCCGGCTCTGCCCTGCCACGGGGCCAGCACAGGGCCCGGCAGATTTTGGGCACACTGCTGGAACCCAGGGCAGGACAGCTCAGCACTGCAGAGCCGTGGCACGCTCTGTGGCACACTCCCTGGCACACTGCATGGCACGCTGCATGGCACACTGCACGGCACACTGCATGGCACAACTCATAGGACACTCTGGCACACTCCATGGCGCACCTGGCACACACCCTGGCACACACCCCTCACACACTCCTCCTGGGCACCCTCACCAGCTCCAGACCGACACGCTTGTGACACTGACAAACCTCCCCGTCTTCGTGGCAGTCCCTTCCCGTCCAGCTCCAGACCTCTGCAGGCCTCTGGGGTGTGCCAGCACCCTCTGGGTCCATGCGGGCACCCCACACCATGGCAGAGCACCCACACCACCCGTGTGGCCCATGGCCTGTGCCGGGGAAACACCCGGAACCTGCATGTTTGTAGCTCAGTGAGATGAGGAAGATGCAGGCTCAGACCCCTTCCTCTGCCCATGTCCATATCGATGCCCGGAATAAAAAACCTTTCTCTGCCCATGCCCGCGCCCAAGTCCATGCCCGGCGGTGCAGAGCTGTGCCAAGGACCGGGAGTGCTCCGGGGGCGCGGGTCTCATGGGAAGGGGGGCGGCAGCCTCAGCTCCTGTCCCCTCCCCAGGTCTGGTTCTCGAACCGCCGAGCGAAGAGCCGACGGGAGGCCAAGCAGCAGCTGGAGGGCGGCGGGGCAGGTGACAGCCCGGGGACAGCGGGGAGGGCACGCCCGAGGAGGGACCCCGAGGGTCCAGGGGCACCCCTGGCAGGGAGCGCGGCTGAAATTTGGCGCTGGGACTGCCGGAGCTGCTCCCCAGAGTCCTGCTGGGAGCTGGGGAAAGGACACGGCTGCTCTGTGCGCCCCTCCCCGTAAAAGTCAGTCCTCCCCAGCCCAAAATCAGGGCTGGGGGCCGCGCGGTCCCCGTGCCAGGACATTGCCCTCTCTGCCTGTGCCCACGCAGGCTCCTGGTGCGACTGGATCCTGCCCCGCGGATCCGTGCCCGCTTTCCATCCCACCCCAGGAACAGCCGCACAGGTAGGGCACGGCCGGGGGTCCCATCCTGCGGGGTGCTGGGGACACCTGGCCGGCACCCCAACAGGCTCCGGCACCTCTGGAGGCCGCGCTCCCATTGGGGAGCCCTTTCTGGAGCCGGACCCTCTGCAGATCCCCCGCTGGGGATGACCTGGTCCAAAAGCATCCCCACGGATGCCCTGTGACCATCCCACTTCCTCTCCCTCGCACAGCCCGTCCCGGACCCCCCCGCAGGCTCCCCGCAGCCCCTCCACGGTCACAGCCACGGCCTCGCCACCCACCCGGGCACCCCGGCCCCGCTGCACCTCTGCGCCTCCGGCCCCTGCGCCTGGGACGACGCCTGCTGCGGTACAAGGGGCTGGCACCCCGGGCACGGGCGGGCTGCGGGACCCCCGGCACGCTGCAGGGTGTGGGACCCCCGTCGCTCTCCCCGCTCGGGGGGGGTGTCCCCCGCCCCAGGGCAGAGCGGGGCTGGGGGCGAGGGCGGTGTCTGAACGCCGCGTCCCTCCCGCAGCTCTGGCTCCCGGTGGGAGCCCCCCGCCAGGGCCCTGGCAGCCCCTGGAGAGCCCCCCCTTCGCCCTGCTGCCCGCCCGGGCTCCCCTGGCCCCCGGTGCCAGCCTGGTGCCCGGAGCCCCGCTGAGCCCCCCGGTGCCGCCGCCCCTCGCCAGCCCCACGGAGCCCCTCGGCCGCCTCCACGCCCCGCGCTGTCCCTGGCTCTGAGGGGCCCTGGCAGGATGGGGGGACCGAGACACCCCCTGCGCCAGGAGCTGAGGATCGTCCTGCGAGGGGACATCGGTGACAGCTGAGCCACCATGGCCAGGACAGCCCTCGGAAGGTCCAAACCGGCCTCCCCCGGACCGGGATGGATCATGGAATCCGTTCCGGGAGGGACCAGGCTCCAGCACCTCCTCCAGAGCCACCACAGCTCTTTGGAACCCTGACCCAGGAGGAGCAGAGGGCACGTCCCGGACCCAGAGACCCCACCTGGGCTGGAGCCCCGCGGTGCCCCCGGTGGGAGCAGAGCTGGGGCTGCAGCACCGGCACTGCCAGGGCTGGGGGCACCACGGCAGGAGGTGGGGTGGGGGTCCCGGCAGTGCCAGGGCAGCCCCTTGGGGCAGGGGGGACAGCCTGGGTGGGCAGGGCAGCTCAGGGTGGGCAGCAGCAGCTCAGGGTGGGCGTCCTCCAGCCTCTCCATGGCCCCCGAGCCTCCAGGATTCCCCGCTGCCCCTGTTGCTGCCCCGCTCCTTTATTAAACGGCTTTTTTCCACTCCTCCCTGTCTCCGCCCTCGTCTCCTCCCAAATCAGGAGCCAACACGGCTCGTTTTCCTCTGGGGCTCCCGGATTGTACCCTGCTTGCTCGGCACAAAATACTGAATTGGGATGAAAATGTGATTAATGGGGAACACGAACAACTTTATTTCACTAACAAACTGAATTTCAGCACCGGGGTGGGCTCAGGGAAGGAGCAGGGAAGGACAGAGCAGCCCTGGGCACTGGGGCTGCCTTTGGCCCCGCAGTGATTCCAGCAGGGAATGGTCCTGATCCACGGCAGCCAAAGCCGGACCTGCTCATCCCTCTGGTCTGTCAAGTTTGTCCCTTAGCAACTGCAAGAACTCCGTCATCAGGTTACAGAATTTCACCACGCTGTGGTACGGGACTGAGAAGACCAGAAACCTGTCGGATGGAGGTGTGGGCACCGACTCCTCCTCCTCCTCCTCTTCCTCCTCCTCCTCGGGGATCGGCAAGACGTCTGGCGTTGGCTTTGGCTCTGTCTCTGTCTCTGGCATCAGATTCTCCTCCTCCTCTTCCTCCTCCTCCTCGTCGTCGTCGTCCTCCTCCTCTGGGGTCGAGATGATGACTGGTTCTGGCTTTGGCTCTGGCTCTGGCACTGGCACCGGCTCCTTCTCCTCCTCTTCCTCAGAGACCACGATTACCTCTGTCTCTGCCATCTCCTCCTCTTCCTCTTCTTCCTCCTCCTCCTCTTCCTCCTTCTCCTCCTCCTCCTTCTCCTTCTCCTCCTCTTCTTCCTCCTTCTTCTCCTCCTCCTTCTCCTTTTCCTCCTCTTCCTCTTCTTCCTCCTCCTCCTCCTCCTCTTTCTCCTCGGGAATTGAGGTGATCACTGGCTCTGGCATCGGAATCTCTTTGGGGGTCGAGGTACAGCCTGGCTGTGGTGCTGGAGTGGCTATTTCTGCTGGGCTCAGGCCTGTCTGGAGCAGGATCCAGTTGTAGAAGTGCTGAGTGGAGGTGTAGATCCCAGGGTGCCTGGCTTTGTCACAGCCTCTTCCCCAGCTGCTCATCCCCACGAGCCAGAAGTAGTCAGCTGTGTTGTCCTT
>JAWWEW010000041.1:272882-283727 GCA_035583185.1 Anabacerthia variegaticeps
CCCCAGCTCTCCCAGCCTGGCTCCAGAGCAGAGGGGCTCCAGCCCTGCACCATCTCCACTCCCTCCTCTGCACTCTCCAGCAGGACAAGGAGCTCTGAGCTGCTCTTCCCTTGCTCCCCACATGCCGAGGGATGTCCAAGTGCTCTCCTGGGCTCCGCAGCGCGAGGTGCTGATCCCTCCCTGCTCCCAGGGCTGGGATGGATCCGCCCGCACCGCAGGGAAGCTCCTCCTGCCCCGGCTGGGCAGGTTCCTCCGGCTGCGCCGTGTCTGGGTGCCCACAGAGGGGTGTGGGGCGAGCCCGGAGAGCAGCGGGAGCTGCTCCAGTGCCAGCCCTCCCGGCTGCCCGTCCATCCCGGGCTCTGCTCGGTGCCCGGGGAGAGCCGGGAAGGGTCCAGGCTCCCACCGCCGGCCATGGCCAAGGCAGGGGAACAGCCGTGGGCTCTCTCGGATACCCAGGTAAAGCCCCGTGCGCGTGGGAAACCCTCTGGAGAGCGGGGAATGGCAGTGCCGAGCGCTGCAGATCCCCTCGCAGCAAACCCTGGCCGGGGGGAGCTGGGGCAGAGCTGGGACCAGCCCAAGGCGGCCACGGACACCAGCAAAGGGGTCCCAGCCCCGGGCTGGGCTGGCGCTGGGCAGGAGCGGCTCTTCCCAGGCTCCTGCCCCGCCGTCCCGGTGACTCAGGCTCAGGGATCCATCCGGCCCCGGGATCCATCGGGCCCCGGGATCCATCCAGCCCCGGGATCCGTCCAGCCCAGGGACCCATCCGGCCCCGTGATCCATCCGGCCCCGGGTTCCATCCAGCCCCGGGATCCATCCGGGCCGGGATCCGTCCGGCCCGCGGATCCATCCAGCCCCGGGATCCACCGAGCCTCGGGATCCATCCAGTCCCGGGATCCACCGAGCCCCGGGATCCGTCCGGCCCCGGCGGTTCCTCGGCGGCAGCTCCAGCAGCGCCGTCGGGAGCCGCTCCCGGCGCTGCCCCGGGCGGGACGCGGTTCGTGGCGCATCCCAGCCCCGAGCGAGGCAATCTGGGACGCTGTGAGGGAATCCCGGGAGCGAAACTCAGGAGGAGGGAGCAGGGAATCCCCCCGTGCAGCCACCGACGGGGGACTGCCGAGGGACCGGCCCTGGCCCCTCCACTGTCCCCTCCAGCCCTGGCACAGCGTGTTCTGGGAAAACCCCTTTCCCGGTGTTTCTGGGCACCGGTTCCGTCCAGGGACGCCCGAGGGAGCGATCCGGCCTTGCCGAGGGGTTCCACAGCCCCGCGAGCCCCGGAGCGGCCGCGGCTCCCGGGCCGGCCCCGCTGCAGAATCCCGAGCCCGCGCTCGCTCCGTGTGTCCCGCAGGTCCTGCTGCTCATGGGAATCTCCATCCCGGCTGCCCTGCTCAGGTGGGCGCTGGTGCCCCTCCCGGGGCTGGAGCCGGGGCTTGGCAGCGGCTCTGCCCACACATTTTCACCAGCCCCGTCTCTTCCAGCCTCCTGGGCAGCGGATCCGTCCTCGCTGTCACTTCCCGGCAGCGCCGGTGCTGCCACATCCAGGTGAGTGTCACCGGCGGTGCTGCCGCATCCAGGTGAGTGTCACCAGTGGTGCTGCCACATCCAGGTGAGTGTCACCGGCGGTGCTGCCACATCCAGGTGAGTGTCACTGGCTCCTGAACATCCAGGTGAGTGTCACCAGTGGTGCTGCCACATCCAGGTGAGTGTCACTGGCTCCTGAACATCCAGGTGAGTGTCACCGGCGGTGCTGCCACATCCAGGTGAGTGTCACAGGCAGTGCTGCCACATCCAGGTGAGTGTCACCAGCTTCTAGGGGCACAGGGATGGGTCTGGCCGCAGCTGAGCCCGAGGCAAAGCCGGGCCAGCGCTGGGATAAAGCCGCGGGAGGAGGGCAGGAGGTGCGGGATGTCCAGCACTCGCTCCAGCCCCCCGGCAGGAGCCGGACCCGGCCTGGGCAGGGCCGTGGGGAGCTGTTGCCCCCCAGCTAACACCGTGCCCTTTCCCCAGCTGCGGCCCCTGTTCCTCCTGGCCCTGGCAGATTTCCTGGCCGCCGCCGCCCTGCTGGGCACGGCCACGATGCAGCTGCTGCCGGCCCCGCTGTCCGTGCCCGCCTACCCCGCCTGTCCCTACGGGCGGATGCTGGTCACGGTAAGGGGGCACCGGGGGCAGGGACCCCCTCCTGGGCCGCCCGGAGCAGCCGAGACCTGTCTGAGGACGGCGGGGACGGGTGGTCGGTACTGTGAGGGGCTGCCGGCCCCGAGGGGCCACTGGCCAGAGAGCCACCCTGTCCCTCCGTGAGCGGGTGCAGGGACAGGGCTGCGGTGGGGACAGCAGGATGTTGGGATGCAGAGCAGGAGGGAAGGGCGGTGGGGACAGTGGGGTGTCGGGGTGCAGAGCACAAAGAGGGAAGGGCTGTGGGGTGTCGGGATGCAGAAGGAAGGGGGAGGGTGTCCTGGGGGTGCTAGGCGCAGTAGGACCCCCTCTCCTGCTCTCTCTCCCTTTCCTTTCCCAGACCTTCTACTCAGTCTCGTTCCTCATGGTCATTGTCTACGCATACGAGTCCTACCGCGCCGTCCTCGGGGGGCGAGCCTGGCCCCCGGCAGCGCTGCAGGTCCGTGTCCCCCGCCCGGGTGAGCCGGGCATCGTTCTGCCACACACAGCCCTGCCGGGACCTGGGCATTGCCCTGCCAGGACCTGGGCACTGCCCTGCCCACACACGGCCCTGTGAGGACCCGGGGGGCCGCGGTGGGATCCAGGACAGCCCCATTCCCTGGGGAGTTCCCCTCATCCCGGTTGGAGCGGGGCCGGACCCTCTGGTGCTGCCGCTCCTGCAGCCCCGGCTCAGCGCAGGATCCTCCCGCAGGAGCGGAGCCGCTGCCTGGAGAGCGCGTGGCAGGGAATTCCCTACATCCTGGCCTGGTAGGTGCCCCTCTCGGCTGCCCCGGCTGTCCCGGGACATCCCGGGCCACTCACCCCCCTCTCCGCCAAGGCTGGTGCCGGCGCTGACGCTCCTGGGGCAGCTCCTCGCCCGCGACGCCTCCGGCACCGACATCGCGCCCGTGGTGCCCTGGAAAGGGAACGGCTCCAACGAGACCTTCGGGCTGTACTGCTCCAGGTCCGGCCCCGGGGACATCCCCTGCCTGCCTCGGGATTGCTGCAGCCCCCCCGGGACACTGCCGGGGCTGGGGGCGTTGGGACGGGGGATGTGGGGTGAGGGGTTTGGGGTGGGCGTGTTTGGGGTGGGGGACTTGGGGGTCACCAGCAGCATCCTCTGTCCTCCTCCCAGCTGCCTGCTCCTCATCCATCGTGCCCAGGACATCTGCTACCAGGTGAGCCCTGCTGGGAGCCCATCCCTGCCGGCCCGGGGGGCTCCGGAGGGTGCGGGTGCTGCCGGAGGGCCGGGACAGGGTGTCCCTGTGTCCCGGCTCCAGCAGGGGCAGCTCGGGCAGCTCCCGGGCCGTGGGGCCGTGGCACAGCTCGGGGCAGGGCTGCCCCCGCCCCACTGAATTCCCGCTGCCTTCCAGTACGTCAGTGAGAAGAACGTGGGTCTGGAGGGGAAAATCCTCTTCCTCCTGTACGTGCTGCTGGTGCTCGGCTGCTGCACGGTGAGGGCAGGGCCCGGGGGGCGCTCGGGGCCCGGGGCAGCCCCCTGAGCCCCTCGGCCCCTCAGCTGCTGTACCGGCGGGTGAGGCTGCGCTGCCGCAGGAACGTCGCGGTGCCCCTGCTGCCCCTGGAGAGGGACGGGGGCTTTGGGGGCCGGAGCGGCCACGGCGCCAGCAGAGCCTCCCACCGCTTCCAGCTGCTTTTCCTGCTCTGCTGGACCCCAGGCAAGTCCGTGTCGGGGTGTCCCATGGCCCGGCAGGGTGTCCCTGTAGGGGCGTCCCACCAAGGAGTGTCCTTTGTCTCGCATCCACAGCATTCCTGCTCACCCTCCTCTCCTTCACCAGCATCAAACCTGCATCGGTCTTTGTCCTCTACGTTGCTACAGTGAGTAAAAACCCCATTTCCAGGGCTCCTGAGCTGGATTGTTGTCCCCAGCCGATATGTGAGCAGTGCTGGGTCCCTCAGGGCCAGGGGCTGTGACAGCCCTTGGGGACACCCCCACGCCCTGGCCACAGGGTGAGGACACAGCCCTGGTCCCAGCCTGCCTCTTCCCACTGGTTTGCTGGTTGGGGTTTAATCCCTCAGCTCTTCCCAGGGGCTTGGTGTGGTTTAATGAACCACATCAAGAGGAAAGACGCCTCCCATGTCCCTGTGTCACCTGTCCCTGTGTCACCCGGCCTGGGCTGGTGCCGGGGTCTGCTGGGACAGGAGTGGCAGTGCTGGCTCTGCCCTGCCCTCCCCTTTCCCTCCCTGTCCCTCTGTCTGTCTCTGCCAGGCCCTGACCGTGTCCCTCCAGGGCTTCCTGCACAGTTTGGTCTACGGCTGGATGAGGGAGAACTTCCGTCGGGAGGTGCTGGGCAGGAGCCCGTCCCTGCAGCACCCCCGGGGCATCAAGGCTTTCTACGACGAGTCCCTGGGGGCTGTTCCCTGAGCTCCCACCTCGTCCCGCTCCCTCTGGGCTGCCCAAAGCCACGGCAGGACCTGCACATCCCTGGCTGCTCAAGGAATCATGGAATGGTTTGGGTGGGAAGGGACATAAAGCCCCTCCAGTGCCACCCCTGCCATGGGCAGGGACACCTTCCCAGGCTGCCAGTGGCCAGGCAGGATCTCCTGGCCTTGCCTCTTGCACCTGGGAAGGTTTGAGGGCACAGGAGGTGCCGAGCAGGTTCCCACAGTGAAATGAATCTCCCGTTTATTTATGTTAATGCCTGGGAATTGCTAATCAGCCAACTCTGAGATCCTGCATTCCCTGCTTCCCTCCATCCCACGGACTGAGGGACCTGGAGCTGCTAAACAGGGATTTAATTTGGACTACTGAGTTTATAAGGCATTTCTTACTGTATACAATGGTTCAGATAATCCAGGATTTGGGAATAGGGCAGGGCTGAAAGGCCTGGTGGGTGAAGGGGGCAGAGAGAAAAACACATGGAGAAAAGGGGAAAGAATGACCACGGAGGGACAGGACAAAGAGAATGGCTGTCCACTGCCAGAGGGCAGGGCTGGATGGGACATTGGGAAGGAATTGGTGGCTGGGAGGGTGGGCAGGGGCTGGCACAGGTTGGGCAGAGAAGCTGTGGCTGCCCCTGGATCCCTGGAAGTGTCCAAGGCCAGACTGAACAGGGCTTGGAACAACCTGGGCTGGTGGGAGGTGTCCCTGCCCATGGCAGGGGTGGAATAGGATGGGCTGTAAAGTCCCTTCCACCCAAAGCAGTCTGGGATTCCCTGATGATAATGGGTTTGCAGGAGATGGGGCCTGGCCTTCTTGGGAGAGACACAAAATTAAAAATACATCGAGTGGGACAATTCCTGACACAGGAAATTTGGGTTGTTGAGGAACAGCTTCAGGATGATGGTGGAGTCCCCATCCCTGGAGGGATTTCAAAGACCTGTGGATGTGGCACTTGGGGACATGGCCAATGGTTGCCTTGGCAGTGCTGGGGGATGGTTGGACTCCATGGGTAGAGAGGATTTTCCCACCCAAATGATTCCACGATTCCATGCCATGGGAAGGGCAGAGGGACACACACCAGGCAGGTGCAGGGCCTGGTGCTGTGAACCCCCTGGAGAATTTGGATGCTGATGGCCAGCAGTGACCAAACCCCACAGCAGGGACAGCCCACCCCAAACCAAATAAACTCCCGAGACTCCAAACCAGGACCCAGCTTGGCTTCAGGTTTGTTTTTTTTTTAAACTAGTATTTTCTACTTTACAGTGTCTGGGCCAGCACAGGCCCTGCAGAGCTGTGCACGGACACACACGGACCTATGTACAGAATATACACTGTCCCTAAGGATACTGTGCAGCATTCCTTGCTCCAGGGAGGGCAGAGGCAGTGGGAGGCCCAGGAAGCTCCTGCTGCTCCGTGTCTGGCTCCAGAGGGGGAATGCAGTTCAGCCACCTCTGAGCCACCCCACACCTCCCAGCCCTGAGAACAGGCAGAGAGCAATGGAAATGGCACAACTTCCACTGGGAGCACTGGGAATGCCACGGCTCTGGGCAGGATCAATCCTGCCATGTGCAAAGGTGCTGGGTTCAACCACAGCAGGCTTCTGACAGGACAAGGGTGCACCAGGCTGCCAGATCCCTCCCAAACCCTTTTTTTCGGCAAAAATTCCGGCCCTGGCCGGCCACCTGGATGGGGAAATGCAGGTATGGAGCAGCAAAGCCCTCGGGGTCACAGTGAATCCATTCCCAGGGCAGGAAGGGGATCCCGGGCAGTGGGAGCTGCCTCTGGAGGCAGGAGCAGAGCAGCAGGGCCCAGTTCTGTGCATTCCCACTTGGCACAGGCTGTAGGAAGCAGATTCTCCAATACATTTCATGGGCTGTGGACCGAGATCAGCCCTCCCAGTGCCCTGGGCACTGCCCCAGTCCCTCCCAGTGCCCCGGGCACAGCTCCAGCCCAGGCTGCCTTTGGAGCACACACCTCACTTTCCAAGCAGAATAAATGACATTTGGAACCAGCTTCTCCCAGCAGCCATCCCAGGCACTCTGGAGGGCTCTGATCCTCGGGGATGCACCAGCCCCTCCTCCTCTGGCTCTGCTCTGGGGAGAATGCAGCAGCATTCCATGCCCAGAATTCCTCCTCCAGCTCAGCTCCCTCCCTCCCTGCAGCCGGAGCTGGTGCTGGGATGAGCCAGGCTGCTCAGGGACAGCTTCTTCACCTCCTCCTCCTCATCAGGAGCTGTCCTGAGAACAATCCCCCAGCCAGGGCTGCTCCTTCTGGATGGGTTGAGGCCGTGGGAATGCACTGGACAAGGATGGTGTGTCGAGTGGGCACCACGTGCTGGGCACAGCCTGGCACGTGCTGCTGGAGGCCTGGTGGCATTTCCTGACCTGCTGGCAGCCACACAGGGCACAATTCCTCGTGGGCAGCCCCAGCCCAGAGCAGGATCAGACGGAACAGTGCACAGGCTCCCCACGCCAGCCATGGCTCCGACCCACACTCTGATCACCCCAAGTGTGATCCAGGCCCCGCCGGCGGGATCAGGGAAGAAGTTTCCTCTCCAAACACAACTGCAGCTGCCCAGAGCGGGGTGGGAGCGGGTGGGAGGGTCCCTCCCTCTCCAGGAGCCCATCCCCACGCTCAGGGGTGGTGCAGCACAGCCTGCAGGTCCTCAGGCAGGGAGCCGATGATGGTGTCGATGTACAGCCCCACCCGCTGCAGCGTCTCCTCCTTCACGGGCAGGTGCTGGCACCTGGCCCTCACCTGCAGCCACGGGAGGAGACACAGGCATTCAGAATTCCTTCACAAGCTCCCCTTTCCCCTTTGCCTTTGGCTCTGGCACGTGGTCGCTTTAGTCTGGGATATGAGACAACATGGAGACACTCCCTGGGCCTCAGGGAGGGGAAGAACATGAATCCTCAGAACTCCGAGGATTTCACACAAAGTTTCCCGATTGTCCCGTTTCCCAGTTCTCCAGGAAACAGGGGTGATCCATGTCCCTGGTCTGCCCCTGCCACAGACACACATGGAGGAGCAAGTGCAGGGAGGGGGAAGGAAAACTCACCAGCTTCTCACGGAGTTTGAGCACCAGGTCCACAATCTCCACCTCAGACTTGTCCTTCATCCAGGCCACAATGTCCTACAGAGAGAGAGGAGGGCTTTCCTCAGGGATATTCCCCAGAAGGATTCCCCTAAGCAAAGCTGAAACAAAGGTGAGGAGGAGGATTCTCATCCTCATTCCCAAAGGAGTGAGAGCTTTTCCCACTGTTCTGACCATGAGAGCACCAGGCTCTTCCTTGCAGGAGCAGAAGGAAAGGCAATGCAGAACACACATCCTCTCCTCCATCAGCTCCATGACCCGGAGCTCTGCTCAGGATTTCAATCCAGTTCCAGTCAGGAACAGCTCTGGCATTGCCCACCCCATGGACAAGGAACTGCACTGCTGCCAGGGGAGAAAGCAGCAGCACATGCACCTGGGTGGGTTCCAGAGCTGCCAGGGGACTCAGCAGCTGCTCAGCTCGAGGAAATGTCCCAGCAGGCACTGCCAAAAATGCTCCCTGTTCTCATCAGACATTAAGGAAGCCACAAAGAGATCATCAGGGAATCATGGAATGGTTTGGGTGGGAAGGACCTTAAAGCCTACCCTGTTCCACCCCTGCCATGGGCAGGGACACCTCCCACCAGCCCAGGTTGCTCCAAGCCCCATCCAACCTGGCCTTGGACACTTCCAGGGATCCAGGGGCAGCCACAGCTTCCCTGCCCAACCTGGGCCAGCCCCTGCCCACCCTCCCAGCCACCAATTCCTTCCCAATATCCCATCTATCCCTGCCCTCTGGCACGGGGAAGCCATTCCCCGTGTCCTGTCCCTCCAGGCCCTGTCCTCAGTCCCTCTCCAGCTCTCCTGGAGCCTCTTCAGGCCCCGCCAGGGGCTCTCAGGTCTCCCTGGAGCCTTCTTTTCTCCAAGTAAAGAATTTCTTCCAAATATTTGGGATAAAATAAACTAAAATCCCTTGGTGCTTCCATCCTGGCTTGGGAAGAGCCTGAGGAATGGCAGAGAGCTGCCAGGAGCAGCTGGGGCAGGACACGGGGCTGCTCTGCTCTGTCCTAGCTGTGCCCTGAGGGACAGGAGGCAGGGCCATGCAGTGACCCCAAGGGCACAGATGCCATGGAGGCAGGGCCAGGCAGTGCCCCAGGCCCCCTGTACAGAGCACACACCGCCTCACAGATGGCCTCCAGGTGAAGGGCCTCCAGCTTGTGCGTCATCTCGCGGTGCCGCTGCCGGAACCAGCCGTCGAAGTTGGGCGACTTGAAGAAACGCCTGCAGGGAGAGAGGCCAGGGAATCAGGGAATGCCCGGAGCTAGAAGGACTCCCAGGGATCATGGAGCCCCACTGCTGGCACTGCACAGGACAGGACCACCCGCTATCCCACCGAGAGCTCCAGGAGGTGACGTTGGGAAGGGGACAGGGGGATCCAGCGCTGGCTCCGGGAATGCCGGGAACTGGCACATGGACTGCCCTGGATCCCTGGAAGTGTCCAAGGCCAGGTGGGACGGGGCTGGAGCACCCTGGGCTAGTGGGAGGTGTCCCTGCCCATGGCAGGGGTGGCACTGGATGGACTTGGAGGTCTTTTCCCACCCAAACCATTGCAGGACTCTATAATTCTGTGATGATTGTTTCTGATCACTGTCTGGGATTTTTTCCCTTCTCCCCATACTGTACCGTCTTCCCCATCCCATTTATAACTGATTATCCTTACTGTAACTATGGACAAACTCTCCTGCAGGGCCTCTGTTCATCAGGACACACAAACCACAGCTTTCACCTTGCCCTAAGTTTGCTCTTCCTGACCATTCTGAACTAACCAATTTAAAGGATGAGTTCTGCAGGTGACCAGTCCCAAAACTCCCTTTTCCCTCCCAATTCTAGTTCAGGGTTTGATGTTCATTATAACTAATAGCTGCTAATGGGATAAGACAATTAATGCCCCAAATCCTACCTGTAGAGGCCTAACCAGTCCCCCTTGAGCACACAGGTCAGCTGGGGCCCAGCGTGTTCCAGGGTCTTCATGAAATCTTCCTGACAGAAAGGACGGATCTGGGGAGGATTCTGCACACACAAAGTCCAGGTTAGAGAACTCCAAAAGCAACCAGGAAAATGAGGTCTGCATTTACACTGGGGAAGGTGCACAAAGCACAAACTCAGGATAAAACTGCAGGAACACCTTAAGGTTAATCTCCCAATGAAATTCCCAAGAGCTCAGCTCATGGCAAAACAGGAAACATCTGTCCCAAGGCCTATTTCTTTATTTTGGTTTTAAAGGACTCACAACCCTCTTCCTTCAAGGAGGGATGTTCACACAGAGTCTCAGGGGGTGTGACCAGCACACGGTGCAACAA
Organism: Anabacerthia variegaticeps; assembly: GCA_035583185.1. NCBI lineage: Eukaryota > Metazoa > Chordata > Aves > Passeriformes > Furnariidae > Anabacerthia > Anabacerthia variegaticeps. The sequence goes on from JAWWEW010000041.1 coordinate 282,823, forward strand.
TTCCCAACCCTGCAGTCCCAGGGAAGGAGAGGCAACTGGAAGACCCAACCTACCTTCCATGGAGTGATGGCTCTCTGCAGAGGCATCAGGCTGGCAATGTAGTGCTCCTAGGAAGAAATAAAACCCAAACATTAAACAATAACAAAGAAGTTACAACAACTGAGGAGCCTCTTGTGAGGTCATGGAGTTTGAGGGTTTTCTCCAGAGCATCCCAGGCCCAACAACAACTTCAGACTTTGGGGGCTTCCTCCTTTTTTTCCTTCAGTTACATTTTACATGAGCCCAAGTGTCCCAGCTGGTTTCCCACCAGCATTTAGGCCAAAAAATGATACTGCAAGAACCCCAACTGTGTCATGGGAGACCATGCTGGGAGGAGTTGGCAGGAGGGACTGCAATCCAAGAGGAGGCTCTGTCCTCTGAGGCCAAGTGGACAGGCACTGGAGCTCCAGCAGGAGAGTGGACAGGAGAGTGGACAGACCTCCTGCTCTGCAGAACAGCCCCCAAAGCCAGGAGGGGGGTTCACACTGGGATTGGGGGCGATTCCAGCATTGGAGGGGAAGAGGAATGGTTGGAGCTTCCATCCCTTACCCATCCACCTGTTTGACCACCCACTCTGGCATTAAAATCAAATTCCAGGGAACACCTATTCCCACACTGAGGGAACCAGGTTGTGTCTCTCCACAGTGAGCTGGAAAATATCCAAACAGCAGATTTTTAGGGTAATTACTGAAATTTATGTTCAAGAGACATTTAATTCCTTTACATGGAGTAAAACCTCTCTAGAGTGTCACATCCCATGGAGCCAGGCTGGGAGAGCTGGAGGGGCTCAGCTGGAGAAGAGAAGGCTCCAGGGACACCTGAGAGCCCCTTTTGGTGCCTGAAGGGGCTCCAGGAGAGCTGGAGAG
>JAWWEW010000041.1:332711-345159 GCA_035583185.1 Anabacerthia variegaticeps
CCTCTCCAGCTCTCCTGGAGCCCCTTCAGGCCCTGCCAGGGGCTCTCAGGTGTCCCTGGAGCCTTCTCTTCTCCAGGCTGGACAATCCAAATGCTCTCAGTCTTTCCTCACCGGATAGATGCTCCATCATTCTAATCCCATTGGCAGGGAGTGGAACTAGATGGGTTTAAGGTCCCTTCCCACCCAAACCATTCCATGATTCCAGTTTGATTTTTCAATATACTGTTTGTGCAGGATTCTGAGAAGGTTCCTCTTTTGAAGTGGGCAACACTTAACAGGCAGGAGGGATAGAACTAGAGGAAGGGTGGCTCAGATCCCACCAAAGAGGGCAATTTCCAGCCAGGGTGAGGGAAGCCTTAGGAGCTGGTGTACCCCAGCAGTTCCCTGTCTCCAGCTTTGCTCTGGGTCTCTCCCCAGGAAAGAAGAGGCCTTGCCCTGCACCGAAGCCACATTGAACGGCCCCGCTTGATGCCGCCGCTGCCACGGGACGTGTGTGACCCAGGCCAGGCTGCTCCTGGTGATGCAATTTGTCAATTCTTATTATTTTTTTTTTCCATTTTAATTTTATTTTTTAATAAATGCTGCATTGATGAGAGCGAGCTGGCATTGAGGACCAGACACGCAGTTCCAACACCAACAGTCTGTCCGGAGAGACACTTCGCATTGTCCAAATGTAGCATTGAGCAGTTTAGTCCTCACAGGAATGACGGGCTCTTCCCAAGCAAGCCTTCTGCCTGATTTTAGTTGTCCCCTTTCCCTCTCTCCCTCGTTTTTGTTTTGTATCTGGGGTTCAAGTCCTATTTTCTGAGTGTTATTGCACACAGTATTCAGCTTCTCTTGGGAAAGGTAGCAGGTCTAACGCCGGGACGGGGACAGTGCACAAGAGTCCCGCAGTCGTGTGACCAAAGTTCCTGATGGAGCTGTCCTCGGGCAGCCTTTGCACCGCTTTTGTATAGCAATAAAGCCTTATCAGAAACATTTCATAGGAGGAGAAATGCAAACACTTCCACGGGATGGAGCAGGGAGGGATTGGAGGTGCAGGTGTTGGGGGAAGGGAAGGCCGTGGTGTCCCGAGCCGTGAGGTGTTTCTGTGTTCCAGGGTTGGCTCCCTGCCCTCCCGTGGAGACTGGTGGTTCAGAGCAGCATTGGGTGGCTCAGCACTTGGCCTCTCCTGTCCAAGCCGGGCCAGTGTCCCTGTTGGGTGTGGCCCAGGCGTGTCCAGGGAGAGGACACTGCCCGTGGCTCTGCTGCCCGGCAGGACCCAGAGCACACAGAGGTGACCGGGGCTTTGGTGGCTTTTTGGAGACTTAATTAATGTATTTTCAAATGATTATGGAAATCCTTTTTCTGTTTGTTTTGTTCTGTTTTTAAAGTTTTTTAATGGATGCAGGAACAGCAACACTTTTGCACTTTGTACCTTGTGACAACATTGGAGAGGGACACGGCCCCCCCCAGCTCCAGGTGGGCACCCCTGGGTGTCCCTGCCCAGGGAGAGGTCACGGGGGCTCTGGGGGGACACACCTTGGGGGAAGGTGAGGGGCAGCACCTGGAGCTGGGGTGTGGGATCTGCCCAGCCTGGAGCACCTGCTCCTGGGAAGGCTGTGCTGGTGACACAGGTGTTGGGACACAGGTGACACAGGTGACGGGGTGGGGCCACAGGTGACATGGGGTGGGGGTTGGGTCACCTGGGTCTGGGGGCTCCTCTGCCCCTGAGCTGGACCCGCTGCTGTGTGTGAGCCGGAACCCACCTGTCAGGTGTCCAGTGCTGCTCCCTCAGTAATCCAAGATCTGGAAAATCTTTCCCTTGACAGTAAACTCATGGAGCTTGACACGTAGGGAGCCAAATAGCTGCTTTCAGGTAAATTCTCACCTGAGCATAACGAGGGGCTTTGCCCTGGGAGTGTAGAAAGTACCTCCCACAGATTTGTCATTCTGAGCAAAGGTGGCTCCAGCCTTCAGGCTGGCTCAGAAATCCTTTATGTTTGCTGTGATGTCTGTGGTGCTTGTGGAATGTCCTTCCCTGTGCTGATGTCGAGGTGTGTGGCAGGGGAGTGTGGAGAACAAGGTGATCCCACTGTTTGAGTTGGTGTGTCCTGCTGGGTCGCTGTTCCCGTGGCACCAGCTCATCCCTGTGTGCCCAAACCACTGCTCAGTTCTGCTCGTGGGGAAAACAGAGGGTTTGCTTTGCTGGAATCCCTGGAAGTTGTGCTGGGGCTGTGGGCCGTTCATGTGCTGAGGGCTGGGATTCTCCCAGTGCCAGTTCCTGGGGAAGCAGGTGCTGCTGTGGTATTTCTGGAAGTCTTCACTCGCTCCTTGTAATTTAAAAGAAATTATTTGAAGTTACATTGCACTGGGGAGGGAGAAGCCCCACTTTGTGCTTTGGTTCCCCTGCCTCCTGTCCAGGGGTCAGCCCCACTCTGAGCCAGGACTGCCAGAAGTGCTGAGTGGCTTTGAGTTCCTGACTGGAGACACATCCAAGTCTTAATTTTCCAAGGATTGGTGCTAGAGTTCTGCTGAAAATCAGGGTCTCTTCGGGCATTCTTCCAACCCCCAGAACTGATACTGTGAGAGCTGAGGGATCCTTGGTCTGTTGGAGACCATGGCTGGGCTTTGATCCTGGCGAGGCCATGGGGCTCTTCCAGCCCATCCTTGCTGGTTCCACCATAACCAATCATGACCAGATCCATTTGGGATCAGGAGATGAGAGGGAAATGTCCATAGCAGACATAGGTTGATCATCCTTGTGGCTTCTATCTATTTCCACCCCCCTCATCAGTCAGAGAAGTGACCTTTGCATTGGGTCGTGTCCCAGTCAGGGGTCACCCGAGTGACAGGCGGGACCATCAGCTGGCCCTGCCTGGTGTGCTCGGAATGCCGTGCTTTGGGAGCAGTGATTCCCCCTGGACAGGGATACAGGGCTGCTGGCAGCAGTAACCCCTGGGATGGCTCTGAGAGGATGTCTGTCTGTGCCTTTCCTGCAGATTCCAAACCCATCCTTCACTGGCTCTTGGCTTTGAGTCTCTAAATGGCAGTGAGAGCTTTGACTTCAATATCCTTGGGCATGTCCAGGGAGCAGCTCCAAACACAGCTGAGGTACTGGGGGACTCATTACCCTGGCAGGTTCATTGGATTACCTGTGCCAGGTTTGTGCCAAGGTGTGGCACTGGTAGTTAGAGCTGTGGGGATGCACGAGCTCCGTGGCTTTTGTGCCCGTGGATGGTCCCGCCAGCATTTGGGGTGGGAGCTCTGAGTTACCTCATTGCTCCCGTGGGACTGTTCTTTGCCATCCATGAGCTGATCCACAAAAAGTTTCTCCTGCTTGGTGTGTTGGGGTTTGCAGTTGGGAACAGATCCAGAGTCAGGAGGGAGGGTTCCTTATTGGGCTTCAATTACTTTGTAAGTAAACCAGGGATAAATGTCCTTCTGAGTCTGAGCTTCCCATCTCCCGGGGCTGGAGCAGGATCTGTTGGCTGTGAAAATGGATTTCCTGACCCCACCTGCCCCTTTAACCCCCTGGGCTTGCTCAGCTCCGTGTCCAAAGGCAATGAAGACTTGGCCCGAGTTCTGTCCCTCCTCCCTCTGTGCACAGTTTGGGATCTGTCCATGTCCATGGGGGTTCTGTCGTGTTGGGATGGACCTGTCTGCTGCTCGGTGTGTCTGTAGATATGTGTTTGTGTTATCTCATGTATATCTGTACACACACAGTGGGATGTTGGGAGAAACCTGAGCAAGGAAACACTTGGAGCACAAGGAGCTTTACTTTTTTCTCTGTACAGCTCCATGATCAATAGCAAACCATCAACAAGAGGTTGTTGGTCAAGACCCAAACCAGCAAGAGCACCTTACTGGGGGGAATGGGTCTGCGGGAACATTGCAGTTCAATGGCTTTGCCCATCTGGGCATTGATCCTGGACAGCAGTGGCTGGTCCATGATCCTGCTGTCCCTGTGGCTCTACTGGGAGGGGAGGGGTGAGCCCTCCAGTTAAAAACCATTAGTTTGGCCAGTTCCTCAATTGTTACATGTTTGTCCCTGGTTGGGTTGTGGGAAAACAGGCTCGTTGGGTGATGGGAAAAGGGGCTCTGTGGGCAATGCGGCCCTTGGGAATGTTGCCATCCATTGGCACATCCCGGGGCTCTTCCCAGGTGTCCCAAGCCCTCTGGGCAGTACCTGGGTGTTGAGTGGGGAAGGGGAGCACAGCTGGAGGGTTTGAAGTCTGAAACCACTGTGAGTGGAGCTATGAGGAATGTGGGGCTGTGGAGATGTGATCCCGCAGCAGATAAAGCTGGAGGGATCACACTCAGCACTTTCACCAATCTGCTGCAACATTTTCCCCCAGAAAAGTATAATTCCTGCTTCTTTTGAGCCACAATAATCATGGCAGGCAAAATCCCAGGTGTTTGTTTGGGTACTGTGTCCTCAGCAAAGGCTGGCAGAAATTTTTGAGGGTCCCAAGGTTTCATCCCAAGGTCTCATCAAGGACATCTCTTTGGAGAGCTGTGGGTGGGCAGCAGAGTGGAAACCAAGGAGTACAGAGATTTAAAAAATTACAAAAAAGCAGAGTGTTGCCCTCAGCACCTGTTCCAAAAGGCTTGACCATCCCATTTCCCAGGGCAAGGTTTGGGGTACCAGGTGGACAAAGGTGAAGGGACGTTCCCAAAGAACATATCTGAAGGAAATACAGTTCAAATGGCTTTACTGTTCTCCAGTGGCATCCCAGACCCATTTCCCCCCCTAATTAGCCAGTGAGCTGTAACTCAAATCCCGATCTGTCGGTGGCATCACTTGGAGCACCTTCCCGTGCTGGTCACTCCAGGTTTACACCACGGTGTGGCTCCGTCGTGCTCCAGCCTGGGCTCAGTCCCTCCAGCCACGAGGTGCCTTCGTGTCCCTCCTGCCCAGCCCGGGGCTGAAGCTCTGCAGGGCTGGTTGGGGTGACTCCTGCACTGACCCATCTCCTGCAGGAGTTCTGTCATCATTAACTCATCTGTTGGGTTTTGTGCCAATCCAAGAGCCCTCTTTCCTCAGTGGCTCAGTTCACCTGGCCAGCTAAACTCTGCTGGGTGGCACAGCCCCAATTCCTGCCCAGAGGGGTGTGGAAGAGGCGCCCAGTGCCTTGGGTGCTCCCAGGGCTGCCTCAGCCCTCTCATGGTCTTTGCCAAGCCCAGCTTTAAAATGAAGCCTTTGCAGCTGCCTCTCCCTGAAGTGAAACTCAATTCCTTTGTCTCCCCCCAGCCCTCGGTGCCTGGGAGGGCGTGGGGGGCTGCAGGGCCTTGAGTTGGGAGCATGGTGATTGTTCTGGAGAGTTCTGTGCTTTGGTCATCATGGGCCAGTGAGACCCAAGCAGCAGGAGAGGTTTTGTGTGGTTTGGGCACCACAGGCGTGTAAAACCCAACAGCCAAGTGGGTGGGGGTCCCCCTGGTTCTGAGGAGACCTGGTGGCTTTTCTGTTCACAGTGTGTGGGGTGGGGGCTTTGTGTAGTGAGACACCCCAATGTCTGACACACAGTAAAGAGCTGAGGGGGCAAGGCAGCTGTGCTGGGCTGGATCTAGCTGTATCCAGGTGTATCTAGAGGGTATCCAGGGTGGACCTGTCTTCCTGATGTCGTGTCTTTTGGGGGGAGTTGCAGTGAACTGGTTCAGACTGGGGCTAGTTGGTTTGGTGCTGCCCCCACAGAATTCCCCATGACTTCGTCACCACCGCCGCTGCCACCGCACATGCCATGGGCTGGAAGCTGTTCCTGTGCTTCCAGAGGACATTCCCATCCCCACTGGCTTCTGGCTCCATAGCATGGGCTGTCCCTCTCGCTCTGTTCCTCCTGACTTGGTCATTCCCCTCATCAGGGGTGGAAGGATGTGCCGCCCGGGAATCCAGGCTGTGCTTGGGTGTAGGATGGAGCTTCATTTCCAAGAGGAATCTGTGCAGGGAAGGGCTGGAGGCTCCCTGGAAGCTCCTAAACTCAACCCTTGGCATTGGAGGCTGTCAGGTGTGTTGGTGTTGAGTGCAGCCATGTGTATCCATAAAAAACCTGGATTAGGTGTTTGTTTGGGACTGTTCTCCCTTTGCTCTGGTATCTGATGGATCCGGTTGGAGTGGGATTTTTCCCTTTGCTGAGATTGGATTGGGGTTTGTGTGAGGGACCCATCACAGCTCTTCCCTTTGGGATCAGCATTCCAGAAGGGGAACTGGAGGAGGGTCCCATCTCTGCTGGCACAGGGCACTGGAGGGGAGAACTCCATGTGCTGGTAATGGGGACTCAAACCTGCTCCATGGGCTGAGAGGGACTTTGTGCCGGGGACTTTCAGTCCTTTTTGTTGATAGTGTGTTGTCTCGGCAGGTTTGGGGGTGTGGGCAGAAGGTTCTGGCAGGGGGTTTCTCCATCCAACCAAGAAACAGCTTTTGAGAAAAGTCTCAAACTCGAGACCATCCCAAACACGGGAATAACCCAAACTCAGAGACATCCCAACGTGGAGAATGTCCCAAACTCAAAACCTTCTCAAACTCAAGAACGTCCCAAACTCAAGAATGGCCCACACAAGAACGTCCCAAACTTGAGATCCTCTTAAACCTGAGAACAAACCTGAGAATAATCCAAACTCAAGACAATCCCAAACTTGAGACCATCCCAAACCAAGAACATCCCAAACTTCAGCCCAGATTCAGGACCAACCCAACCCCACGTGTAGCCTTAGAAGGAGCCATTGACCACGAGCTCTCATTCACAGTGGGGTTCCCTGGGATCTCTGAGCACATCATGCTGTTCTTGGGAACTCTTCAGACAACTGGGGATGGAGTTTGAAGTCACAGTTTCACCTCTGCAGGACAAGATGCAAAAACCAAATCCCTATGGTTAGCGGAGCAGGGGGATCCATCCCTGGGATTCCACTGCATTAATTAATAATTGCTTGTGGTAGTTAATTGATGATGTGTCAGGTGGCACAAACGGGCACCTCAAATGCTGGTTCATCTCCAGCGTTCAGTTCAGTGAAAGTTTAAGATTCTTTGGAAGATGGGTTGGACCATTTCCCACTGTTTCATCCTAAAGTCTCTGCCTTCATCGGGAATGCTGTTGGCTTTGGGGTGAGAAGGTGATTTCTGATCCCATTTTCCCTCTGTGGTCTCTGCCAGTGGGAAGTGTCTGTCAAACCCATTTTTCCATGTACATTTATGCCTGAACTTTGTGGCAAATGCACAGAAAACAATTTGGCTCATCCATGTTGGCTTTTCTCATCCAAACCTCACTTACCTCATCCCTGGAAGGGCTTTGTGGTGACCTCCTGCTTGGAGTTGTACAGGAATTCCCTGTATTCCCTGGGGGCTGTTACCTCTCCAGCAGAAGGGGCCGGTGGGCGTGGGATATTGTGTAAAGTGTATTTTTGTATTTGATGCTGAAGGGGAGGGAGGGATGTTTTCTAGGGGGCAGATCCTTCCCCGTCTATTTTTGATTCCCTCAAATCCCTTGGACAAGATGTAGACTTGGAAAAAATCTTTTATCCTGTAATTTTGATGCTCAGAGGTAGTTTTGCAGAACTTTGTAGGAATTCTAGGAATGCTGCAGAGATTCCTGTGCTGGTGGTGGGTTTGGAGGAAGTTTGGCTTCCAGCGTTCCACGGCTCTGCCGTGTGTTCCATGGGCCTGGCAATTGTTCCATGGGCCTCCCATGCATTCCATGGGCCTTGCAGTTGTTCCTTGGTCCTCACAGTTGTTCCTTGTTCCTTGCTGTTGTTCCTTGGTCTTCTCAGTCATTTGTACCGTTGTCTCCATGGTCATTCCATGGTCCTTACAGTTGTTCCTCGATCCTTGCAGTTTCCCCCTGGTCCTTGCCATTGTTCCCTGGTCCTTGCAGTCATTCCATGGTCCTTGTCGTTGTTCCATGGTCCTCGTGCATTCCACAGTCCTGGCAGTTGTTCCCTTCTCTTGGCAGTTGTCCCCTGCTCCTGGAAGTTGTCCCCTGCTCCTGGCAGTTGTTCCCTTCTCCTGGAAGTTGTTCCCTGCTCCTTGCCTTCCGTGGCAGTGACTTTGCACTGAGACTTGAGCCTTTTCCCTGCTCCTCTCTCTCATCATCCCGGGAAAGTTCAACCTCCAAACAGTGGCTCAGCGGCCACAGCACATCTGGAAAAATGGCTTTGTGTGGAAAATCCCCTTTCCCCCTTCCCTTTTCCCCTTTTCCCTTTCCGTTTCCTGTCCTATGACCTGTATCCTATTAATATGCATTTAATTCCCATATATTGCATCACATCCATGCTATTCCCATGGGAAGCTCCTAGCTCCCCCGCCTTGTTTAGGACCTGCTGCAGCTTTCCCAAGAAAAGGCATTTTGCTCCCTCGGACACTTCCAGCTCCGAGTCCTGGGAGCCCTGAGCTGCTCCAGGGCACAGCACTGATCCACAGTTCCAGGATAATCCCAGTGCCTTGGATTTAGCCCGGAAGGAGCCATTCCTTCTCATTCCAACGTGGAGCCAAGTCCTGTTCCATCCCCAGATCACCAGGAGACAGGGAAGGGGAACATCCTGCACCCAAGGAGCCTGCGCTGTGCAGACAGTGATCATTCCCAAATATCCCACTGTTGTTCTGAGTGCCTTAAATCCATCCAGAGACCAACAACAGTATTTCTGTTCCTTGTGCTCTTCCTCTTTCCCCTCCCAGCTCCTTATCCCAGTCAGTGCATCCCTGTATCCCAGTGCATCCCTGTATCCCAGATGTCACCAGAGCCTCTGGCTGCAATTCCAGATCCTGGTGGAGCCAGATGGGACTTGGTCACCGGGAGCTGGCCCAGGGACCCACGAGTATCCACAAGGACCCCCAAGGCCCCTTCCCCTCCCACTCTGGACTTCCCATGGATTTGGGATGTGAAGATGATGTGAGGAGTGTGTACAAGGAATCGGGGCCGCAGCGTGCCAACATCCCTGTCAGCATTCCATGAAAGAGAAGGAAAACATCCTTTGGGAATGCTCAGCTCCGTGCAGAGCTCCAGGGCTTCCCTTCGGGGCTGGGGCTGTGCAGGGAGAACTTGGTCCTGTTCCAGAGGATGATGGAGATGCTGTGAGGGGGTGGAGCCCTGGAGCAGGGAAAGGGAATTCCTTATCCATGTCCTGCAGTCTGCTCCAAGTGAATCCCCAGCCCCAGCCTGGGCAGCAGATCTGTCCAAGTGGGAGAGAAACAGGGCTTAAAAGCACCGAAAGAATGGATTATTCCTCATTTTCTGCTTAAATAGAACTAATATTTAATACCAAATATTTTATTATTTAAGGTGTAATTTAAATTAAAACCTTGGCCTGTAAATATTTTCCCCTTGTGGAATATAAATATTCCTCTGCTGAATTTTGGGGTTTTTTTTTGGAATGAAAAGTGATTTTTCTGCCCGAACAGTCCCAGAGAAATCCTTGAAGGGCTTTTCCCTCTTAAAAATTTTTCATCCTTCTGTCACTGCTGATGCCAAGAGTGGAAAATAACGGGAATATTGCATTGAGTTGACACCCTCCAGCATCATCCTGGTGGGGTCGGGCTTCTTCCCCCGGTTTGGGTCAGGCTTCCCCTGGTTTATGTTGGACTTTCCTTGCCTGGGGGCAGGAGCCGGGCAGGCGCTGCCGGAGCCTCCGGGTGCTGCCGGTGCATTTCTGGCCGATTTCTGAGCGAGACCCGAGTGCCACCCCACTCCGCAGCCCTTTCCCGGCTCCCACGGGAGGGGCAGGACCTTTCCCGGGGCTTTCCCATTTGGCTGAGGCTGCGACTCCAGGGCCGGACTGTGAGAGGCGCAAGGAGAGACCTTGGGATTAAAAGCATCCTTGGGATTCCAAGGAAGAAAATGGTTTCTTCCCCCGGCCGTGGGGACGGGCAGGAGCATCCCGGGGTGAGTGAGCCGTGGAAAGAAGGCTGGGATGGTGTTGGGACACTGCTGGGACAGGAGGAGCATCCCGAGGGTGGTGGCTCCGAGCGCTGGGAGCACGTCCTGGCTTCTCATTCCCTCCCTCCGCCCCCATTCCCAGTTGTTGCTGTAAATAGGGTCTATTTATATAAATATATTCCAGAGGTTTCTAAAGTCACCCGAATCCTGTTTTTCTCAGAGCTTTTGGCTTTGCCGAGAACTCCTCGGGCAGGAGATTTGCACCTTCCAAAGGGCGTCGGCGTCGGTACAAATGAACCCAATCGCAGGTACTGGGCGGGGCCGGGGAATTCCGGGGGAATTCCAGGGGCCGAGGGCTGACGATGGAACCGCTCGTTCCCTTTTTCTATCCCTGTCCCCGTTTTCCCCGGGTGAGGGAAGCTGTTCCAGCCGGGACAGTCCCAGGATGTCCCTGGCGTTGGCTTCGGGCTCACGGAGCAGGTCGTGGATTTCCCCGTTTGTTCCTCGTCTCTGTTCGCTTGGGAGGACTTTGGGTCCAAAGGCCGAGTTTCGTGGATGTGGTTCTGGGTGTGATGTTTTCAGCCCTCTTCTTTGTCCCTCCCCGAGTCCTGGCACGGGATCTGCTCCGGGTGGTCGTGGGATGGGTGATATCCATGATAACCCCCCCAGAACTCCGGGGACCGGGGTGGGGGCGTTTATAAAGGGTGAATCTGCTCCAAGAAATCCCCCAAATCCCTCCGTAGGCTCTGATTTCCCTCCGGCCCCTCGCCCGTCCACCCACACTCGGATACGGTGGGGATATTCCATATTCTTTGCTGTTGAACTGGAGCTTCTGGAGTGGCTTCTCTGGAGCTTTTCTGTCCCTTGCAGGGGTGTGTTGGGCTCCAGGTCAGTGGGAGCATTTGGCTTTTTGACTGTTAAGCACAAACCAGGGATTGACGGCCCATCCCCGGGAAAACCCACCGGTGCCAGCCTGGCTGAGGAACCCGGAATTCCTGTTCAAACTAAAAATGAACCAAAACAGGCTGGGGGTTTTTAAATAATTCCTGATTTCTAGGAGAGCTGGAGGCTCTGGGACCACAGTGGTGCTGGGAGCTGGCAGGGCCATCCAGGTGGCTCCTGAGGGAGCAGATTCCACCTGGGATGGTGCATGGCCATCCCGAGACAGCCATGGCCATGCTCAGATCTTGGCTTTGGCTCCTTTGGGACAAGCCCTTGGGAATGGCCCCCTCTGTCATCCCGTGTCCTGAGCTGGAGCCTTCCCTGAGGACAGGAGACCCCCTAAATCCAACCCTCTGCTGCCGTGGGGATGGGGATCAGGGATGTGGGAATGTTGCAGTGGTGGGACCCAGGCCCAGGCCCTGCTTTTCAGTGTCACTCTGCAGCTCCTTTTCCTGCTCTTCCTAAAATGCCATGGTGGTGTCCCGAGTTTCCCTGGGAATCTGCTGCTGGACCTGGGGGAAGGTCCCGAGGGAGGGGGAGTTTCCTGGTGGGAATGTCGAGTGGGGACTCGATGCCTTGAACCACGAGACCACGGGCCGCGCTCTGTAAAGCAATAAAACCACGGAGCGGCCCCGAGGGGGGAAATCCCAGCCCTGCTCCCGACCTGCTCCCAGCGGGAAGGGGCAGCACGGGGGGTGCCCACGGGGGTCCTTAATTAGTGCAATGATGGGGGGAGCCTTTTCTCATGATGCCAACTGCCCTTAAATGTTGAATCCGGGTCTTTGTAAGCAATGTCTGTGTATTATGTGTATATATGAGGGACAAATTTTTAATTACTGCCTTTTGCCCTGTTTATTTTTCTGAGTAATTCCAGATGTACTTTAGTCTCTCTACTGTCAAAACTTTTATATTGTAAATCTGATGCTGGTGGCTTTTTGTTATTTTGGTTTTTGGTTTTGTTTTTTTTTGATTTTTTGGGTTTTTTTGGTTTTTGGTTTTGTTTTGGTTTTTTTTTTTGTAAAAAAGCAACAAAAGAAAAACCACAAGAAAAAAAAAGAAAAAACAAAAAGGAAAAAAAAAGTCTGCATCTCTCTATGTTGTCAGTTTTAGGCTGTAAATTCCAACTATCAATAAAAGCTCAAAATTCATGTGCCAGTGGTGGGTTCCTCATCCCGCAGCACCCGCTGGGCCGGCCGAGCTGCAGCCCCAGCTCTGCAGGAGGGACCTGGGGCAGCGCAGCCCTCGGAGCAGGTACAGGGGGACAGGGGCTGGGGGCTCTGCCACGGACTGCCACATCCCCCAGTGCCACATCCCCTGTGCCACATCCACAGGTCTTTGAATTCCCTCCAGGGATGGGCTCTCCACCTCAGCAGCTGTGCCAGGCCCGGACAGACCTTTCCAGGAAGGAATTTTCCCAGTGTCCATCCTAAACTCCTCCATGGTGCAGCCTGAGCCACAACCCCCCATTTTCCAGGGAAGTGGTTCTGCTGCAGCTCCTGAGCCCATGCGGGGACCCATCACAGAGAGCCTTGGTGGCACTGACACAGGGCTCCTCAACCCATCCCTCAGAAAAGGGCAAATCACACAGAATCCCAGGATCCCTGAGGCTGGCAAAGCCCTCCCAGCCCACAGAGCCCACCCTGTGCCCCATGCCCACCTTGGCC
>JAWWEW010000041.1:368775-383411 GCA_035583185.1 Anabacerthia variegaticeps
CAAGGTCCCCCCTGAGCCTCCTTTTCTCCACGCTCAGCCCCCCCAGCTCCCTCAGCCCCTCCTGCTGCTCCAGCCCCCTCCCAGCTCCCTTCCCTTCCCTGCACACGCTCCAGCCCCTCAGGGTCTCTGGTTGTTGGGAGGGGCCCAGACTGCCCCAGCATTCCAGGAGGGGCCTCAGCAGTGCCAAGATTTCACAAAACCCCGCCAGCTCCAGGACTGGGATCCCTCCTCCCTGAGCCTCAGAGCTGCCCTGGCTGCAGGAGCAGAGACACGGCTGCAGACTACCCGAGCACTGCAGGGCATGACCAGGGAAGCACTGCCTGATCCAGGAGACCTTGGGACACTCAAGGACAAACACGGGATGCAGGTGCGCCCAGGCGGGATGTTGGGGAGGTCACTGGCTGGAAACCCGGAATTGTTTTCTGGATTCAGCTGCTGCAGCCCAACTCATCCCAAGCTCTGGCCAGCCCCTGCCTGGGAAAGCTGCTGCCCGCACCTTGTGGAAGCGGATGACGGGCTCAGGGTGGATGCGGATGATGTGCAGACACCAGCGATAGCCCTGCAGCAGCTGTGCAAACAGGCGCAGGAACACAGCTCGGATCTCCTTGTCCTGGGAAGAGGGAAGGACAGTGTGGTCATGGCATGGTCACCGCATAGTCATGGGCAGGAAACTTGGCAGGGATTGCAGGGAAAACAGGGCACAGCATCCTGGACTCGCTGCTGTGCCCCCCTGATGCTGCACAGGGAGGAGGAGGAGCTCTCACAGCCCCGGGGTTTGCTGAAGGGCCCCAACATTCCCTGTCTGCCTCCAGCCCTCAGTGAACCCATGGGCACTGTGAGCTCCAACCACAGCTCAGTGACCAGGCAGTGCCAGTGACACTGAGATGGAGACAGGCCTGGAATTGTGCCCAGGAGATGGAGTGTCCATTGGGAATGGTCTCCCCACCGAGGGGTCCCCGCTCCACTCACCTGCATCTTGAGGGAAGAGGCAGAAATGGTGGAAGGGAGGAAGGCGAGATCAGCCACCTCCAGCTCTGGGTCCAGGACCTGGGCAGGGAACACACACAGCTCAGGACCCGCCCCAGGGCCATCCCTACCTTCCCAGCTGGAAAAGCCAAGGAGTGTTCCCGAGACACCACAGAGTCCCCTTGGAAAAGGACTGAGAGGTTGGAGACAAACTACTGGGGATCAGGAACGCTCTGTTGAGCACAGGAAGCCTGACCCTTTCTTGGGAAGCTCTGCTGGCAAAGTGGGGATCCCAGGGAAGGGGGAGCCCCTCTGGCTCTGCCAGGGAGACCTTCACCCCCCAGTGCCCCCAGAGCTGTAGTGTTTGCTGAGTGTGGTGCCCTGGGCACGCTCCAGCACATCGGGAACACGGGAGCAGTCAGAAGAGCTGCAGGGCCACAGCTGCTTCCTGCCCACGGGCTGGGAGCCAGCCAGTCCATTCCCAGAAACCTTTGGCAGAGGAACCCCCCCTCTGGCACTGCCGTGCATCAGAGGCCATTGGATCAGGAACAGTCCCTAGGACATGGTCGGGACCCCAAGGTATGGACCCTGCTCTCAGAGGAATCCCTGATGTTCTGTTCCCAGCTCCCAACACATTTCCAAGGTGTTGTCCAGAGGCCACTGGATTGGGAATAGTCCCTGTGACAGGAGCAGGAGGACCCCAAGGTATAGACCCTGCTCTCAGAAAAGCCTCAGCTCCATTCCCAGGGTTTTGGCACCACAGGGATGGAGGGAATGTTGCAGCACTTACCATGGAAAGGGCTTCCCGGGTCTGCTGGAGCAGGGGCTCAGGGAGCAGGGAGATGTGAACACACTCGGGAACGTTCACGGTCCCACCATCCAGATCCGCGATCACAACATCCAGCTGGAAGGGCAAGGCAGTGTGAGACAGGGCCTGGCTTCCCAACCCCACAGCCCACAGGTCCCTGCTGGACCAGCCATCCCCGTGTGGCCCAGCCATTCCCACTGCATCCAGCCATTCCCACTGGGCTCATGCAGTACACCTGGATGCATCCAAGGCTGAGCAAATGGAGTGTGTGGCCCCAGGCACGGTGAGGACGATGCCTGATGCCATCCAAGCTTGCTGCCACCCGACCCTGCACCCTCCCAGACCTCCCTGGCACAGGGAACAGGGTGTCTCACCAGCTCCTGTGTCTCCGACTGGAAGATGGAGTGGACCCCGATGATGAAGGGGGTCGGGGTGCTCAGCACCTCCAGGAGCTGGGCAGGCAGGATGGGCACGTACGTGAAGCTGCAACCAGAGAGAGACCCAGTGCAGCCCCAAGCCCTGCACCACATCCAAACCCTCAACACCACCCTGTCCCTCAGAGCGTTGTCCAAACATTCCTGGAGCTCTGGGGCCACTGCCCTGGGGAGCCTGTTCAGTGCCCACTGCCATCTGGGGGAAGAGCCTTTCCCTGATATCCAACCCAAACCCCTGGCACAGCTCCAGCTGTTCCCTGGGTCCTGTCACTGGTCACCATGCAGGAGAGAACATTTCCCAGCTCAGCCCATCCTTTCTGGGAGAGGAGGGAGGCAGGGCTGGGAGATTCACCAGTCACACTGGGAATAACACACAGATGCAGGGAGGGTGTGAGGCAGGGTGGGCAGGAGAGCTGGCACAGGGTGGAGGGTTGGGGGGCTCTGAGACCCCTCACCTGTACTTGAGGGGGAACATGAGAGCCAGGAGAGCCCGGCAGGCGTCTGTCAGTCTCTGGTAACTGCTGGAGAGGAACAGGATCTTGTGCTCGGTCAGTGCCGCGCAGAACAGGAACAGCACGTTGGTGATGCCTGGGCAGGGGCCGAAAAGGGTGCTCAGGAACAGAGGGACCCCTCTTGCACCCCTCCAGAGACCCCCAACCCACCCCCCCCGGGTTGGAGCCTTCTTCCCATCCCTGTACTCTGCCAAGAGAGGAGCTCAGCATTCCCCAAAGAGACACCCCTGGGTCACCCAGAGAAGCCCCTCTTCCCAGAGATGCTTCCATGGCTCCCATGGTGCCAGTGTCCTTTACTGGTAGGCACAAGGCCTGCACCAGCTCCGGGCTCTCCTCCTGCACCCAGGCTGCTCCTTGTGACTTCTGCCCAGTATCCCATCCTCCTGGAAAAAGCTCCAGGGAGGCTCCGGCTGAGGCGGCTCAGCTGGGAGAGAGCCCAGAGCCAAGAGTCATGAGAGAATGACCTGCAGGGACAGCAGCCCAGCCTGGCCCAGCTGGCCTTGGCACTGGCCCTGGAGCCACAGCAGTGTGGGGACAAGTCTCACCGAGCTGTCTGAAGAGCAGGGCCACGCTGCAGCTGCTGACAGGGAGCGAGTCATTGATGGGAGTCTGGATCACCTGCCTGTCCCCCGCTCCCAGGGAGATCGTCCTCTGCAAGGGAACACACACCTCGTCACCAAAATCATCCCAGCGAGGGACGAGGACAAGACAGGGGCAGCCAAACCCCCCTGTGCAGGGAACAGGATGACCGTGTCCCTGGCGCAGCCCCTGTACCCAGCACAGCTGGAGCACAGCTGCTGCAGGAAGAGGGAAGAGGAAAGAGGGAAGAAGAAGAGGAAAGAAGGAAGAGGATGCTGCCACAGCACCCACTGGGTGCTTGACTGGGACCACAGGCTGAGGGGAGGAAGGGGAACTGGTGCAACAATCCCGGCCAGCACCAGCAACGTCCCAAGGATCCCCATAACCACACGGAGACACGGGACGCGATGGCTCCCCATGACTCAAGAGCTCTCCAGGACACGAGGGCTCCCCAGGCCCTTGGACCCAAGGGGAGTAGCTGCCCTGCCTGTGCCCACCCAGCCCTGCTGTGCCAGGGAGCCTCTCCAGGGGGAGCCAGCGCTGGCCCGGAGTACGAACAGGCCCTGCCGGCTACGGTGAAGGGACAGACACACTGGGCACAGGCTCGTTGCTTCTTCCCCACTACCACTTATTACTCCCAGCCTGGAGCCCATTCCCAGTGGCACAGGGACGCTTATACGTCCCCGAGCTCCCTCCAGGCTGCAGGGGCTGGGGCAGGAGCAGAGCACTGGCCCCTTTCCTCCTCTTTCCACACCTCTCCAGGGAACACGCTCCTGCAATCAAAGGCTTCACCACGCAGCCACCCCCACAGCCACAAGAGCTCCTGCCAGGAACAGCCCCACAAGCCAGTGCTGGACACTGCCGTGGCCGAGCAGAGCCAGACCCCTGTCCTGCTCCTCCAGTCCAGCTTTCACAAGCCCCAGGAGAACACACAGAGAGGCCCATGGGCCAGCACAGAATGCAGCCCCTTCCTGGAGCCCAGGGACACGGCCCGTGACACACATGGACACAGGGTGCCTTGAGACCACCAGGGTCTGGGTGGGCCATGCTCAGAGCAATTAACAGAGAGGCTGTTAATGAGGGGACAGACCCAAAGGTGGGAAAGAAATGTGGCAAAGAAATGTGGCAAAGAAAAGGAGTTCGTACCGCTGCTTCGTCGTCCGCGTCAGGCTGAGGTGGGACAGACAGAGAGCACAGTCAGTTAGGACACATGGACAGTGGGACAACAGCACAGTGGGGACATGGACATGGGCAGAGCCAGCCACGAGCAGGGACAATGCTCAGAGAGGAGCCCACAAACACACACACAGACATGGAGTGAAAGCAACAGCTACAGCACTGGGAAAGAGCCTTGGACATGGCAGAACAGGTAAAGCAGAGGAAGGGAAGGGAGGTGCCACCAAACTGTCCCCCCTGTGACACACGGCGTGTTCCCATGGCACACAGTGATCCTGCCCCAGCTGGGGGGATGGATCTGAGCCAAAGCCAGTGAGCCACAGCGGCTGGAGAAGCCGCTCTGCTCCAGCCAGCCCTTCTTGTCCCGCCGGGGAGGAACCAGATCTGGGCAGATCCCATGGGAATGCACTGCAAAGCCAGGGTGCCTGGCACGGCCCCGGTGCCCTGGCAGTGGGTAGCACCCTGCTCTCCTCTCCAGAGGACTCAGATAGGCCTGGCTCCAACCCCCTCCTGCAAATACTGGGAGCACTGCAGGGCTCTCCCGGGATCTGCATCGCTCCACGTGGTCAGAGGGAGCCCCACACCCACGGCAGCTCCAGGGGCTCCTGTCCAAAATCCTGCTCAGATACAGTGGCAGGGAGCAGCCCCCACTGGGGGTCATGGGCACAGTGGGGAGGAAATACCTGTCTGGAGGCACTGGGGGTCTGTAATGCTGCCCCAGTGCCCTGTAGTGTCATCCCAGTGCCCCACAGTGGTGCCCCAGAAGTCCATGGTGCTGCCCCAGTGCCCCGTGGTGTTGTCCTGGTGCCCTGTGGTGCTGCCCTGGAGTCTGTGGTTCTGTCCCACTTCCCTATGGTGCTGCCCCAGTACCCCTGTGGTCTTGTCCCAGTGCCCCCATGGTACTGTCCCAGTGTCCCCACGTGCTGTCTCAGCCTTGCCAAGACTCCCCTAGTTGGATCAGCCTGGATGTGGGATAATTAATGGCACTTTGTGCTGGGGGAAGAGGAGCTCAGCTGAAGGGGGAGACAATCACACGTCCATGGTGACATTCCAGGTGCCACCATGGCAGGAGAGCCCCAGGGCACTATGCCTCTGTCCCCAGCCTCCTGCCAGAGGGTCCAGCTGGGCTCTCCCTCTGTGCCATCCCCAAGGCAGCTTTGCCTGACCCTCCCTGCCCCATCTGCTGAGCCCAGCTGGACTGCCTAGAACAGGAGGAGGCTGGAAGGACACATGGCTCCGAGGGGAGAGCAGGGGGTGCGATGGCCACAGGCACAGGCCCTGTCCAACAGCAATGCCAGCCAGGCACGGACACAGGAACAGGCACAGAAACAGGCCAGTGCTCCAAGGAGCGCTCCAGGCTGCCCGCCTGGCATTGGTGGCCCTCCCTGGCCCGTGTCCCTGCAGCTGCCCCAGCCCTGCTCCCACAGATGGCCGGTGACCACTTGGCCCTGGAGCTGCTCTCCAGGCAAAGGGACAGGGCCACGTGTGGAGCCAGGAGTGCGGGAGTGACCAGGGCCCATGGAATCTGTTTGCACAGATGGACTGGCACCCACGTCAGCCGGTGGTGGAGCCGCCGCTGCTCCTTCCCCAGGGAGCCAGGACCACGGCACCGGGACGTGGAAGTGCAGCGGAGTGAAGCAGCAGGATCTTCTCGGCTCAGCAGCTGAGCAGCTGAGTGGCTCCACGTCATGGAATTTTGGTGTTCGTGCTCTGAAGCACTTGGGAAGGCAGCAGGGCCCAGAGCCAGACCTGCCCATGGGTCCCACTCAACACAGCAAACCCAGAGCCCAGCTGGGCAGGACCCCCAGCTCGGCTCTGTCAGAGCTGCTGAGGGGGCAGAGCATGGAGAGGGAAGGGGCAGGGATAGGGAAGGGGCAGGACACCCACCTGCGCTCCCCCCGTGATGGGGATGGTGCACGTCAGCAGGTTCCCAATGACGTTCTCCAGGGACACACTCAGCCCATCCACGTAGATGGTGTAGATCAAACCCAGGCTGTTCTGGAGAGGGGAGCAGGGCACGGATGAGCAGAGTTGGGAGGTGGGGTGACCCTCCAGCATGGAGCACCACCCTCCCAGCCACCAATTCCTTCCCAATGGCCCAGCCAGCCCTGCCCTCTGGCACTGGGAAGCCATTCCCTCTGTCCTGTCCCTCCACGCCTTGGCCCCAGTCCCTCTCCAGCTCTCCTGGAGCCCCTTTAGGCCCTGCAAGGGGCTCTCAGGTCTACCTGGAGCCTTCTCTTCTCCAGGTGAACATGCCCAGTTCTCCCAGCCTCATCCTCATGGATACAGTCCAGCTCCCAGCCCGAGCCCTCCCAAACACTTCCCAGGCACACAATGCAGCACCTTTACACAAACACAGCTGGCAGAGACAAAGACTCGGCAGGAACGGGCTGTTCCTCCCTGTTCTCCATTAACCCAGCGGGTCTGGGCCGGCTCAGGGGGCTCTGGCTCCATGTCCTGTGGCCGTTTGGGGCCAGCGGAGCTGGGCCTGGCTCCGGATGCAAAGGGCAGGATGGGAGTGGGCCGTGCTCCCACGGGTGCTGTGCCACGGTGTTCCTGCAGCCCCTGCTCCCAGCAGTGACTCCAAGGGCCAGGAATCCTTTCCCAGAATTGCTCTCCTCTCCCTCCAAGCAGGATCCCGGCTCCCCCATTCTGGACTCACCCTGAACACCTCGGCGTGGTCCAGCCTGGACACCAGCACCAGGCTCTTGGGAGCGAAGAGCTGGGCAGGTTGAACGGGAGACGAGGGCTCCTCCTCTTCCTCTTCGCCCTCACCATTCCTAGGGTGGCTCTGGGGCTGGGGAGACACACATCGGCCAAGGCCTGGGATTAAAGGATGCCCTTCCCTTTCCCAAGACCCCAGTACCAGGGCCTGGATTCCTGAGGAACAGGGAAAGCAGGAACCACTGCTTCTCTGCTGCTGATCCCCCTTCCCACCCAGCCATGGATTCCCCTGGCACAGGGAAGGCAGGAACCACTGGCCAGAGCCAAAGGCAGCCAGATGTCCCCTCCAGCACTGCTGCCCCCATTCCAGTGTCCCCCCATACCTGTGGGCTCTCCACGGCCTCCCAGAAGGTGAAGCAGGCGCAGTAGTGCCGCTCCGAGTTGATGTCAGTCAGCACGGCCACAAAGAAGGTAGGAGGATTCCTCTCCGGGAAAAGCTGCCAACCACTGGGCTGGCAGAACTGTGGGAGGGCAGGGAAGGGGTCAGAGGGGCTGCAAACCACTGCCCCTCACACCCTGCATCCCTGGATGGTGTGAGAGCAAAGCCAAACCCCACCGGACCCAGATCCCAGGACAGGGAGCTCAGTGTGGCACCCCATCACCCACGGAGCGATAGGGAAGGGCAGCTCCGTAACCCAGGAATGGGGAGAGCACAGGGCAGAGCTTCCCTCATCTACTGTAGCTTGGGCACCTCCCAAGACCCTGGGCTGGCTCCTGGGAATTCCCAAACCCCTTCCCAAGGGAGGAAACAGGGCCAGTGCCATCCCCTCCTTCCTGCAGGGACAGCAGGGGCTGCTTGGAGAAACCCAAGTAGGGAGAAAGGGTGATGGGACACCCCAGCCAGGATGGGCACCCTGCACCCCTCAGAGAGCCAGAGATGCCCCCAGCATGGGGGTTGTGAGGGGCTTGGGCTGGGTGAGGGGCTGTTGGCACCTGGCACTGAGGCCCCCCAGCTCACTGGGGTCTGCACAGCCCTGCAGCCCCCAGGGCACCGAGACCCCCAAACTCTGCACAACCCTCTGGGCTCCACACAGCCCCACAGACCACCCACCACAGCACCCCAACCTCTGCACAGCCCCACAGATCACCCCCCACAGCACCCCAACCTCTGCACAGCCCCACAGACCACCCCCCACAGCACCCCAACCTCTGCACAGCCCCACAGCCCCCAGGGCACCGAGACCCCCGGGTTCTGCACAGACCCCCAGGCCCAGCACAGCACTGAGCCCCCTGGGCTCTGTACACCCCCAGCCCCCATGTGCCAGGCAGCCCAGGCCACCACTACACAGACTCCAGGAAGGAAAGGTGATCCTGTTCTGCACTGGGATGGCTCTGGGAGGTGGCACTGCTCCCCTGGGCACACACAGCCACTGGGGTGGCCCTGGGAGGTGCCATCGCTCCCCTGGGCACACACCAGTCCTGGCTGTGCCATGACTGCCTTTCCAGCACCTCCCAGCCTGGCTGGACCTGCCACTGGGACTTCCCAAACCTCCTCCCAGGGCTGGGGGTAATTCCAGCCATTGGCCCAGGGACTCCCCAGGGTTTTCAAGTCTCAAGGGGTTTTTCTTTATTTCCTCAGCCCATGAGGAACTGTGGAAAATTCCTGGCACTGCTGGGACCTCCCTGGGCGCGGGACAGCTCGGCTCCTTCCGGAGCCACACTGAGGACAAGGGGACGTGAGCAAATCTGAGGATGAGAACGAGGTGGCACCAGGGACAGAGTGGTCACGGGGCCCAACACATGCAGGAATCACTGCTCCTGTCCAAACCCTCAGGAATTCGAGTTTCCCCCCAGCAAGTTTTTCAGCTGTTCAGCCCTCCCTGTGCTTACGGTGCCCACGGACCCTCCTCTCCTCCCCAGTAAGAGCTGGACACTGGACACAGAGCAGGAGCTCTGATGTCCCCAGACTCCCCCGGATGGGAGGTGAGGCAAAAGCACCTAAGAAGCTGCTTCCCAGACTGCCAGGTGTGTCCCTGTGAAGCAGTGTCTGGGAGCTCTCCATCCTGGTGCCTCCTGCCACAGGAAGGTTTGGCTCAGCAGCCACCAGGGTGAGCACACGGTGTCACTGTCCCCACATGAAGCTCCCCCCTCACTGGGCTCCACCACAGCTCCCAGCTCTGCACAAACACCTCCTGGGCATCACAGGAATGAGGAGCCCAAAGCATGTGGAGCTGTTGCCCACCAGGTATTTGCTGCTGGGTCACAGATCGCAGAGTCCCAGGATGGTTTGGATGGGAATGGACCTTAAAGCCCACCCTGTTCCACACCCTGCCATGGGCAGGGACACCTCCGACTAGCCCAGGTTCCTTCAAACCCCATCCAACCTGGCCTTGGACACTTCCAGGGATCCAGGAGCAGCCATAGCTTCCCTGGGCAACCTGTGCCAGAGCCTCCCCACTCTCACAGGCAGCAATTCCTTCCCAATATCCCATCTAAGTCTCCCCTCTTTTCCCATCCAGACTCCCATCTTTCAGTCTAAAACCACTCCTCCTTGTCCTGGGTCCCACCCAGCATTCCCAACTGCCCCATCCCAGAGCAGAGGGATGCACTCCATGACTGAGGCAGCACATCTTCCCTGTGCAGACAGCACAAGCCAGATGTTTGGAGTCGAGTGTACTCATTCTGAGGCCTGATAAGAGAATTTCAGATCCCTTGGACAGCTCCTCTAGCAGGGAACCAAGCCGTGGGATACAGAACCAGCTTCCTAAAAACAGCACCTGCTGAGAGGAGGCGTCACTTCAAACACCAGCAGGGGACACCCCAGGTCAGGTCACACCTGGTGGCACCTGGTGTCACACTGAAGGTGTCACAGGTAGGAAGGCAAAACCACAGCCCCCAGAGCAATGCAAAGATCTCCATGGATAGAAGAGGATCAGGGAATTGTAGAGATTGTAAAAGCCCTCTGAGCCCAGCGAGTCCCCCAGCACTGCAAAGGGGACCACTGACCATATCCCCAAGTGCCATATCCACATGGCTTTGAAATCGCTCCAGGGATGGGGACTCCACTACTTCCCTGTCTCCTTTCCCCTGCAATAGTTTTCCAAAACCTGGAATATTTTCCAGCTTCAGTGAAAAATACAGCACACAATTCAAAGGAAGTTCACGGAGTCCAACAGATTGAGTCACATCCACACCTCAAAGCTCATCCCATTCCATACAGACACCTTCCACTAGCCCAGGCTGCTCCAAGCCCCATCCAACCCAGCCTGGAACACTTCCAGGGATGGGACAGCCACAGTCACTCCAGGCCTTTGTCCAAGGTCCTTCTCCCAGCTCTCTTGGAGCCCCCTTAGGCACTGGAAGCTGCTGGATGTCCTGGAATGCTGGCTTAGCTGTGCTGCCAGAGGTGGTCAGGTCTGGAGGCCTGGACACACCCACTGGGTGCCCAAACCATCCCAGAGGAGCCCTAGGACATGGAAAATTCCAGCTGTGTCACACAGACCTGTGGGATCACAGCATGGAAAGACATGAGGCCCAGTGCCACAGGAGGGATCCAAAAGGGAGAGGGGAAATGGCCCTGACCCTCACTGGGGCACAGAGAGCCCCTGGATTTACAGGGATCTCTGTTCCCATGGCACACCTTGCTTGGGGCCACTGCGGCCACTGACACCAGGATCCCTTGGTTCTCCTGCTGCTCCCCTGGGAACGCTCATGCCAGGCAGCTCCAGGGACTGCCGAGGACAGAGCTCTGGGCACGGAGGGAGGAGCTGCAACAGGGACACGTCCACATCCTGTGTCTGTCCCCAGAGGAACTCGATCCATTAAAATGAGATATTTCTGTTTGGAATTGCTGACGGACGCCGCGCAAGGCCAGAAGCTCCAAATTCCACCTCCCTGCACGCCCCAGAAACCCTTTTCCCCAAAAAAGCTGCTAAAAAGAACTGGCTGTGACCACAATGTCACGTCCCACCCAATCCCCCAGGATCGGCTCCCTCGGACTTTCGGGAGCTGCCCTCGGCTCAGCTGTTCCCCCAGGACACCTCGGAGAGCTTGTGGGAAGCCCTGGAGCCATCCCTGGCTCCCAACAGGACAGGGCTCCAACTGTTTAAATTCCAGGGATTTTTTGGCTGGACGGTTTGACCCTTGGGAAAAAAGCAGCTTTCCTCCTGTTTGGGACAGTTCCCAAGTCCCTGTAGACACCAGGAAGCTCAAATCAGAAAAATAATGTGTATTTTTGCCCTGCACAGCAATCTCCAGAACTGGAGTTTTGGGGAACACACAATGGGAAGAGGAGCTGGACACTGTCAATCCCAATGCCAGTGGGAAGAGGAGCCAGTTACTGTGGTGGTGACTGCCCAAGCCAAGTGCCCAGGATGGGTGAGAGGGATGATGATGGGGAGCAGAGATGTGTCCAGCTCCAATGCCCTCTGCTCCATAAGCCAGTGGCTCCTGGATGGGCAGGAGGAACTCAAGGGCAGCATTCCTGTGCCAGAGCCTGTGAAGCCTCGTGGGACTGGGTTAGAGCTCTGGAGGGCACAGGACACATGGAAGCCACAGCTCACAGGGAAGCTCTCCAGCACCAGCACACACAAGGATGGAGATGCCAAAGAACCATGGAATGGTTTGGGTGGGAAGGACCTTAAAGCCCATCTCATTCCAATCCCCTGCCATGGGCAGGGACACCTCACACTAGCTCAGGTTGCTCCCAACCCCATCCAACCTGGCCTTGGACACTTCCAGGGATCCAGGGGCAGCCACAGCTTCTCTGTGCCAGGGTCTCACCACCCCACAGGGAAGAATTTCTTCCCAATATCCCATCTAAAGGCTTGTCCAGCCCCAGCACAGCTGCCCAGGGCAGGGTGGAGTCCCCATCCCTGGAGGGATTTCAAAGCTGTGTGGAATGTGACACTTGGGGACATGGTCAGTGGTGGTCTTGGCAGTGCTGGGGACAGTTAAACTCCATGGGCTCAGAGGGATTTTCCAATCTAAATGATTCCATAAACTGCAGAGGGGAGCAGAGCAGGTTCCAGGGGGTTCAGTCGGGGGTCTGCCCCAGCCCACCCCCTTTGCTGGCAGCAGAGCTCCAGCTCCTCTCCCTCAGGGTCCTCAGAGCACCAGGGCACAGGGCAGGATCTGGGAGGAGCTTCCACCCCAGTGCAGAAACCGAGGGGAACAATCCCACTCTCCTGGATCAGTTTGAGCTGTTTGGAGGATCCCATGAAGCACCAGATCCAACTGGATGTGCCACGTTCTGGGAATGACCCAGCACTGAGCTGATCCCGAAGGACTCGTGACGGCCGGTGACCAGGTCTGGAGAGCTGGGAGCAACCCAGGCCCCAGCAGCTCCTCGGGATTCCCCCTGCTCCAAAGGGAGTGGATCCCTCAGCAAGGAAAGGCCTGACCAAGCTCCTGACAGGGCTACTGACACAGGCTACATCCCTGGCTGCTCCAGCAAGCATTCCAGCAGCTGATCCCAGAGGAGGGGGAGCAGAGAGGCCGGGAGAGGAGCCAGCACAGTGGACCCCACTGTTTCTGGAGTGTTCTGGAGCTGCAGCTGCACTGGTGACAGGTGGGAAGTGCTCCCTCATGGGCCCCCATGAGACCCTGTGGGATGTGTCCCAGTGTCACCCACCCTGGTGCCACCCCAGGGTCCCCAGGGACAGTGACTCACCAGCTCGATGCCCTGTGGGAAAGGGTTGTCCTCCCAGTCCTTCTCCGGGAAGCGCTGGAGGATCTGTCCCTGTCCATCCCCGCTCCCTGCAGAGACAAGAGGGGATTACAGCACAGGCTGGAGGAACCCTGTTGGCATCACCACCTCTGGGAATGCCAGGCTGGAAGCAACACTGGGATTAGAGGGCACCCTGTTGGTATCACCGCCTTCGGGAATGCCAAGCTGGAAGCAACACCAGGATGCTTCAGCACCCTGTCAG
Source organism: Anabacerthia variegaticeps (assembly GCA_035583185.1). Lineage (NCBI taxonomy): Eukaryota > Metazoa > Chordata > Aves > Passeriformes > Furnariidae > Anabacerthia > Anabacerthia variegaticeps. The sequence continues at coordinate 381,845 of JAWWEW010000041.1, forward strand.
CCCTCCCTGGACACAGGCAGCACAGGAGAGACCCCAATGCCTCCCATGGGCACGGCGGCACGGCCCCCCCAGCCGGGAATAGCGGTGATTCCAAGGGATCCGGGAGCAAACAGCTCCCGGTGTGTTATCTGGAGGAGCGGAACGGCCACCGGGCAGCACCTCCGGTCACGTTCCACTCAAAGCTTCCTCCCTCGTGACACCAACGTGGATCACAGAGCCCCAGTCCGAGCGGCAATTCCCTGCTCCTTATCTCCAGCTGGCACAAGGCCTTTCCCCAAACAATGGCATCCTCCCCTCAGGTTTGCCTTTGGCTTCCCTACAGCTCCATGGTGCCATGCTGCTGGGGGAGCACCGGGAGCACTGGGAGCACTCTCACCTGCCCCCAGCCCACACCAACCCAAACACCAAGTCCTGCTCTTTCCCAGCGGAGTTGGCCTGGACAGCATGGGAAGGGCAGCAGCTCCTGGGGAAGCCCCGAGGCAATGGCTGAACCATCTCCAGGAGCCTGCCAGGCTGGGGAAGCACTTCCACACTGGGCATGTGCTTCCAGTGACAGAGCTGCTCATGGACCAAGCTGGGAATCACAAATCCTGAGGATTCTGGCACAGCCATGAAGGCAGGAATCACAAATCCCGAGGACTCTGGCACAGCCATGAAGGCAGGAATCACAAATCCCGAGGATTCTGGCACAGCCATGAAGGCAGGAATCACAAATCCTGAGGATTCTGGCACAGCCATGACATCAAGAAGCCCTGTGATGGCAAAAGGGAGGCTATCCCAGCCATTTGAGAGCTGCCAATGGATTATCACATCCACTGCATCAGCCAGGGGACCACCCAGGGCCTCTCCCAAGCCTGCTGGATTTGGGAGCTGGGTTCTGGCCATGGAAGAGCCGAGGGGGCTGGGAACAGGAGCTGAGCAGCACCAAAGGGCTATTTTGGGAGCCCAGCCGTGTCCCCGGGGCCCCGCTCACCACCCGGCAGCCACAGCTGGATTTAGCAGGAGGAGGCGGCAAGAAAGGTGCCATTTATAGCCTGAGGCCCAAAGTGGAGGGGCCGGAGCCGAGCTGGGCACAAACAGGGCCAAGGATGGGGTTAAGCAGATTCCATGGGCTGTGGGCTCCGACACCACGTCCCTGTGGAGAGCACCACGGGCTGCACGAGCTCCCAGCCCTGGCCAAGGGCTGCCTGCCTCCAGTGCCAAGGTCCCGGCTCAGCCTCCAGACAGGAAAATCCTTTTAGATCCACACATCAGGATTAGGGCTCTGATGGCTCCGACCTGTGCCCTGCACGTCGGCTCACTCTGGTCCTGCCAGGAGTGCACGTGGCTCCACTGGCACAGCCCCAGTCACAGGGGAAACAGATACAGATCAGGGAATCATGGAAAGGTTTGGGTGGGAAGGGACCTTAAAGCTTATCTAATCCCATCCACCCCTGTCATGGGTAAGGACACCTTCCACTAGCCCAGGTTGCTCCAAGCCCCATCCAACATGGCCTTGGACACTCCCAGGGATCCAGGGGCAGCCACAGCTTCTCTGCCCAACCTGGGCCAGCCCCTGCCCACCCTC
>JAWWEW010000041.1:397043-408353 GCA_035583185.1 Anabacerthia variegaticeps
ATCCCAACTCCATCCCAGCCCATCCCCTCCCGTCCCATCCCGCCCCGGCGCTCCCTGTGCCAGGCCCAGGGCAGGTGACCGGGGGTCCCGGGCAGGACCCTCCGCCCGGCCGTGCCCGTCCCGGGGCGCGGGGTCACGGGCACACGCCAGGACACGGCCGGGCGTGATTCATCCAGGAAAATCCCCATTCCCGCTCCCACGCGGGAGGGAGCGGGACGTGGGGTTCGTGCGGGGTGGGGGGGCAGCCCGGCCCCGCCACCATCCCGGGGCTCCCCTGTGCTGGGAGGGGCCCCCGGGGTGCAGGGAACGGCCAGTCCACGAAGATCCCACCCGCCCAAGCCTCGGGGCTCTCCCCCTCCCCGGTGTCCTGGGGTCCCCCCGCACTGGGAGGGGTCGCCCGGGGCGCAGGGCATGGCCAGCACCGGGCATTCCCCACCTCCCGGCCTTGGGGTTCACCCTCCGCCCGGTGTCACTGGGATCCCCCTGCACTGGGAGGGGTGCCCGGAGTGCAGGGCATGGCCAGCCCAGGGAGATCCTCACCCCCCAGCCTTGGGGTTCAACCCACTCCAGGGTCTTGGGATCCCCGCAGGCTGGGAGTGGTGTCCGGGGTGCAGGAATGGCCAGTCCCAGGAGAGCCCCAAGCCTCGGGGTTCACTCCCCACGACGTCCCGCGGTCCCTCTGAGCGGGAAGGGGTCCCCCGGGTGCTCAGCCAGCCCCAGTAGCCCTTCCCAGAGTGGGGGTGCCCCCCAGTGCCCCCTCCCCGGCCGGCCGGGAGTGATGCAATCCCACCCGGCCCTTGCACCTCCTGCCCCGGCTGCCTGTCGGGACATGTGCAGTGTCGGGACATGTTCGGCTCCGTGCCATGGGCACTATCCCCGGCACTGCTGCCACACCCCAGGAACCACTACGGGGTCCCCCCAGAGGCCCCCACTCCCCGACACAGGGCTGGTGCCCACTGCCAGGCACAGCCCACCCGGAGAAAGGCCACAATCCCACAGCACAGGGGGGATTCCTGAGGATGGTGGGTGGTCCCACGGTGCTGGGACAGTGGTGACCAGTGACACCACCCACAGATGTCCCCATACCATGTGCCAAGTGCCATGTGCCATGCCAAGGGCTACTTGCTGGCTCCATGGGGCCGGGTGGGGGTCTGGTACTGGGATGGCCGTCCCCATGTCCCCACATGCCCACATCCCACATACCTGTGTCCCCACACACAGGCCCCAGTGCTGCCATGGGAAAACTGCTCTGCCAGCAGTGCCAGGGCTGCAAGACTGGTGGGCACCTGCTGGTGCTGGAGCTACAGTCGGATCCTGGCTCGGAGGCAGCAGAGTGGGGTCCGTATGGACAAGGAGGACAGGCAGGTCAGGTGAGAGCTGGTGGGGCTCCAGGTGCAATCCCATGGGATGGTGACACAGGGCAGGGATGTGCCAGAGTGACTGTTGGACCACCGGCAGGGGCACGTCCTGGGGACAGCCCTAAGGACGGGCATCTGGCAGAGGGTGACAGCCTGAGGACAGCCCTAACAACGGGCACCTGGAAGAGGGTGACAGCCAGGACGTGGGACCAGAGTGGTGCCAGCCAGAGAGTGGGAATGAGGAAACCAGGCTGAGCTGCCCTGGAAGTGCCTGCAGGTGAGAGGTGTGTGGGGTGTGACTTGTCCTGTGCCAGGGTGGAAGAGACACGGAAACACCAAGAGGAATTGAGACTGGCAGGAATTGGCACTGCAGGGATCAGCACCATAGGGCTCAACCCCACAGGGCTCAACACTGCAGCATTCAACCCCACAGTGATCAATACCACAGTGATCAATCCCACGGGGACCCACACCAGCAGGGATCAGCACCATAGGGATCAACACCAGCAGGGATTGGAACTGGTGGGGATCAGCACCACAGGGAATGGTGGTGCTGGCTGCAAAGGCCGTGGTCCTGCACACCCACAGGCCGTGGGTGACATGGGCTGTGTGGGACCCACAGTGGGAGCAGAAGCTCTGTGGCACAGGCCATGTGGGTGGGGACAGGGACGGGGACAGGGACAGGGCCAGGGGCACGGGGACCCAAGGCAAGTGCAGAGCTGAGTCGTACCGCATGCCCAGGACCTTCCCGGGGCTGGGAATGAGCTGCTGCCAGTGTGGATGTGATTTTCGGGGCCTCCAGGCTCTGGGGGCAGCTCCAGGGATGGGCACAGTCCCGAGTGCCTGGGGATGCCGGAGACCTTGGGCATGCTGGGGACACTGGCAATGCTGGGGATCCTGAGAATGCTGAGGATGCTCGGGACACTGGGAATCCTGAGGATGCTGGGGACACTAGGCACGCTGAGGACCCTAAGGACACTGGGGACTCCGGAGAGCCCGAGGACGCTGGGGATGCTGGGGACCCTGAGGATGCTGGGGACGCGGGGGACACTGGGACACTCCCATGTTTGCAGGTGGAGGACGCGTTTCTCCCCTCTCCCGGGTATGCCTGGCGGGTCCCGCGGCTGTGACGCTCAGCCCGGTGCCCCGGAGCAGCTGCCACCCCGCCCTCCTGGGGGCACAAGGCTGCGGAGCTGTGCCTGTGCCGGGGAAGTGGCCAAGAGGGTCCAGACGGGCTCAGGGAGGGGGTACGGACCCCACGCTATGGGGTACTCCCCTGCCTTGGGGTCCCAGCTCTGCCCCCCGTCCCTCCCGGGACACACGGGCCGTGCCAAGGGGGCAGCCCACCCCCTTCCCCGTACCGGCACCCGAAGGCGCTTTTTGGGGAGAGGGTGACCGGAGCGGGGCTGCGGGTGCTGCTCCCAAACACCGCCCTCCCCCGGGGCCTCAGCCACGAGGCAATTAAGCTAATTAAAACTTCTCATGGATTCCCAGGGCTGGGAGCCAGAGAGAGGGAAAGGGGAAGAAGGAGGGAGAGCGAAAGGCAAAGGGAACGGGAGAGGATTGCCGGGCCCCGGGGAGAACAGCGCCCGGTGTGGATCCATCAGGACACCCTGTGCCGGGATGCCCGTGAGCCGGCGGCCGGATCCAGCGCAGCAGGACCTCGGGTCCTTCCCAGAGCCCCAGGAGCGGTGATCCCTGAGGAGGAGGAGGGCAGGAACACGGGCTCTGCCCCTGCTGCGGGATCCAGCGGCTCTGCTGGACCCCGGCCATATCCCACGGGCCCACTCCAAGCACCCAGGCTCGTTTGGTGACACTGCCCCCGGTGACAGCGGCTGGCACTGCCCTGCACGGAGACCCCCGGCAGGACCCCCAGCACGGCACAGCCGGGGTCCCCTCTGGGGCGCTGGCGCCGTGCCGGAGCCGTGCTGGGTGACAGATGTCACTCTGTGATATGCGTGTCCAGATCCCACAGGGTGACATCCCTTGGGCACGACCGCGGGGACAGCACGGTGGCGGCGGGGGGCTCGGGGGACCCACGGCAGCGGGTGACCCGCTCGCCCCCCCCCCATCTCTCCCGGTTGTTTTGAGCCAGATTTCTCTCTCGCTGGGATAATTCAACAACAAACCAGCGGAAGAGCCCGGAATGCCTCAGCAATTGCCCTGGGGAGCAGTGCGGGAGCCGGGGGGTCGCGGCTCTGCGGACGGCCGTGCCCACAGCCCCGCTCAGGGGGTCTGTCCCGCTGGCCCTCGCGCGGTCCCCACCGCCCCACGATCAGGTGCTGCCCCAAATCCCCCCGCACCGGGCGCGGGTGTGTGAAGCCTTTGTGTCCCGATAATGCGGAAGAATCCCAGCGATTCCGAGCACGCGGAGGCCCCCGGCCCCTCGGCCTGGGGAAGCCGCGGCGGGGGGAGTGGGTACCCCCACCCTGCGTTCCGGACCCCGCCTTGGGCACCCTGGGGTGCTGGGGGCTCCTCGTCCTATCCCCACCGGGAACACCCAGATCCCAGCCCGGAGCAGGAGCCGGGGGTCCTGGCGAGGGGTCCCAGGAAGGGGGCTGTGGGGACCCTTCCCCTGCTAAGCGCTGGCTGCAGGGAGCAGCCCCCCAGGAGCTCCCCAGCGACTGCCACCCCCGGGCCCCCCACCAACCCCAGTTTGGGGGAGCTGCTTCCCGGCAGGAGCGGGACTGGTCTGATCCCTGCGGATTTACATTCCTTAATTGTTTTACAAGGCCCCATGTGATGCTTAAAAACACGGAATCAGCTCTGGGAGAAGGAGGGGGGCCGGTGCTGCCCCCCGAAGGGACAGCGTGGGCAGAAAGGGCTCTCCAAACTGGGGGCACTGGTCTGCACTGGGCAGGGCAGCAGAATACAGCCCTGGCCCCCAGTCTGGGTTTGCCCCCCGAGTGCGGGGAGCAGGGAATGACCCTGGGGGGGCTCTGTCCCCCCCGGCAGGGCAGCGGGGGGTATCGGGGTGCCCCAGGGGGGCCTCCGTGCCCGCCAGTGCCAGGCGGGAGACGGGCTTGGCAGGGCACGGCGCGACGTGGCACCGGGCACCACTGGCCTGGCCCCGCGGCCACCGCCGGCAGAGGGGCTGCCGGGGGGTGGCAGGTACCCAGACCCCCCCAATACCCCAGCCCAGCTCTCTTCCATTGCCCTTCGCGTGACTCCCCCAGCCCCAGCCCAGCCCCATCGTAGTCCAAGCACCGCTCCCCCAGTCCCGGCCCAGCCCAGCCCCGAGCCGGGACGGTCCCGGGGGCCGTGGCGGGTGTCGGGCAGCGGGGCCAGAGCGGAGCCGGGGGTGGTGCGGGGCCGGTGAGGGGCAGGGGACGGCTCGGGACCGTCCCTGGACTGGGAGGGATGCAAGGTCCGAGGGGGGCCGTGCGGGCCCGACGGAGAGCGGCGGGACGCGGGGCCGGTGCGTGGCCGGGAAAGGTGCGGAGCCGGTGAAGGGCCCAGGGGGTGGCCGGGGGCGGTGAGTGGCCTGGAGGGTGTGCGGGGGTGGGGCAAGTGCGGGGCGAGTGTGGGGCCGAGGGGGCCGGGGGCAGTGAAGGGCTGGGGGCTGTGCGGGACTGGTGCGGGGCCGGGGAAGGTGCGGGTCTGAAGCGCGGCACGGTGTCCGGGGCCGGTGCGGAACCAGAGGCGGTGCGGGGCTGCCCCCGCCCGTGGCTCCTCCCGACCCGCTCGGCTCCTCCCGCCCGCCGGCCCCGGCGATATTTAACCTGGGCCGGGGCGAGCAGAGACAGCGCCGAGCAGGGACCGACCGGACCACACCGCGCCCCGATCCCGGTCCGGGCCAGGTACCGCCAGGACCCCGCGCCGCCCCCCGGGCTGCGGGACGGGCAGGGAGCGGAGCAGGGGGCGTAGAGAGAGGCGGGGCTGGAGCCGGACCCCAGCGCGACCCCCGCGCCGAGCCCCCCCGAACCGCCCGCCCCGTCTCTCCCGCAGCCGCCGCCGCCCCGTCCCGGCCCGTCCGGCCATGCGAGCCCCGGCCCCGCTGGCGCTGGGTTGCGTCAGCTTCGCGCTGTGCCTGCTGGAGCTGCCCCGCGGCCGGGCCCTGCCGCCCCGCAGGTGAGGGACCCTGCCCCATCCCCTGCCCACAGCCCCTGCCCTCACCCCCCTGCTCCACCCTCTGCCCAGCCGCACCCCATGCCTCCCTCTCCCATCCTGCCCGCTCGACCCCTCTCTTGCCCGGACCCCCTGCCCAGACGCCCACTCGACCCCCTGCTAGAACTCCTGCCTGTTCGCACCTCCTGCTCGAACCCCCTGCCTGGACCCCCGCTCGACCCCCTGCCCGCCCGCACCCCGTCTCTGCACCCTGCCCGGACACCTGCCCGCACCCCCTGCCCGCATCCTTGCCAGCACCTTGCCCGCACCCTGTCCGGGACGACCCCCCGTTCGGCCTCCCCTGCCCGCCCCCTTACCCGCACCCCCCGCCCTGGACCCAGCGCCGTGCCCCCCCAGCCCGCCCCACGCCCCCGCGGCTGCCCGGAGGGGCAGTCTGGGGTCCCCCGGGCACCGTCTCCTCTGCCCTCGCTGCGTATGCCCGCGGGGACCCGAGGAGGCGGTTGTAGGGTTCGGGACCCCCGCGATGGGGGCTGCGGGCTGGGGGTCGGTCACGGGGGCCGCGGGGCACTTCAGGGTGTGTGTGCAAGGAGTGCGAGGTGTGCAAGGGTGGCTGAGGTTTGGAGCACGCCGGGATGGAGACTGGGACGAGCTCGAGGGGTGCCTGTGCCAGGCTGCGGGTGCCCGGGGGGCTGTGGGTGCACGGGGTGGGGGGTTATGGGGTACCGGGACCCCCTGCTGAAGGGGCACGTCGGGTCGGGACAGACCCCCCCGCGTGTGCGTGTGAACACAGGCCGTGCATGCGTGTGCGGGTGTGTGCACACTCCGTGTGTGCGTGCGTTTTGCTGCTCCGGGAGCGGGTCTGGGCCGATCCCGGCGCCGTGGGGATCTCCAGCTGGCTGCGGAGGCATCTGGCAGCTCCTGGGAGGGCAGGAGAGGGGGCCCTGCCAGGACCGTGGATGGGGGGACTGGGGTATCCCGACCCCACAAAGGCTGGGCTTCTCCTGCCATGGCTGTGGCGTGGGATGGGATGGGCACGGGGGGTCCCCAGGACCAGGGAGTGCAGAGGTAAGGGGGTTCTTGGGACGGGGCACTGAGGCACGTGGTTCTCCAGGGCAGGGGAAGAGGGTCCCAGGACAGGGAGCACTGAGGTACTGGGGACCCCAGGATCGGGTCCCCTGAGGCTCGGGGTGTCTCCGGGAGGGTGGGCTCTGAGGCATGGTCTCCCCTGAGGCACAGTGGTCCTTAGGAGGGGGGCACGGAGGCATGGGGGGATCCAGGATGGGGCACGGAGGCAAGGGGGTGCCAGGATGGGGGGCACTGAAGCACTGGGGTACTGGGGGTGTGTGAGAGTAAATCTGAGCCACTGTGGGGGTGCCCTGAGGCCAGACCCCCCCGTGGGTGCCCGGGGCACAGGCGTGGGTGCCACAGCCAGGGAACGTGGGTGCTGGGGCAGAGGCCGTGGGAACGGGGTGGGCGGCAACGGGGAGGGGGGGCAAGACGGTATGTGTGTGCTGGGACATGTATGTGGAGGGGGCTACAGAGTGTGTGTGTGCTGGGACGTGTGGGGGGGGCTACAGAGTGTGCGTGTGTGTGTGTGTGTGTGTGTGTGTTGGGACACACATGTGTCCGGGGTTAGAGTGTGTGTGTGCTGGGACATGTCTGTATGTGGGTTCACACAGTGTGTGTTGGGACACGCGTGTGCCCGTGCTGGCAGTACGTGTGTGGCTGCAGGTACCGACTCCCCTGCCCTGGCTGCTGCCTCCTCCTCCTCCTCCTCCTTTTCCTCCTGTTACTCCTCCTCCCTTTTCCTCCTCCTCCGCCTCCTGCGGCAGCCCCGGGCACTCGCGGTGCCCCCGTGTCCCCCACCCGTTCTCCCACGCCCCCCGGGTGCCACAGCTCTGTCCCCCGCGACGCTGCCCCTTCTCTCTTGCAGGGACTCCCCGGCCCGAAGACCCCCGGAGCTGATTCCTTCTTTGCTTGAGGGCTCCCCTGGCCCGGAGCCCCCCTCTCTGCCGCCGCCCGCCGGGACCCCGCGGCGCCGACCCCCGGGCCCCCGGCACCGACCCCCGGACCCTCGGCACCGACCCCCGGACCCCGGACCCGGCCCGTGGGTCGCCCCCCGGCGCGGTGCTCGCCTGGCCCCCCGGCACAGACTGCTGGCCCATCGGCGCCCCCCGTGGCACGTCCAGCGCCTCATCCTGCGGCACGACCGACGGCGGGACCCCCGGCGGCGGCGCCACGCCGGGGGGCACCTGGTGCGGGTGGGCTGCGTGCTGGGCACCTGCCAGGTGCAGAACCTGAGCCACCGCCTGTGGCAGCTGCGGGGGCAGTCGGGGCGCCGGGACTCGTCCCCCATGAACCCCAACAGCCCCCACAGCTACGGCTGAGCGGGGAGGGGGCCCCGCGCCCCCCGCCCTGCCCCGCGGGACCCCACTAAAGCGCTTCCACAGTCACACATGGCTGGGCTCCTCCGCACCGCCCGGGGGGCCGGTGTCCCCGCACTGCCTGGCCACGGCCACGCCGGGGGCTGCGGGGGTCCCCGGGGGGTTCCTGCCGTGAGCACCTCCTGAGCAGACCCCGTGGAGAAGAGAGGACCGGGGACTGGGAGACGGTGGCCAGTGGTGGCCCACGGGAGCCAGTGGTGGCCCACAGGAGCTGGCAGTGGCCCAAGGGGGCCCATTGGTGACTGGTGGTGGCCAAGGTGACCCGTGGTGACCGGCCGTGGCCCGCAGTGACTGACAGTGGCCCATGGTGGCCCGTGGTGACTGGTGGTGACCCATAGTGACTCTTGGTGGCTCAGGGTGGCCCCTGGTGGTGACCCGTGGCGACCCGCTGTGTCTGGCCGTGGCCGGTGTGTGCGGGGCAGGTCCAAGGGCCACCGGGGATCCCGCTGAACGCAGCAGCGCCGGCCCCTTGTGCAAGACCCTCCGGACACGCTCCCCCCGGGCGCCATCCCGCTGGCTCAGCAATCCAGTGCCTGCCACGGCACTCACGGATACCCCCCCGTGACACCCCAGGACGCCCCGGGTGCCCCCAACACCTCTTAACCTCCCCCTGGCCCCCGGGCCTATCCAGGGGGACACGGCTGCTCTTGTCCCTGCTCTGTCCCCCTCCAGTCTCCTGGTGCACCCCTGGGGACACCCCCTGGTCCCACTGGTGACACATCATGTCCCCACAGGCTCAGTGGGTGCTGACACGAGGTGATGGACCACGGGGACAAGGGGACCCTGTCACCCCATGGCCTGGTGGGACAGGGATGTGTGACCCCAGGTCACTGTCCCAACCCCCCACACTGGGAGCACTGTCCACAGCCCCCTCACAGCACCCCATTCCCACAGGAGCATCCCAGTCTCCCCAGGAGCACCCCTATCCCCCCAGAACACACCATTTCCCCAGGAGAACCCCAAATACCAGGAGTGCCCCATTCCCAGGAACAACCCCATCCAGGAGCACAACTCCCCCAGAGCATCCCAGTCCCCCAAAAGCACCCCCATTCCCAGGCATATCCTCATTCCCCTAGGAACATTCTAATCCCCTGGAAGCACTCCATTCCCAGGAGCACCCTAATCCTGCCCTGAGCACCACAATCCTCCCCAAAGCACTCCCGTCCCCCAGAGCAACCCAATCTCCCCCGGAGCATCCCAGCCCCCATTTCCCAGACCACCCCATCCCCTGGAGCCCCCAGCCCTCAGCAGCCCTGGGTGGGTGGGGTGCACCCGGGGGTTTTGTCCTGGCTCCCCCTCTCCTCCTTCCCAGGGCAGGATGGGGCCTTCCATGGATGTCCGAGGGTGTCCTGGGACAGAGTGTCCCCCGGGTGTCACGGGGGGTTCTGGAACTGGATGTTCCATGAGGTTCCTGGGACAGGATGTCCCACGAGGGTCACTTGGAGCCGTGTCCATTTCACGGGTGTCACAGGAAGTCCCTGGGTTGGGATCCCCTGGGTGTCACGGGAAGTCCCCGGGACAGCATCCCACGGTGCCACCCGGACCCCTGGAGCCATGTCTTTCCCGCGGGTGCCCCAGGAGGCCCCAGCCGAGGGACACGTGGGGACCCGGGGTCGCCTGGGGACCCTCAGCCTTCGCCCCCTCCCCCGGGTGCTCCGGTGGGCGCCCAACCCGATCCCGCCGCGCATCGCGGAGCGTCGCTGCCTCCCGCCGGGAGTTTTGGTCTGCGTGGAATAAAGAGTGTGAGGAGGATCCTGGAGGGGAGCGCGGTGTTGGACAGGGGATGGGGCACAGGGTGGCCGGGGACGGGCACCGGGGGCAGGAGGCGACGCGCGTGGGCTGCGTCCGGCAGGGATGCGGGGACAGACGTGGGGACAGTGGGAACAGCAGCCCCGCCGTGCACACGTGTGTGTGGCACCCTCGCACACGTGTGCGGGTCCTGGAGGGGCATTCCTGGGCATTCCCGTGCCCGTCCCCCGTGATGCCCCCTCGTGCTCCACGCTCGCCGCTCCGGGTGCCCGTCCCACCCCCGGGGTCCCACGGGAGCACTGGGGGTCCCCGTGGACACGTGGCTGGTGCCACACCGGGCCGGTGGTCCCCCCGCTGTGCCATCCAGACCCCGTCCCACCCCGGAGCCCCTTGGCCCCGGGGCCGGTTCCACTCCCCTTGTCCCGGGGGTCACTCTGTGCCCCAACCAGGGGATCACCGCGGGCAGCGGGGCCGGGGAGCTCACCCCGGGGGTCCCCGGTCACGGAGGGGGGGTCCCCAGCACGGGGGTCCCCCAGCCCCCCCGGGAGCCGCAGCCCCCCAGCCGGGCGCGGGGTCAAACATTAACCGGGGCGGGTTAACTGGTCACTGATTGTCTCCTCAGGGCCGGGCGGGGCCCCCCCTCACCGCCCCCCGCATAAAACCGGGGGTCCCGTGGCTGTCCCACAGCCTGTGATCCCCCCCGAGCCACCATGAGGAGCCTCCAGGCGGTGAGTGTGGGCAGGGGGGCCCGGGGCCCCTCACCGGGGGGGCAGACAGAGCGGTGTGACTCCAAATTTGGGGGGCAGACCCAGCACCCCAGACGCGGGGGTTGCAGACCCAGCTGTGCCACCCCAAAACTGAAGGGCAGAGGAGATCCAGTGGGCCCCTCAGTGATGTCCTCCCTGTGTCGGGGGTGTCACTCCATGAGAGACCTGCCCCGTGGGGACACCACCCCGAGGGGGTCCCAGCCCAGTGGGGGACCCCCCAAGCAGGAGAGGAGTCCTGTGGACATGGGGGGCTGCTCTCTCCCCCTTGGGCAATGTTGGGGAGGCAGTGCCAGCCCCAGGGGGCTGCAGGGTCTGGGGGTCCCACAGCACCCCTGGGGCTGAGTAGGGACCCCCACAGGGTCCCTGAGTAGGGACTCCCAGAGCTGCTGAGCCAGAAGGTCCCCCTGAGCCTCCTTTTCTCCAGGGCTGGAACCCACCTTGGGATCGGGGGCAGCACACCTGGGTCCCCTCTGTGCCTTGGGGGAACAGTGTGTGACAACGTGTGGCACTGTGTGACACTGACAGTGTGTGATGGTGTGTGACTGTGTGTGACAGTGTGTGACAACTTGACTCTGTGTGATGGTGTGTGACAGTGTGTGATGGTGTGCGACTGAGATGGCGTGACACTGTGACCCTGTGTGATGGGGTGTGACAATGTGATACTGTGTGACAAGGTGTGATGGGGTGTGACTGCGATGGGGTGACACTGTGACCCTGTGTGATGGTGTATGACACTGTGTGACACCTTATGGTGGTGTGTGACTGTGGTGGTATGTAACACTGTGACCCTGTGTGATGGTGTGTGACACTGTGACCCTGTGTGATGGTGTGTGACACTGTGACCCCGTGCAGCACCAGGTGACTCCATGTGTCCAGGTCTTCCCTTGCTGCCAACACCCCCTTGTCCCTGACCCCCCATCCCAC
>JAWWEW010000041.1:408453-425913 GCA_035583185.1 Anabacerthia variegaticeps
TGCAGCACCAGGTGACTCCATGTGTCCAGGTCTTCCCTTGCTGCCAACACCCCCTTGTCCCTGACCCCCCATCCCACCCCACAGTGCCCAGGCCAGAGGGGCAGGATGAGACCCCTGAGCCCCTTTGATCCCCCCGCAGGGCCCCAACTCCTCTGAGGAGCCCAAAACTGGCAAGGCCAAGTCCGAGTTCCGCAACTACACGGTGAATCTGGGGGGTCTCAGGGGCTCCTGGGGTGGGGAGGGGGCTCAGGTGGGCAAGGGGGACCCAAAACCGGGTGGAGTGTCAGGGTGGGTGGCTACATGAAGGTCCTGGGGTGTGAGGTGGGTGCTGGGGGTCCTTTGGGTGTTGGGGGTCCCACAGTGTGAGGAGGGTGCTGGGGGTCGCATGGTGTGAGCCCATGGGGGTCCTGGGGGTCCTGCAGGTGCCAGGGGTCCCACAGCAAACCCTCATGTCCCAGGAGTCTGGCTGCCCATACCAGTGACACTGGGGGTCCCACCCTGGGCTGGGAGCAGGTGGAAGAGCCCCAGGGGGCCCTGCCACCCCAGGCTGGGTGGGGGACACTCTGGGGGGCTCCCCCCGGCCCCTGGACCCCCCCTAACACATCCCTTGCTGCCCCACAGGAGGGGAAGCTGATCGACCGTGTGTACAACACGTACCTGCTCATGCACACCCACCAGACCGTGGACTTCGTCCGCAGGAAGGTGGGAGCCTCCCCCGGGTCACCTCGTGTCCCCTCAGGGTCACCCTGTCCCCCACAGGGGGGGCCTGTCCCCCCCAGTCCTCCCACTCTGCACCCCAAATCCAGTCCTGGTGTCCCATCCCAGCCGGTTTGGGGGGCACTGAGGGGCACCCACCCCCCAGCCCCAGGGAGGGTCCTGGAGGGGGTGTTGGGGGGGTGTCTCGGTGTCCCCACGTCCCGGGTGTCCCCAGAGAGCCCAGTACGGGACGTGCTCCCTGCGGAAGATGAGCGTGATGGAGGTGCTGGAGCTGCTGGACCAGCTGGTGGATGAGTCGGACCCCGATGTGGATTTCCCCAACTCCTTCCACGCCTTCCAGACGGCCGAGGGGATCCGCCGGGCACACCCCGACAAAGGTACGGCCACACCCCCCTCTCTGTCCCCCCCTCACCCAGAACAGTCCCCGTGCCCGGGCATGATGACCCCACTCACCCCCAGACTGGTTCCACCTCGTGGGGCTCCTGCATGACCTGGGGAAGGTGCTGGTGCTCTTCGGGGAGCCCCAGGTGAGTGGGATGGTGGGGAGGGGGCACGGGGGAGCCCCCTCGCTGGGGGATCCTCCAGGGGTTGGTGTGACCCCCGTGACCCCCCCGCAGTGGGCAGTGGTGGGGGACACCTTCCCCGTGGGCTGCAAGGTGCAGAAATCGGTGGTTTATGGGGACTCCACCTTCCACGACAACCCCGACACCAAGGACCCCCGGTACAGGTGAGCTGGACCCTTGGGGGTTCAGGGGGTGCAGGACCCCACCCCAGGGCCCGGCTGGGGTGTGGGAATGGGGGTCCAGCACCTCACCCCCCACCCAATCCCCAGCACCGAGTGTGGGATGTACCAGCCTGGCTGTGGCCTGGACAACGTCCTCATGTCCTGGGGCCACGATGGTAAGCTGGGGGGGCTGGGGGCGTCCCCTCCTCGGGGAAGGGCCCCCCACTCCCAAACAGGGCATAGACACCCCCAGGGGCTCCGGTGACCCCCCAGCACTGCCCCCTTTGCTGGGGGCTTGGAGCCCTTGGCGTTAGGTAGAGGCTGCTGTTCTGGGGGGCTGCAGCTCCTGGCGGGCTGTGGCTTTCGAGGGGGGCTGTGGCTTTCGAGGGGGGCTGCCCCTCTCGGGGTACCCCCCCCGGTGGGGGTCCAGCCCCACCCCACATGCTCCCTCCCCACTCCCCAGAGTACATGTACCAAGTGATGAAGTTCAACAAGTTTGCCCTGCCCAAGGAGGTGAGCTCACACTGGGGGGCACATGGGGGGACCGGGACCGCCGTGGGGGTTTGGGGAAGCAGGGGGGGCACCCCAAGCCGAGCTGGCACATCCCTGTCCGCCCCCCCAGGCCTTCTACATGATTCGCTTCCACTCCTTCTACCCCTGGCACGCACACGGGGACTACGGGCACCTCTGCTCCGAGGAGGACCAGGAGATGCTGCCCTGGGTCCAGGAGTTCAAGTGAGTGCCTGGGAGGGGCTGGGGGCTCGGCTGAGCCCCCCGGGGCTGTAGTGGGGGGGGCAGCCCCCCAGCCTGACCCTCCTTTTGCCCCCACAGCAAATTCGACCTGTACACCAAGCAGGAGGACCTGCCCGACGTGCAGCAGCTCCGTGGGTACTACCAGTCACTCATCGACAAGTACTGCCCGGGGCAGCTCTGCTGGTGACCCCCCCACCCCACCAGGACCCCTCCCAACCCTGCTGGGACCCCCGGTGGGCCCTCCACCCCCAGCACCTCCCCCAGACCCTGCCCTGGGGGGCTCTACAATAAACCTGCTTGTGCCACACTCCCCCCGTGCCAGTTGCCTCCTCCTGCTGGGCAGGACGGGGCCCAGGACCCCCCAATCCCAGGAGGGCTGCGGGGCTGGAATGTCAAAGGCTTTATTTAGAAAATTATAGGAAACCTCTGGGCTCGGCGCCGAGCTGGGGCGTGGGAAGCGCAGGATGGGCAGAGCCCACCGGGGTGGGGCATGTGGGGGGCAGCACCCCAAACTGCCTGGGGGGCACCACTGGGGCTGGGCAGGGGAAGGAGGAGGGTTGGCACTGCCCAAACTGCTCCATCCTGCTCGCACTGAGTCCCCGACCTGTGCCGAGCCCCCTGCCCACACCACACTCCCCCTCCCCTCCCTCGTGGGGCCCGGAGGGGACCCCAGGCAGTGGGGAGGGGTCCCCCCACCCTTGGCATGGCCACACCGTGCTGAAGGCACTGGCGGGGGGACACTGGGAGCCCCCCGGGGCAGGGCACAGCTGATACCCCCCCACCCAGGGACCACCCCCGGGGCTGGAACACAGGCAGGGGGCTGCAGGCACTACTTCTTCTTCTTGGGGCCGGGCCGCCCCTCCCCATGCCCCTCGGCCCCCGCCCGTGCCCGCCCCTCGCCCCGCACCCCATTGCGCTCCCCCCGTGCTTTGTGGCGGGCAGGGGGCGGCCCCCCCCGCGCCCGGGGGCCCAGGGCCCGCAGCACCCCCACTGTGGCAGCCACCAGGTACAGGGTCCAGAGCACGGCCGGCCCCGAGAAAGGCTGGGACAGGGCCCGCAGGGACCCCAAGAGCCAGGGCAGGGCGGCGTCCACTCGGCGCCGCAGGGGGGGCTTGTCCGGGGGGGAGCACGGGGGTCAGGGACAGGGGGAGGGAAGGGGTCAGGGAGGGTAAGGGAAGGCAGGTCTGGAGCCAAAAAGGGGGATCAGGGTAGGGGAAGAGGGTTAGGGAAGAAGGGGAAGGGGGTGTCGGAGGCCAGGGATGGTGAGGGAAGAGGGGTCAGTGGTGAGGGACAGTAACTCGGGACAAGGGAAGGGGGTCAGTGGAGGTCAAGGGTGAGGGAAGGGGGACGGTGGGCGGCAAGGGCAAGGGCAAGGGAAGAAGAGTTGGGGTCAGGGAGACAGTGAGGGACCAAGAATGGGGGGGTTGGGGGCCAGGGAAAGTGAGGGAAGGAGGGTCAGGGGCCATGGAGAAGGTCAAGAGCAAGGCAAGGGCATCGGGGGTGAGGCAGGGGGGGTGAGGAAAGGGGATTCAGGGGCCAGGAACGCGGGTTGGGACAAAGGGGGGTGTGTGAAGGAAGGGGTTGGGGCCAGGGAGAGGACTGAAGGCCCAGGCAGGGGTTGAGGGTCCCCCACACCCACCTTGAGGCCATGCTGGCTGAGCAGGCTCTCCAGCGTGGGGTCTCCCAGGGACACAGTGGGGAAGAACTCCTGGACGTGCTGCCGCCGCCACCACGGCACCGGGCCCGGGCTGGGGAGGGGGAGCTCAGCTGAGCCCCCAGAGCCACCCCCTTGGGGTTTGGGGTGCAGGGGGCTCCATCCTGCTCACCTGCCCTCGGAGGGGCCCGTGAACCAGTACTTGTAGAGCTGGGCACGCAGGAACGTGGGGGGCCGGGCACTGAACGGGTACCGAGACTCGTCCACCTGCACCAGCCGGATCACTGCGGGACACGAGTGACAATGGGGGTCCTGAGCCCCCTGGCATGGGGACACCCCACAGTGCCAGAGGGGGGACACTGAAACACCACAGGGACACCCTGGAATGCTGATGGGGGACACAAACACCCCAGGGACACCCTGGAATGCTGTAGGGACGCCCTGGAATGCTGAAGGGGGAGACACCCCAAACCCAAACAGGGACACCCAAAACTGCTGCAGAGGGACATCCCAAACCACCGTAGGGACACCCCAAACCAAAACAGGGACACTCCAAAGAGCCACAGGGACACCCCAAACCACTGCAGGGACACCCCAAACTTCTGCTGGGGGGGGACATCCCAAACCACTGTAGGGGCCAACAGCAACAACCACTGTGGAGACAGCCCAACAGCCACAGGGACACACTGAGGCAGACCCCGTGCCCCCCATCCCTCACCATCACGCTGGCCCTGCAGCAGCCGGTGCACCAGGGCGCTGAACCAGGGGCTGCTGTGGTGGGGGCCCAGGGCAGCGAACCAGAGCTGCCAGTCCAGGCGGGGCTGGTGTGGGGCCACCACGGGCGGGGCCACGCTCACGTTCCCGGGCTTGTACATGAACTCGATCTCCTGTGGGGTGGGAATGGCTGGCATTGGGATCCGGAGCCCTCGACCCATCCTGAGGGTCACCAGCGCCTGCCCTGGGGGCTCCAGAGGGGAACACGCCAGTGGGAAGCTTCTGGTGAAAGGCAGCCCATGGCAGGGAGGTGGAACTGGGTGGTCTGGAAGGTGCCTTCCCATCCAAACATCCCAGGATTCTGTGGTGGGGACAGCTCACCTCACAGCCCCAGGCAGCATTCCAGTTATGGGGAAGGGTGGCTGAAAGACTGCCTGGCAGGAAAAGGACCAGGGGTGGCTCTAATCCCAGGGAACAAGTGACAGGACAAGAGGAAAGGGCCTCAAGCTGTGCCAGGAGAGGGTCAGGCTGGATATTGGGAAAATTTCTGGAAAGGGTCGTTAGGCATTGGAAGGGGCTGCCCAGGGAGGAGTCCCCATCCCTGGAGGGATTTCAAATCCCTGTGGATGTGGCACTTGGGGACATGGTCAGTGCGGCCTTGGCAGTGCTGGGGATGGTTGGACTCCCAGGGCTGCAGCCCCTGCCCCAGTCCCAACCCTGTGCCCACCCCTGACTCACCGTCCAGCTGTGCCCGTCGTAGCTGCCCTCCAGCACCACCTCGGGCCGCCCCCCGACCCCCGTCATCCTGCGGAACAGCCCGTAGGAATTCACCACCTGGAACCGCTCCACGGCCCCGAACATCTGGTGGATGCCAGGCCACAGCTTCCCGTTGGACTCGTGGTCAATGTAGGTGAAGGGCACCTGGGAGGCAGCAGGAGGGCTCTGTCACTGTGGCTCGGGGGGTCCACAGGAGCCCCCTGCCCCCCTGATCCCCCCAGCCCCTCACCAGGCTGACGGCGAACAAGCTGACAGTGGCTGTGGCCAGGATGGCAAATTGTAGGGTGGCCCAGAGCTTCCAGAAGCATCCACGGACACAGGCACAGCTGTGGGGGAGGCAGAAGTAGGGCATTAACGGGGCAAAATGGTCCCGCTCCCCAATTTGGGAGGGGCTCCGGCTTTGAGCTGCTGCTTCAGGGCCCACCACACTGTGCTCAACTGCTCTGACACTCCCAACTCCCAGAGCTGCAGCACCTCCTTCCCGGCTCCCAGTGCCCCACCCCAGCTCCCCCAGCACCCAGGGGTCCCCCAGACCCTCTGGGCACCACGGGGGTCCCCTGTGCCCCCCAACACCCACCGGTACATGGCCACAAGGATCTCCCAGGATAGGGACAGGAAGGCCACTCCCACCAGCGGCAGCGTCACCGTCCGCACCCACGTCGTGAACTCGTGGTAGGTGAAAGCTGGAGCCAAGGGAAAGCCATGGGATCAGGGAAGGGGCTTCCCCAGCCCCCCAGGGTGGGGGCTGAGGGGTTGGCAGCCCCCCCTGGACGCACCCACTTTGGAGTCCAGCAGCTTCTTGTCCCAGTTGATCTCCAGGCTGAAATGCTGGACGGTCCAGTAGAGCAGGAGTCCGTAGGTGCTGAGCTCCAGCAGCGTGGACAGCATGGAGCCCAGGCTGGGGGGCCAGGCTGGGGGATTGGGGGGCTCAATGTCATGCTGGAACCCCCCTTGAGCCCTCTCAGGGTCCCCCACGGCCACAGCCCCCTACCCCTGGAGTGGGGAGGGGTCACACTTGGCAGTGCAGCCACAGTGTCCCCTGTCCCCTTCCCACCCCAGAAAGGACCACCCCCAAACTGGGGGTCCCGGGGGTCTCACCACTGCCCTGCCGCTTCTTGGGGCGCCCCAGCCAGTACCCCACGTGCTCCTCATCCAGCAGGGAGAAGGCCAGGACAATGGTCAGCACGTTGAAGAAGTTGTAGTTACCCGTGAGGATGATGAGGACCTGCAGCAGGACCTGGGGGGGACACGGAGAGGGTGGGGGCTCACAGGGCTGTGGGCAGAGGACACTGGGCACCCACCACCACCAGCACCAATATGACCACTCCATCTCCCAGTGCCCAGAGCAAGGAACCAGCTCCCTGCCCCGGGGGATTTTCCCAGCATGAACAGGGGACCTGGGGGGTCACAGGGCTGGGAGGTGATGGACAAAGGAGGCAGAGGACACTGGACACCACATCACCACCAGCCCATCTCCCAGTGTCCAGAAGAGTGAGGAGCCAACCCCCTGCAGAGGAGACACCCTGGCACAAGGGGGGGCCTGGAGAGTCACAGGGCTCAGGGACAGAGGACAGTGAGCAGTCCACCACCACCACCAGTGGCAGGCCCATGCCATCTTCCAGCACCCACAGGGCAAGGAGCCCACCCCATCCCCCAGGGAGCCCCCTGGTGACCCCCCGCGCCGGGGGTCCCATCCTTGCCCCCCCCTCACCTGGCAGTAGAAGGCGAAGAGGCGCAGGCGGCGCAGGGGTGCGAAGAAGAGCACAGGCACGGCCACCTCGATGACGTAGGTGGCCACCACGCTGAGCTTCTGGAGCCACACGGGCAGCTGGTGGGCGAACCAGGCGCCGGGCGTGGGGATGCACTGCGTCTCGTAGTGGTACGTCAGCGCTGCGGGCACGGCGGGCTCAGGGTGGGTATGGCCAGCACAAAGCCGTGCCCAGCTCCCCACAGAGGGGTGCTGCCCACGGGGGGCACCCCTCGAGGGTGGGGGCACAGTTGTGCTCCCCCAAACCTTTGATCCTCCCCACCTGAGGCCCCCAAACCCACCCCCCGTCGCCTGTGAACCCCCCCAAACGACACCCCTTCACCTGTGAGTCCCCAGCACGTGGGGCAGTTGTTGCTCAGCTTCACAACCCCCGAGGGTGGGGGCTGCACCCCCCGGATGTGGGCACCCTGTGCCCCCCACAAAGCCCACATCTCCTCACCTGTGAGACCCCCCAAACCCACGGCCTCCCACTTGTGAGCCCCCAAACCTGCACCCCCTCACCTGTGTCCCCCACATCTGTTCTCCCTCACTTGTGAGTCCCCAAGCTTGTCTCACCTCCTCACCTTGTCTCAGCCCCCACCACATGGGGTGGTGGCTTCTCAGCTTCACAACCCCTGAGAGTGGGGGCTGCACCCCCCAATTCTGGGGGTCCCCCCAGTACCTGAGAGGCCCCAAACCCACCCTCCCTCACCTGTGAGCCCCCACCAGGTGGGGCAGCGGCTGCTCAGCTTCACGACCCCCGAGGCGAACATGAGGCGGAAGAGGAGCCACCGCACCCCCCAGAAGGTGACGGCGTCGTGGGGTCTCCAGGAGGGAGACCCCCTCCTCAGCAGGCGCAGGGGGGCCACGAGCACAGCCAGGAACCCCGTTTCCAGCAGCAGGCTGTCCCTGGGGGGCACACAGAGCTGAGCCCCCCAGTGCCACACACCCCTCGGGGGGCTGGGGGGGCCTGTCCTGCTCCCCTCAGGGCAGACAGACCCCCAAATGTGATGCTGGGCACCCCATCTCTCTGTGTGCTCCCGTGTCCTGCTGTGCCCCCCACCCTGACCCCCAGAGGCCCCTGTGCCCCCCACCCTATGGGTTGTGAGGAGTGCAGAACATCTCCCCCAGCTCTGAGCCCCCCACAGCCCCCCCAAAAGGCCCACAGAGGGAGGGGGAGGATCTGACTCACCACTGGAAATACAGGAAGACCTGTCCCACCTGCAGAGAGGGAGCAGGGCATGAGCAGGCCCTCCAGACTGTTCCCCACATGGAGAGGGGTGGGCACAGACTCCCTTGAGCTCCCCCACCCCGGGAGCTCCTTTTCCAGCACAGAGCCCCAGCTCAATCCCAAGGAACAGTGGGAAGGCAGCACCGGGATCACTGCCCGGGAATCCGGGGGGCGGGTCTGGGGGGCCACCAGGGCGGCCCCATCCCATAGTGGGAGTGTTCCCTGCCCACAGCCCGGCCCAGGGGAGGGACAGGGATGTGTTCCAGGGATGTGCTTCCAGAATCACCGTAAAAGGGAGTGAGGGAACGGGCCAGAAGCAGCCAGAGCCACACTGGGATACGCAATTCCAAGGGGTGGGACCCACTCCAGGAGGGGACAGCCCCCACCCCGGGAGGTGACAATTCCCCACTGCAGAGGGGACGGCCACACACTGGTGATTTATCCCTCTTTAATTCCCTGATTCTGGACAGAAAATAAACCCTCCTCCTCCCCCCACACTGCTGGCTCTGACTCACTGGAGCTCCCTGGGAGGATTCATGGAATCATGGAATGGTTCGGGTGGGAAGGGATCTTAAAGCCCACCCAGTCCCACCCCTGCCATGGGCAGGGACACCTCCCACTAGCCCAGGGTGCTCCAAGCCCTGTCCAACCTGGCCTTGAGCTGGACTTTAGAGAAGGGTCTGGAGTGCCAGGACAAGAGGGAATGGCTTGTCCCACTGAGAGATGGGATATAGGGAAGGAATTGCTGGCTGGCAGGGTGGGCAGGCCCTGGTACAGGCTGCCCAGAGAAGCAGAGAAGCCCCTGGATCCCTGGAAGAGTCCAAGGCCAGGCTGGAAGGAGCTTGGAGCAACCTGGGCTTGTGGAAGGTGTCCCTGCCCTTGAGTGGTGGATTTAGGATGGGATTTAAAGTTTCTTCCCACCCAAACCATTCCCTGATTCCATGACTGTGCCCCCCAACACCTTCCCCAGCTCCAGAAGGGAATCTGAGCACACCAGAGCTCCTAGGATGGTGCCAACCCTCCTCCCCCAGGACACCCTCAGGACCTCCCAGCCCCTCCCCGGGGCCTCCTACCTGGTAGAGCGACAGGTAGAGCACCCGGAGCAGGGCGAACACCAGGCAGTCCCGCATGGAATCGAAGAGCAGGGCCCCGAAGGACGCCAGGACCCCCAGGAGGCAGAGCAGCTCCATGCCCTGCTCCGTGTCCAGCCCCAGCCGGGGGCTGAGCCACAGCAGGGTGGGGAAGTCGCGGAGCTGCTCCCACAGCCCCTTCCCGCTGAGCCGCAGCACTTTGCGGGCCGGCAGGATCCCCTCCCTTCCATACAGGCCTGCAATGGGAACGGGAATCACACATTCCCAGGAAAACTGGGGCAGCACAGCTGGGAGCCCCCCCCCATCACAGGCAGCACCTCGGCTCCGGCTCTGGGGCAGCCCCCACCTCGTCGAGGTGGCGGCTGGGGGTCCAGGTTGTCCCCCCATATCATCCCATCCCATCCCATCCCATCTTCCCAACTGGAACTGGGAGACGCTGGGAAGAGCCCAGGTGCAGCCCGGGAGCTGCCACATCCAGCCTGGCCACGTGGCCACAGAGGGAGCCGCTGTCCGCTGGGGACAGGGGGAGTTGGGAGGCTCATGGGGGAGTTGGGGGGCTGAGGATGGAGTTGGGGGGCTATGGGAGGAGTTGGGGGGTTCAGGGGAGTTGGGCGGCTGAGGATGGAATTGGGGGGCTGAAAGGGGAGTTAGGGGGCTCAGGGGTTTCCTGAGCACCTCCGGTCCCTGGGGACGGTGGAGGGGGGCTCGGAGCCGCTCCCGGTATTCCCGGTAAGGGATAGGTCAGGCCCCGGGGAGGTAATGGGACGGCAGGGGCAGCCCCACACCCCGGGGGGGTCAGCCGGTCCCATCCCGGCTCTGGCCCGACCCCATCCCGGCTCCACCGGCGACATCCCCGGCTCCATCCCGGTCCCGTCCCGACCCTATCCCGGTCCTCCTAGCCCCATCCCGGTCCTCCCAACCCCATCCCCGTCCCGTCCCAGTTCTCCCTCCCTCCTCCCGGTCCTCCCAGCCCCATCCCGGTCCCATCCCGGTCCTCCCAGCCCCATCCCGACCCTATCCGTGTTCTTCTTGCCCCATCCCAGTTCTCCCAGCCCCATCCCGACCCATCCCGGTTCTCCCAGCCTTATCCCGACCCTATCCCGTTTCTCCCTGCCCCACCCCGTTCCCCGTGCCCCGTGCCCCGGCGTACCGGGCACCTGCATGTAGAGGGACCCGAAGGCGGCCATGTAGACGGCGGCGAGCCCGGCCAGGAAGAGCGCGCGGGGCCGGCCCGGGGCGGCCATGGCGGCACGGCCACACCGCCCCGCGCGCGCTGATGGCGTCACGGCCCGCGCGCGCTGATGGCGTCACGGCGCGTCACGGCGCGCGGGAAACACGGAAATGGCGGCGGGAGGAGAGAGCGGGTGAGGGAGGAATGGGGAGGGAGAGTGAGGGGGGAATGGGGAGAGAGTGAGGAGGGAATGGGGAGGGGGGAACGGTGACGGGAAAGAGGGAACAGGGAGTGAGGGAGAAAGAGGAGAGGAGTGGGAAAAGGGACAGGATAGAGGATGGGAACCGGGGCCGGGACGAGGTTCGAGACTGGGATTGAATTGGAATTGGGATCTTGATCAGGGTCAGCGTCGGGATTGGGGTTGTGATCCGGGGTCGGGATTGGGGTTGTGATCCGGGGTCGGGATCAAAATCGGGATTGGAATCAGGATAAGGGTTGGAATTGGGATCAGGACTGGGGTCGGGATGGGGATTGGGGTCAGGATCGAGTTTGGGATTGCGGTTGGGATTGGATTGGGGTCGGGATTGGAACAGGGTCAAGGTTGGAATCAGAGTCAGGATTGGGGTAAGGATCAGGATTGGGGTTGGGATCAGGATCAGGATTGGGGTTGGGATCGGGATCAGGAGCAGGGTCAGGATTTTCCAGCCAAAACGATTCCCTGTTGCCTGAGTTGTTGCCTTTCTGTCACCTCCAGCTGATCTGGGATTCCTGCCCCGTGGCTCTCCTGGGATGTCCCCACCTCTCTCCTGCTGAGGTGCCTCCTCAGGCCTTCCCTGCGGATCCCTGTGCACAGCCGGAGGGCTGAGCACATTGGGGGTCTCTCTGCCGGGATCTCTGCCATGGAGGACGTGGATTCACGTTTCCTGCACCTGCTCCAGCCCATCCGAGACCTCACCAAGAACTGGGAGGTGGATGTGGCCTCCCAGCTCGGAGAGTACCTGGAGGAGGTGAGGGGGGTCCTGCCCCACCCCTCCCTCTGCCACCCCAAATCCCACCGGGACTCAGCTCTGTTTCCCTTGCCCTTCCCAGCTGGATCAGATCTGCATCTCCTTCGACAACGGGAAAACCACCATGAATTTCATGGAGGCGGCGCTGCTGATCCAGGGCTCTGCCTGCATCTACAGCAGGAAGGTGAGGGCATGGGGCATCATCCCTGCTGCATCCTGATCCCAGGCCAGGCCCATTCCTTGAGCCTTGAGCAGGTGGTGCCCACCCCGAGCTCTGCAGGGTCACCCTGGAATTCCCCCTTGGCCGTGAGAGACCTAAGTGAAATGATTAATGGGAATGAAAGAACTTAACTCTATCATTCCTAAGTTTAATCCCTTTGTAGGTATTGGCAGCCTGGGAAACAGCAGGAATCTTGCTGTTCTCCAATTTTTCTCTAAAGGGTGGGATATAAAATTTTCTTTCCTCATAAAACCATGGAATGGTTTGGGTTGGAAGAACATTAAAACCCATCCAGTCCCACTCCCTGCCACGAGCAGGGACACCTTCCACGAGACCAGGTTGCTCCAAAATATTGGATTGAAAAATCCCAGGGATTTCCCCAAATCTGGCCTCAGAATGGCTGAAACAGTGAAAAAAACAAGAATTGATGGACTTGAACTTCAGCTGTCATGAGATAACATGGGGTTGTGTTGTGTGGGGATTCATCAGGAGAAGTAGCTTTCCTGGGAGCTGCTCCCACGTTTCCCAGCTCCAGGTGCTGTTTTCCAGGTGGAATACCTCTACATGCTTGTCTGCCAGACACTCGACTGCATCTCCAATAAAAAGTAAGTGAATTTCCCTTTCTGGAGGGAGCTTGGCCGGGGCTGCTGCAGTGGAAACACTGCTGTGGGTCTGTGCCTTGGTGCTGCCACGATCCTGGGCCATTCCCATTCCCCATGAGATTTGGTGGCTCCTGCTCCAGGACCAGCTCCGGGCTGGTGCACCCCAACCAGCTGGACACTTAGTGGGGCTATCAGAGCATTCACGGGGCTAACAAAATCACTGTCTCACTTCTCCCTACCCCTTCCTTCCCCTGTCCTGCCCATCCCATGGATCCTGACCACGTTTTTCCATCAGGAGGGAGAAGCTGCCCAGCTCCCTGAGCCCTGATGGCCAGGATGCCGATGCCACCTTCACAGACAAGCAGGAGCAGGTGAGGGGGGTCCTGTGCCCCATGTCCCCCTCCCCTGCTCCAGTGGGATCCCTCGGTGTCTGTCCTGGAGCTGAGCTGGGGTGACACTGTCGGGGTCTCCTGGCAGTTCCTTTCCCTAGATGACATCCAGGACACCAGCCAGGCCACTGTGGACATGAGGAGGGATCAGCAGCCCAGTGTAAGAGGGACCAGTCTCCTTTTATCCTTCCTTGTGGAAGGGTTTTCCTGGGAGAATCCCAGGGCCATTCCAGTGGGAATGGTGGCCTTGGGGACAGTGACAACTGTGCTAGGGCCTTCCCTGGGCTCCTTCCCACATTCCCTTCCCAGGCTGTGAACATCGTTCCCTTGACGCCAATGTCCCTGGTCCCTGCGGAAGAGATGGAGAAGAAGGAAAACCCCCTGTTGAGGTGCCACCACCCCCCCAACCACCCCTGGGTGGGTGGTCTGTGTCCCCCCATTGCTGGGAGGGTTCCCTCTCCCCTGCTGCAGTCGGGATCTCTGAGTGGGAGCACCCAATGTCCCGCTCCCCTGCTCCAATTCAGATCCCTGGGTGGAAGTGTCCCATGTCCTTCTCCCCTGCTCCAACTGGGGTCCTTCAGTAGGAGCACCCAATGTCCCCCTCCCCTGCTTTGGTCAAGATCCCTTAGTCCCTCAGGATAAACCCCTTGGGTGCACAATTCCCTCTGGGATCTGCCTCTGGTGAAGGACAGGAGTGTCCCAGAGATGTGCAGGGAAATCCGGGCTGATAGAAAAGCTGGGATGACTCCAGCCTGGAGCAGGGGGGGCTTTGGGGACCCCCAGTGTGGTGTGGGGGGTCCCTGACAGGATTTGTCCCCAGCCGGAAAGGGGAGCTGCTGGCGAGCCGGAAGGATTTCCGGATGAACACCTGCACCCCCCACGCCACGGGCGCCTTCCTGCTGGAGCTGGCTGGGCTCTCCCCCACAAACCTGCAGGGGCAGCACCTGGGGAGCTCCAGGAGAGCCACAGGTACCTGGGGGGGCTCCAGGGGGTGTTTGTGGGAGGCCACTCACCTGTCACTGTCACCTGTCGCCTGTCCCTGTGTCCTGGCAGGAGCCCCAGGATCTGGCCCTGGCACGGAGCATCCGAGCACTGACGTGGCTCCAATCCGGGCACTGAGCTTCTCCGAGGAGATAGGTGAGTTTGTCTGTGTGTCTGTCTGGGAATGCTGCAGAGGAGTGTGAGGAGAGACTTCATCCCTCTACAGCTCTTTCACAGGAGGGTGGAGCCAGAGGGGCTCGGGCTCTGCTCCCAGGGAACTGGGACTGGGCAAGGGGAAACAGCCTCAGGCTGTACTAGGGTCAGTTGGATATTGGAAAAATTCCTTCCTGGAATGGACTGTCCAGCCCTGGCACAGCTGCCCAGGGCAGGTGTGGAGTCCCCATCCCTGGAGGGATTTTAAAGCTGTGTGGATGTGGCCCTTGGGGACATGGTCAGTGGTGGCCTTGGCAGTGCTGGGGATGGTTGGACTTGATGGGCTCTGACAGATTTTCCAACCCAACCACCTCTGTGATTCTCTGCTCCCACCCTCATGTGCCCCTGGGCCCTGGCAGGAGAAGCACCCCAGGGAATTCTCTGGTAGCCAGGGTGGAATCGGGTCCCAGAAGCTTCTCCAGTCTCTGCCCATTCCCACCCTACCAGGTGTTGCAGGACCAGATGATGATGATGATGTTCCTGGGGCTCTGGGGGACGACGTGGAAATGACTCTGGCCCCGAAAGAACACATAGAGGCACAGAGGGTTTGTGTGGGCAGGGGCTTAGGGGTCTCCCTGTGCTCCTTCCCTGGGGCCCCTTGCCCCTTCCCTCGAGCCACAGAGCCTCATGTTCCTTCCCTGGAGCCCTGGAATCCCTCATTCCTTCCCCACAGCCCCTACTCCCTTCCCTAGAGCCTCTTTCTCCTGCCCTGGACTCCCAGAGCCTCGTGTTCCTTCCTTGGATTCCTGGAACCCCTTGTTTCTTCCTTGCAGCCCCACAGCCACTCCTTCCCTGGAGCTCCTTATTCCTTCCTGGAGCCTCTCAGTCTTTCCCTGGATCCCCTTGTTTCTTCCCTGGGGCCCCAGACCCTGGAATCCCCTCACTCATTCCCCAGATCCCTTTGCTCCTTCCCTGGCACCCCCCAGTCCTTCCCCAGACCTCTGGACACCCAGACCCCCCGTCATCCCCTCCCCAGACCCCCCAGCCCTGCAGGTGCCAGCCCTCATTGCCCCTCTGTGTGTGTCCCAGAGCACTTCCCAGACACGGGGATACATCCTGCGGGAGAGACCTCCCAGCCAGGACCCCAAAGCCCACAGCAAGGTAAGGGGGGGTCTGGAGCTGGGGGGCTCCCGAGTCTGGGTGGGATGCGACCCTCCAGGACTCTGAGGGGATCCTGGGCTGCCATGGGAAGCTGTGCCCACTCCATCATCACCCCTGTGCCAGGAGGTGCCAGATCCGTGGCAGAGCCTGGACCCCTTTGGAGACTCCGAGGAGAAGCCGTTTAGGAAAGGTAGTTTTTTGAGGGGTCCTGGGGAAGTGGGGCTACTCCAGGGGGGCTGGGGTGCAGGGACAGCAGGGCTTGGCTTCCTGATCCACGGTGGGTCATTCCCAGCCCATGGAGCATCATTCCCAGTCCCACAGAGGGTCATTCCCACTCCCATGGTGGGTCCTTCCTGGTCCACAGAGGCTTATTCCCACCCACACGTCTCTCAGTGTCCCTGGCCCTGCAGTCGGTCATTCCCAGCCCCACAGCAGGTCACTCCCAACCCCACAGCAGGTCATTCCTGGCCACATGTCCCCCAGCATCCCCATCCCCATGGAAGGTCCCATGACATCCAGAGGGACCCAGGAGAGGGGTCCCTTGCCCCTTCCCCACCCCAGCCCCTCGAGGTGGCCATGCCTTCGGTGCCACCTGTGTCACCTCCAGGGAGGCCCTTCCTGGTGCCACATGGCCTGGACGACGTGGTGGGAGGCAAGAGGAAGAGGAGAGGCCCGAGGAAGCTCCAGGACTTCATGAGATGGTTCTCTACAACCTGTGAGTGATTCCCATGGGATCCTGCAGGGATCGGAATCCTGAAGAATTTAAAAACCGGGAGGGGCTGAATGGCCCTGTGGATGTGGTACTTGGGGACATGGGCAGTGGTGGCTTTGGCAGTGGTGGGGACTCCCTGGACTCAGAGGGCTTTTCCACCCTCAATGATTCCATGGATTTGCCATCCAATGATTCCTAATCTGCCCCCCGCAGACAGCAACATCACAGACAGCCGGAAAACCAGGAGGAAAGGCCCCACCTTTGCAGGTGAGGGGGGAACTTGGCACAAGTGTCACAAGTAGAGCCCCCAGGGTGGAATCTCCCACAATTCCCAGTTCGGGGAGACAAGGGACTGGATCCTGCAGCAGGGGAAGGGCACCTCAAAACTGTGGGATGTGGGACACAAGGAACCCTCTCCTGCAGTGGGGGCAGGATGGAGGGAAAGGGCACCCCCAAATTGTGTAAGAGGATCCCAGGAAGGCCCCCCACCTCAGCCATGGTGTGCTGGGGAGGGCTCTGCTGGGTGGGGGTGCTTCCCAAATCCGTGTTCCCCATCCCTGTATCCTGGCAGACCTGGAAATGCTGTACTGGCGGCAGCTGAAGGAGCGGCTGGCGGCACAGAAGAAGCTCCAGGGCCGGGGGGTGAGTGGAGTGGGGGAATAAATTGGGGGGCAAGGGGGCACCAGCACCCCTTGTGGGGCTCTGAGGGTCTTCAGTAGGGGCTCAGGGCTGTTTCCCCCCTCCCCAGGAGCCACTGTGGGAGCTGGAGCAGGAGCAGCTGGAGCAGGAGCATGGTGCTGACTGCGACCAAGGGGCAGGTACTGACACTACTGACACCCCAAATTCCCCCCTCTGGGGAGCTGGGGAGTCCTCAGGGGCACTGAGGGATCTCCCCATCCCGGCAGATGATGATTACATGGAGCTGGAGGATGTGGAGCCTGAGGCACCAGAGGACCTGGGAGAGGGAGCACTGGGTGAGCTGCTGACCCTCCCCCAGATTCCCCACCCCATCTGTCCCTGGTGGGTCCCCTGTCCCCCCCACAGGTGGGGAGGGTGGCTGTGTGCTGTCCCCACAGCCCCAGTAACCCCCTTTTCCCACAGACCCTCCTGAACTGGGATATGAAGAGCTGGTGTGCAGGAATGTGGTAGGTGCCAGTGTGGGAATGGGGGATGTGGGGGTTCCCTCAGGAGGGTCAGAGTGCCCCCTGAGGTTTGGGGGGTGCCCCCATGGCCCTGTCCCTGTCCCCCCAGGAGCTGTTCATGGCCAGCTCCCAGAAGTTTGCACAGGAGACGGAGCTGTCCCAGCACATCCGGCGCTGGGAGGAGCGGATGGAGCCGCTGCTGCAGGAGCAGGCACGGAGCCCCAGGAGGGCAGGGAACCCCTGGGGTGGGCAGGGACCCGTGGGGTGGGAAAGGACCCCCAGGGCTGGAACAGGGATCCCCTGGGGCGGGCAGGGGGCCAGGGTGGGCAGGGACTGGGATTGGACAAGAATCACAGACCTACTGGGGTGGGCAGGGACCATCCAGAGAGGGCAGGGACCCACCAGGTGGGACAGTGGGGACAGGGGGCAGTGGTGGGCAGGGACCAGGGGCGAGGGGGGACCACCCAGAGTGGGCAGGGACCACCCAGGCTGGGGTGTGCAGAGACCCAGTGGA
>JAWWEW010000041.1:429966-440708 GCA_035583185.1 Anabacerthia variegaticeps
AGACAGTGGGGTGTGGGGGGACAAGTGGGTTAGGGGGCTGGGGGGGGAGATGGGGGGGACAGAGGGGTCAGGGAGTGTGGGGGGGGGGTGCGGGACAGGGGGTCCTCCTCACCTTCCTGCAGCGCGGGCAGCTCCTCACAGACCTTGGCGTTCCCCAGGAGCTGGCGGCGCTGGGCGGGGGTCCCGCTGCAGAGGCGGTGGGCGGTGTCGGGGGGCACCCCCTGTGCCTCCAGCATGGCCTCGAAGGTGCTCAGGGCTGAGCCATCGTCCAGTGCCCGGCCCAGGAGCTCCTGGCCCTGCTCG
This sequence comes from Anabacerthia variegaticeps, assembly GCA_035583185.1. Classification (NCBI taxonomy): domain Eukaryota; kingdom Metazoa; phylum Chordata; class Aves; order Passeriformes; family Furnariidae; genus Anabacerthia; species Anabacerthia variegaticeps. The sequence goes on from JAWWEW010000041.1 coordinate 430,270, forward strand.
GCCCCCGCAGCCTTCCCGCACTGCCACAGCAGCACCCCGCCTGCACCCCAAAACCAGACACGGGCTGGGACCCCCCTCACCCCGGGGGAACCCCCCCAGCCACCCCCCACTGCCCCTTGCGCCCCCCATCCACCCCAGGGACAGGGAGGCAGGTGGGGAGAAGGACCCCGGGAGGGGCTTAGGGGAGAGACAGAGAGAGCAGGGGAGACCCTGAGGCTGGGGGGGTTCAGGGGAACCCATGGCTGGGAGGGTGGAGGGCCGGGAGTGAGTGGAACATGGGGCTGGGGCATCCCGGGGACCCCGAGGGTATGGGGGATCAGGGCAGAGGGTGATGGGGACCCCAAGGGTATGGGGGATCAGGGCAGAGGGTGACGGGGACCCTGGGGATTGGGGCGTTCAGGGGGACTCCGGGGCTAGGAGGGGTTAGGACTGGATAGGGGACCCGTGTGTGCCGACTCTGGGGGATGTCCCACTCTGTGTTTCCCCTGTGTCCCCCCTGTCCCCTCGTGTCTCTCCCTGTCCCCGTGTCCCCCGCTGACCCAGGGTCGTGACCAGCTGCCGCAGGTCGGGGGGGCCGCCCCCGTCCAGGCATTCCAGCGCCTCCAGCACCTCCAGCGCGTTCCCCACGGCCCTGCCCAGGGGCTGATCCATGCGGGACAGCACGGCCACGGTGCGGATACCCAGCTGTGTGCCCACCTCCACCTGGGCACGGACAGGGGACAGACAGGGGCGGGGACAGCGGGAAGGATAAGGGTGGACAAGGACAACAGGCAGGGAGAGTGAGCAGGAACAGAGAGAGGGCAGAGACAGGGACATGTAGGGACAGGCACGGACAGAAGGCAGAGACAGGGATGGCAGCGACAGCGGAGAGACAGGAATGGCAGGGGCAGGGGTGGGAATAGAGGGCAGAGGGAGTGGGGAAGGGACAGGGACAGTGGGAAGGGGCAGGGACAGTAGTCAGAGGATATGGACAGTGAGAAGGGACAGATGGACAGGGAGAGCAGGGAGAGATAAGGACGGACAGGGACAACAGGCCGAGAGGGTGGGCAGGAAGAGGGACAGCGGGTAGGGATAAGGACAGCGGGCAGGGCAGGCAGGGCAGAGGTGCCCCAGCTCAGCGCCCCTAATCCCAGGGCAGGGGTCCGGGGGGTCCGCGGGGTCTCACCAGGCTCTGGGCCAGCTCCCGGGCGCTCTCCTGGGTGGGGTACAGCGCAGCGCCCCCGAACTTCACATCCAACACCAGCGCCGAGAGCTGCTCAGCCGCCTTTTTGCTGAGGATGGAGGCTGTGCGGGCCGGGGGGTCACCGCCTGCGGCCCCTCCCCAGCGCGGGGGTCCCCGCGCCCCGTGCCCCCCGAGCCCCCGTACCGGTGATGAGCGGCACGCTGTCCACGGTGGCCGTGACGTCCCGCAGCCCGTACAGCACCCGGTCGGCGGGGACCAGCGCCTCGCTCTGCCCCACGATGCAGCAGCCCACCCGCTCCAGGATGCTGCACATCTGTGGGGCAGCGGTGCCCCAGTGGCACGCCCTTGGCACTCACACCCTATCGGCACCCCATTACCACCCCACTGGTGTCCCACTGGCACCCAATCGTGCCTGTACCCCACTGGCACACACAACCCATGGGCACCCCGTCAACACCCACCCTGCCTTTTGGACCCCATCAGCATCCCATGGGCTCCCCACATCCAGTTTCCACCCCACTGGCACCTCACTGGTACCCCATAGACTCCCACACAATCCTTGGGCACCCCACCAGCACCCCGCTGACACCTGGAAGGGCACCCCATCCTTTCCTTGCACCCCTTCATCACCCCACTGGCATCCACAACCCATTGGTGCCCACACCGCATTGGCATTCTATCAGTGCCCCATTAGGACCTCATTTGCACCCAAACCCCAACACCCTAATGGCTCCCGCTCCCCCCTTTGGACCCCATGGGCACCCCATGGGCACCCCACTGGAGCCCCCCAGTGCCCCCAGGGACTCAGGAGCCCGTGTCCCCCTCCCCGGTCCCTCACGCCTCACCTCCTCGGGACTCTGGGAGACACGGAAGCCGGGGATGGCCTCCAGCTTGTCCAGGGTGCCCCCGGTGTGGCCCAGCCCACGCCCGCTGATCATGGGCACCTGTGGGTGGGCACAGGTGGGCGAAGGGGCTTGGCAACCCCGCCGCATCCCCCCGGAGGCCCCCTCACCTTGCAGCCGCAGGCAGCCAGCGCGGGGGCCAGGGCCAGGCTGACTTTGTCCCCAACGCCACCCGTGGAGTGCTTGTCCACCACCAGCCCGTGCCAGGCGGTCGGCCAGGCCAAGACTCGGCCCGAAGCAGCCATGGCCCGGGTCAGGGACAGGGTCTCCCCCGCGTCCATGCCCCGCAGCCGGATGGCCATCAGCATGGCACCTGGGGAGCACGGCCGGGGGTCACCCCATTGCCCTCCCCAGGACACCCGCCCTGCCCCATGCCCTGCCCCCAGGTGTCATCAGCACCAGCGGGGCACGGCCAGGGGTGGGGTCACCCCCTGCTCCCTTCCTTGGGGCCCCCCTGCTCTGACACCCCAACCCCATCCTGGCGTCCACCTCTCGTCCCCAGGTATTGTCGCTTGGCCATGACACCTCCCCGGGGTCTCCTCCCACCAGGAGGGTCCCCAGCTGTGTCCCCTGCCCACGAGCCCCTGTCACATCCCGGGGCTTCCCGTGCTGTCCCAGCCGCCGCTCCCCCCTTCCCTCACTCCCGGGGACATCCCCCCCGCCTCAGCCAGGTCCCTGCCGTGTCCCCCTGTGCCCGTGTCCCCCTGCCCACCCTCCTGGCGATGTCTCCTGCTCTGTCCACGCTCCCAGCCGTGTCCCACCTCCACGCCACCCCCCGCCGCCCCCCGCCCCCGGGGTGCCCCCGGCCCGCACCCACCGATCTGGCCCTGCTGCGCGGTGCCCTCGGTGACGCCGCGCACGAAGCTCCGGATCTCCGCGTCCTCCAGGCTCTCCCCGTCCCGCTTCTTGCGGATCAGGGTCGGGAGGGGGCTCGGAGAGTCCATCCCGGTCCCGCAGAGCTGGCACCCCGATTTGGGACGACTGGCACCACGACTTGGCACAGCTGGCACCCCGATGTGGCACCAGGGGCACCAGACCCCACTCCCCAGTTTCCCCACGGCCGCACCCCGTTCCCGCAAGAGCCGCAGCCCGATCCCTTGGAGCTGCACCCCGGCTTCCCAGAGCCGCACCCCGGTCCCCCCGGGGCCGCTCCCGGTTCCCGCACGGCCGCACCTCCCTCCGGCGCTGCCGGGACCTGCCCGTGCCCCGCCTGGCCCCGTGCCCGGTGCCCGCGGGCGGCGAGGCGGCTCCGGCAGTGGACTCTAATCCCGGGGCAGCGAGCGGGGCACGGCAGAGGCCGCGGTGCGGGGGATGGTGACACGGGGGGTGAAAGGAGGGGTGACGGGGGTGGGGTCCCCCCGGGTCCCTCATTCCCCGTGGACAGTCACAGGGGAGGGCACACCCTACCAGGGACCCCCAGGGCACCCACAGACCCCACGGCTCCCAAAGATCCCAGAGAACGGGGGGAGTCCCCATGGCACTGTGCTGACGAGTGTCCCCTTTCTGTCCGGTGTCCTCAGAGCCCCCCATGCCCCGAGGTCCTGGGTGGGATGAGGATGGGGACGGGATGGCATTGGACGGGATAGGACGGGATAGGGAAGGGTTGGGGTGGGGATAGAATAGGTATGGGGCGGGAGGGAGATGGGTAGAAAATAAGGATCGGGTGGGGAAGGGGAGGGGATGGGGTGGGAAGGCGATGGGGAAAGGGATGGGATGGGGCTGGAGCAGAGAGAGGGCTGGTCCCGGTGTGGGCAGCACATCCCTCATCCCTGGCACATCCTGCCCGGCCGTGGGATTCCCCCTCCCTGACCTCGCCAGGGTCTCCTCCGGGAGGGAAAGACTCGGGATAGTGAAAGGGCAGCTTCTGGGGGCTCTGGCGCCCCCTGACACTCCCAGCCCAGCTCCCCTCCGTGCGCCGCAGGGACAGAAGGAGCGCAGGCAGGTGCTGCTGCTGCAGGGTCATGTTTGTCCGTCTGTCACAGGTGAGCTCTGCCACCCAAATGTCCACACCCCCTAATCGAGCACGTCCATCACGACGGGGGCCACGTATTCCGAGTGCTTCAGCCCGAAGGTCTGTCCCTGCCGCCGGCCCTGCGGGGGACAGAGGCAGGGTGAGGGTGGGGGTCTCTGGGCCCCTGTCTCCCATCCCTCCCGCCGAGGGACCCTGTCCCCACTCACCAGCTGGGGGAAGTAGTCGCTGGGCCCGGGGGTGAGGGCGGGCTGGAGGAGGGCTGTGCGCCCCGGCATGGTGTACTGGGGGGCCCGGGTCATGTACACGTCATTCTTCACTGGGTCGTAGTGGCTGGGTCCTGGGGACTGCGGGGACATGACGGGAGTGGTGTGACGCCCTGGACCCCTGGCACCTCACACCCTTGGTACCCCAGATCCCTGGCACCCACACCCTTGATATCCCAGCCCCCACGCCCTTGGTACACACCAGCTCCCCAACACCTTGCACTTTTTGTACCCCAGATTCCCAAATCCCTGGCACCCTGCGCCCTCGGAACCCCAGTCCCCCAGACTCCTGGCACCCAGCACCTTTGTTACCCCACATCCCTGGATCCCCAGAACCTCACACCCTTGGTATTCCAGATCCCCAGCCCCCAGATCCCCAGCACTCCTCACCCTTGGTACTCCAAACCCTTGACACCCTGAGCCCCAAATTCCAGCCCCCCAGCACCGTGGACTCTTAGCACTCTGGTTCTGCAGCACCCAGCCCCCCAGTACCCCAGCCCACCCTGCCCCCTGACACCCACACTTCCCAGCTCCTTGGATCCCCAGCCCCCCAGTCCTTGGCACTTGGACCCCCACGTAACCAGCACCTGGACCCCCAAACCCACAGCACCCTGACCCTCAGTCCCGCAGTCGCCTAGAGCCTTGAACCCTTTGCACCCCGGATCCCCAGTCCCCAAACCCTCTGGGCTCTTGGTACCCTTGGTTATCCATGTCCCAGCCCCTTGGCATCCTGGCCCCTCCATCCCCCCATTCCTTCAGTCCCCTGACCACCCAGCCCCTCACCCCTTCAGCCCCCCAGACCCCTGATTCTCCTCGGGCCCTGAATCCCCAGCCCCTTGGCACCCAGGCCCCCCACCCTGTTCAGGTTGCCGAAGACGTCGCCGATGCGTCCCGAGATGCTGCAGTTGGGGGCCGAGGGCACGGTCGGCAGGTTGGGGCCCACCACGGCGGGCAGGCGGTAGGTACCCGGGCCTGGGGGGGGGGCACAGCTCTCAGGGGGGGTATGGGGTTCACCCCCCGCGGTGGGGAGGGAGGGCTCAGCCCGGGCACGAGAGGGGGCTCAGCCCAACCAAGGGAGGATGGGGAGCCCAGTCTGGGGAGGATGGGGGTGCCAGCCTAGGGAGGATGATGGGGAGCCCAGTCTGGGGATGATGGGGGTCCCAGCCTAGGGAGGATGATGGGGGTCCCAGCCCAGAGGGCACGATGGGGTTCCCATCCCGAGGATGACGGGCATCCCGGTCCAGCCCAGCCCGTCCCGGGGGGACCTCTGGGTGTCCCATCACTGCTGCCCTCTCTCACCTGGCGTCTCCGGCGCTCCGGGCAGGCGGGTGCGGTAGCGCATCGAGTAAATGGGTGCCGTGGGAAAGGCCAACTTGTTCGCATGCTCCGGGGAATAATGCGCTGGGGGGACAGGGGGGTGAGCCGCCGGCAGGGCGGGAGCGGTGTCCGCCCGCCCCGGGGCTCCCGGCCCCGCACTCACCTGGGCCGGGGTTGATGTTGGCCTTGTCGGGGCGGGGGCGGCCGCACATGGTGTAGGCGGGGATGCCGTCGGGGCCGCGGGCAGTGAACCCGGGCCGCACCAGGTACTTGGGGCCGGGGGTGCGGTTCAGCGGGTCCAGCCACGCCTTCAGCCCGAAAGTGTAGGCGGGGGCGCGGTTCCTGGTGGGGTCGTGCTGCTGGTAACCTGTGGGTGCGCAGGGGCTCGGTCGGACGCTGGACCCCCGGCCCCGCCGCAGCCCCCCTGCCCCACGCAGCCCCCCCGCGACCCCCACTCACCGACATTGCTGGGCAGCCCGTACTTGGGGCCGGGGGTGCGGTACTGGGCGGCGATGGGCCCTCGGGGGCGGTGGGGTCTCCAGGAGCCCACCCAGCCGTCGGTGGACATGGCGAGTCCTGCTGGCAGCGCCCCCCTCTCAGCCTGGCCCCCCGCCCAGCACCCTGGGGGGAGATGTGGGTGCCAGAGCCCAGATGCCCGCGGCGGGCGCTGTGTCAGCGGCGGTGCCCGAGTGTGGTGGTGGCACCGGCACCCTGGTGACTGTGGCACGGAGCTGCCACCGGCACCGGCGCCACCGGCCGCGGTGTCACAATGGCCCGCGGGTTCCAGGGCTCCATCCCCGCCGCGCCCCAGCACCGCCGTGCTCGGCACCCCGGAGACAGCGCTGACAGCGCCAGGGAAGGAGCACCGGGAACCGAGCGGATCCAGCCCCGGCACCTCGCGGATCCAGCACCAGCATTGCACGGATAAACTGCCGTGTATCCCATGGATACAGCCGGCACCCCGTGGGTACAGCCCACGAATACACTGCCAGAACCCTATGAATGCAGCCTCAGCACCCCATGGATACACCCCATGGATCCACCCCCAGCACTCTGTGAATGCAGCCTTAGCACCCCACGGATGCAGCACCCAGCAACCCATGGATAAACTGCCAGCACCTTATGGGTACACCCCATGGACACAGTCCTGGCACCTCATGGATACACCCCCGGCACCCCATGATACACCCCATGGGTACGCCCCCTGTACCCGATAAATGACTCCCCCAGCACTCCTGGCTGCCCCCCCGGCACTCCAGGGATCCCCCAGCCCTGGGTTGTTCCCGGGGGGCTTTGCCCCCTCATTCCCCCCGCCAGCTTCGGCCGCTCCCACCCCGTCACTGCGACACCGGCACAACAAACCGCGCTGGGCGTGGGGACACGGCGACAGCGGGGACAGGAGGGGAGTGGACACGGGAAGACAGGGACAGGGGAACATGGAGACATGGGGGGATACAGGGGACAGGCGCTTGGGGGGTATGGGAATGTATGGAGGGACGTGGGGAGGGGGACGCGGGAACGCGGGGTCATGGGGAACCACGGGGACAGCGGGACAGGGGAACAAAGGGACATGAGGACACCGGGGGGACGTGGGAACACCGTGGGACGAGGGGACACGAGGACAGGGAGGCATGGAGGGGATACAGGGACACGGCTGGCGCCCCCCATGGGGGAGTGCAGCTCCCAGCCCTCCACTGAGCCTGCGGGGGCTCATGTCGAGCTGCGGGGCCAGGGGAGCTGCCTGGGATCCCCGAGGGTGGCTGAGACCCCACGGGGCTGCCTGGGACCCCCCGAGGGTGGCTGAGACCCCCACGTGGCTGTGTGGGACCCCTCGAGGGTGGCTGAGACCCCTACGGGGCTGCCTGGGACCCCCCGAGGGTGGCTGGGACCCCACGGGGCTGCCTGAGACTCTCCGAGGGTGGTTGAGACCCCACGGGGCTGCCTTAGGGGCACCCCTTCCATTAGGGTCATCCCCTGCCCTACGAACATCCCCTGCCTTGGGGTCAACCCCTCTCCTGCCGGGATATTCCTTTGCTATGGGACACCCCCTGTCCTGGGGACAACCCCTGCCTTGGGGACACCCCATTTCGTGGGGACACTTGCTGTCCCGCTGGGACACCTCCGGTTGTGCCCCCCACCCTTCCCATCACCCCGTGGGGAGCTCGAGGGACGCACGGGGCTGAAGGGGTCCCAGTACCCCCTTGGTGTAACCCCCACCCGTGGGACACGGACGCGGGGGAGGGAGACGGAGGGAGGTCACAATTGCTTCGGCTTTATTGGCGGGTCCCCCGTGTCCGGAGGGGCTGGGGGGGCTCGGGGTACGGGGGTGTGATGGGGAGTGTGGGGTGTGATGGATGCAGGGGGGCTCGGTGTGCGGGGGTGTGATGGGGAGTGTGGGATGGGGAGTGTGGGGTGTGATGGATGCAGGGGGGCTCGGGGGTGCAGTGGGGAGTGCAGGGGTTGTGGGGTTGGGGTGTCAGGGTGGAGTGAGAGGTGTGGGACGTGGGGGCTGGGGGGGGTTGTGAGGTGCGTGGTGGTGGGGGTGTGATGGGGTCTGGGGGTGTGGGGTGTGGGGGTTGGGGTCCAGGGGTTTGGGCGTGGGCAGGATGAGGGGTTGGGGTGTGGGGCAGGAGGATATGGGGTTGGGGGACAGGGTTGGGATGCAAAAATTGTGTTCTGGAGTTTACGGGGCAGGAGGTGGGGTTGGGATGTGGGACAGTAGTCTGGGGTTTGGGGGGCAGGACAAAGGGTTGGGGGGCAAGAGATGGGGTAGGGGTGCAGTGTTGGGGTGCAGTGGTTGTGTGCTGGGGGCCGAGGGACAGGATACAAGGGTTGGGGTGCAGGACAGGAGTTGGGGTGTAGGGCAGGAGGTGGGGTAGGGGTGCAGTGTTGGGGTGCAGTTGTTGTGTGCTGGGGCTGTGGGGCAGGATGTGGGGTTGAAGGGTTGGGGTGTGGGGCAGGGGTTGGGGGGTTGGGTGGCAGGGCTGGGGAGCAGCCCGTGGAGTTGGGGGGCCTCACATGGGGGGTGCAGCTTCCTTGCCCCCCTACATCGCATATTTGCAGACGAAGGGTTTCCGCTCAACGCAGGACTCGCCCTCCCAGGCCATGAACCCTGCGGGGGCAACAGAGCCAGTGCTGGGGACCAGGACTCCCCCCGATGCACCCCCCACATCCCTGGGTCCCCCTGACCCCCTCCTGCCCCTTTGGATGCCCCTCACCAGTGGAGCCCTGCAGTACAGCACAGGACTGTGCTGTGGGGCCATTGTCCCCGTCCCCCTCCCTGTCCCAGAAGCACTTGGATCCCCCAATCCCCACAGACTTCCCTGACCCTCCCAGACCCCCTCTGATCCCCCAAATCCGCCTTAACCAGCTGAGCCCTCCAGCGCAGTGCAGGATTGTCCCACGGGACCATCACCCCCATCCCAGAGCCAGGAACCTCCTGAGCACTCCGACCCTGCAGAGCCCAGGTCCCCCCTCACCAGACGAGTCCTCCAGGGCGGCGCAGGGCTGTCCCACGGGGCCGGGGCCGTCATCCCCCTCCCAGGCCCAGTAACGCCGTGGGGACCCGTCGGCCCAGAGCCAGGACTGGCGCTGTAACAGGGCAGGGGGACAGGTGGGACAGTGAGACAGTGGGACACGTAACAGCACAGGTGGAAGTGCAGGCAGGGACATTTAGGATAGGATAGCACAGGCGTGGACAGGTACAGATATGTGCACACAGGTACAGACAGGTGCAGGCAGTGCAGACAGGTATAGGCAGTGCAGGCAGGTACAGGCAGCACAGTTGTGTACAGGCAGTTCAGGCAGGTACAGACAGTGCAGGCAGTGCAGGCAGGGGTAGAGGCAGGCCCAGCGGGACACCCACGCGCCGGTGCAGCCCGATCCACACGCCATCCTCATCCTCCTCACGCCGTGGCCGCTGGGCGATGAAGGCGGCGAGCGCCCGGTGCTCCTCAGGGCTGTGCAGCGACACCAGGTGCCCCCCGCGGGTGGCCTGGCACCACGCCTGGGGGCACCGCAGGGTTTGGGAGGGTCCGGGGGCACCAGAGACCCTCCAGCACCCACCACACACCCAGCACCCACCTCGGCCTTCCTCCAGCTCAGCTCCTGCCCGAAGTAGCCGTAGCAGTGGCCCCCAAAGGACAGCCACCCTCGGGGACATTTGGTGGCATGAGCTCCTGGGGGGAAAAAGGGGTGTCACCGGGAGGCCCCCAGGACCCAGTAGGCACCCTCAACCCCCTTAGGGGAGCTGAGGAGGGGGAAAGAAACGGGGGTGTGGGGGTCAGGGTGTGGGGGTCAGGGATGAGTTGAGGGGTCTCAGGGTGCATCAGGGGATCTCATGGTGCAGTTGGGGGGTCCCAGGATGCAGCAAGGGGTGTTAGGGTGCAGTGGGGGACATCTCAGGGTGCAGTTGGGATGACTCAGGGTGCAGGGGGTCTCACCTGGCAGTGTGGGGTGCAGGACCAGGCACCCCAGCAGGCAGAGCCCCAGGAACGTGGCAGGACCCATCCTCACCCCTCCTGCAATGGGGGGCTGCAGGGAGATGGAGGGCTGCCTGGGTACCCATCCCCTGCCCCAGCACCCCCAACCCCACTGCCCCCCAGCACCCCCTCTGCCCCAGCACCCACCCACCACCTCAGCACCCTCTGTCTGAATACCCCCGTGCCCTGGCACCCACCACCCGAATCCTTGCCCTACTGCCCCTCCGTTATCCATCATCTCCCACAGCACTTCTAGCCCCACAGCCAGCCCCAGGACCCACCTCAGCACCCCCAGCCCCAGGACCCACCTCAGCACCCCCA
>JAWWEW010000041.1:476945-500433 GCA_035583185.1 Anabacerthia variegaticeps
GGGCAGGGAGGGCGGGAGGGGCGGGCAGGGAGGGTGGGCAGGGAGAGCAGGCAGGGTGGGGAGGGCAGGGCAGGGCAGGGAGGGCAGGCAGGATTGGGCAGGCAGGGTGGACAGGCAGGGTGGGCAGTGCTGGACAGGGTGGGCAGGCAGGGCAGCGCAGGGGCAGGCAGGGATGGGCAAGGCGGGCAGGCAGGGTGGGCAGGGATGGGCAAGGCGGGCAGGCAAGGCGGGCAGGGTGGGCAAAGCGGCAGGGTGTGCAGTGCCAGCCATGCGGAGGGGCTGCAGGGCACTGGCAGCACCAAGCAGTGCAGGGGCTGGGCCAAGCCGAGCATCGAGTGGGGGCTGCTCCCCACAGCGGGATCCAGCCAGGGCGTTCCAAAGGGGAGCCCCAGCAGCCACGGGCACATCCCCAAGGGGCATCCCCACATCAGCGCGGCTCCAGAGCAGCCTCGGGAAAGCAGCACGAGGAACGAACAGCCAAAGGGATTCCAGGGAATTCCCCATGTCTACAGCTTGGGAAGGAGGCTGGATGATGCCATGGGGGGCTGTGCTGTGGCACGTCCAGCATGCGGCATGGCCGGCCCGCGCCATTCCTGCAGGGATGCAAGCAGCGGGATGCTCGCCGGCATCCCGGGATGTGCCCCTGAGGCTTCCCCAGGCACGGAGCCGGAGAAGCAGCAGCAGCCTGGAAGCCGAGCTCTGGGATGAGCCCATGCAGGGTGTGGCACAGCACCGGGATGCGGGCACTGGGAGGCAGGTGGGAGCGGAAGGGTGAGGAACACGGACACAGGGAGCAGGAACGGGGACACGGGAGCAGCGGTGGCAGTGGCTGTGCTGGCAGGCCAGGGTGGCACAAGACATGCCTGAAATGGGACTGCGGGTTGGATTGGGGAGTGCAGGTTTGGGATGGTGGGAAGGCACATGGAAGGGATGGATTCGGGTAGCACAGGCAACAGGATGGTAGGAAAGCACATGGAAGGGATGGATTTGGGAGCACAGGCAGCTGGATGGTGGGAAAGCACATGGAAGGGATGGATTCGGGTAGCACAGGGAGCAGGATGGTGAGAAAGCACATGGAAGGGATGGGTTTGGGGGGCACAGGGAGCTGGACGATGGGAGGGTGAAGTGGTGGGGCTGGTGGACAGGATTTGATGATCGAGGGTGGCAGGTTAGCACGAGGGGGCTCAGCAGGGTTGGCAGGGCAGAATCAGAGGGTGAAGATGCTGGGTTGGCAGGAGGGCACACGGTGGAGGTCAGGGGGAAGATCTGGGGTGCAGGAAGGGGGGTGAACAGCAGAGGGGCCACGGGGATGCTGAGGGTCAGAACCTGGGCTCTGGATTCCTGCTCCAGGCCCCTCGGGGCAGGCGGAGCTGGGGGCACCTGGCGGGTGCGACGGCACCCCAGGTGAGGGGTCGGGCAGGTGCAATGGCTGCTATCGCAGTTCGGGTGCCCCTTGGTTCACCATGCCCGGGATTCCCGGGATCTCGGGATGTGGAGCAAGGGCTGTTTGCTCACCGGGCGGGCTCGAAGCCCCTCCCTGTCCCCGGGCACCTGTCCCGGCTGGAGCAGTGGGATGGTGGCCGGGGAGGGGGAGAGGCCACGGACCCCCAGGGTCCGGTGGCTTCCGGAGAGCTCTGGATGGAGCCACGTGGGCTCACACCCAGCGAGGGCTCAGGGAAAAGGAGATGGCACCCGGGCACGAGGGTCCCTGCCGGGGAGGCCCCAGCACCTGGCACAGGGCAGGGTCCATCCCAGGGAGGTCCCGGTGCCCGGCACAGGGCAGGGTCCATCCCAGGGAGGTCCCAGTGCCCTGGAGGAGCTGTTGCTCCCACCCTGAGCCGGGACCTTTTCCCTGGCTGAAGGTTGTAAAGGTTTGGAGATGGTTGAGGGTCAGAAGGAACCTCCTTGTCCTTCCCTCTAGCACCAGAAGAGTTAATGCCTTCGTGGGGGACTCAGCTTTTTGGGAACACCGGTCACCGTGCAGTCACTGCGCCGTCCCCTCCCGGCCAGCCGGGCAAGCCCTGCCCATCCCGAGCCGGGGCACGGTGCGATGAGCAGGGGGCACGTGGGGCACCGGGACGGGGGACGGGAATTCCACCTCCTCCAGCGCCAAGGCTGGTCCGGCTCACTCCAGCCCCCCCTCGGCCACCACGAGCCCCCAGACTCCCACATCGGCCTCCTCCCACTCCCGAGGAGCCATCCCAGGGAGCCCAACCACGGCCAAGCCGGCGGTGCCATCAGGGATGTTCCCCGGGAGCGGGAGGCGCCAGCTCCATGCCCTCTGCCTGGAAGACTCGGTGTGTCCCAAAAAACCCAAGTTTTTTTTTGTTTTGTGTTTCTAAATCTTTAAAATCCAGAGTGTCTGAAAGGAGCTGTTGGGTTTTTTTTTTCGGGTTTTTTTTTGTTTAAAAAGACTTTAACATTCATTCAGTCAGTCAGCTAAAAATTCCCATGAGCCATGGGCGTCCCGGGAGGGGCTCGGGCACCGCCTCGCCAGCATCTCCTCAAGTCTAGAGATATAGAGATTTAGGAAAATTATAACAAAATCAGGTGGCTATAGCTATAGATATAGATATATAGATATTTGTTCTCTCTTTTCAAATATATAGCTGATTAAAAAGATGCAAAATAAGGATGGACCAGGACGGAGTGGGGGGGGGATCCTGTAGCTCAGAATCATCTCGTGTAGCTCATCAGCTGCTCTCTATATAAATGCACGGAGATTATATATTACCCATCAACGCATCCCCCTTGGAAACAAGACCCCAAACCAAGAGGAAATAAAACATCTCCCTCCCCCCGCCCCCCTTGAACGTTGGCAAAGCATTTGCTGCGGGTTCCCCCCCCCCGGCCTCCCGCCGACAGCCCCAAACATGCTTCGATCCATGCGGTTTCGGTCCCTCTCACCCGGGAGCGGCAGCACAGAGTCCAGGCTGGTCTCTCTCGGGGTGGGATGGCTCTTCGGCTCGGCTCGGCACGGCCCGGCACGGCGGGAGGGCGCACGTCTGGCTGGCACCGCTGGCACTGCCCTTTCACGGAGCCCTTCCTCGCTCCAGCCCTTCCTCTCCGAGCACTGTCGGGACAACCCAGCTCGGCCACCTCCGGCCCTGGCAGGGCCACGCTCTGCGGGGTCAGGGCCACCACGGTGCCTCCTGCCTGCTCTTCCCACCGCCGGCGCCTCGGGCAGCTCGGGGGGCTCCACGCCGTGGGCCACCCCGCCCTGCCCGAGGTGCCACCGTGGCACGTTCCTGCCTGTCCCCGTGGCCAACCCCGGGCTGGCCAGGGGCTCCCACTGCACCGCCGGCCCTGCCCGCTGCCACCGCGGCCCGGCGCCTGTGCCCCTGCGGCCCCGCGACGCCCCGGGAAGGGCACATCAAGCGATATACAGGCCAGACTCTCTGGGAGAACAGAAACGAGGATGTATTTCATGCAACATTCCTTGTCCGGAGGCGTCGCGGGGCCGGGCGCGCCGGGGCGGGGCGGGAGCGAGCGGGAGCCTCTCGGCTCCGCGCCCTCAGTGCAGTGCTCAGAGTAGAAAGAGAATCCAAGTGGGTTTTATTGGCCTGGTAGAAATGCCCCCCCTTCCCACGGCGGCTCCGGCGAGGCCGGTGCTGCCGGGGACGGTCAGCTGTCCACCAGCTGCTTGAGCGCCCGCTCAATGTTCATCCGGTGCCCCACACGGGTCACCCCCAACTCCACGAAGTCCTCCTTGGTGAGGGCGGGCAGGTGAGTGCCCTCGATCTCATGGTCCTCGAACTTGTCGCGGTGCTCCACCAGGTTGATGCTTTCCAGCCAGTCCCCGACGTCGTACTTGTTCCACAGGTGGAGGGGTTTCTGCATGAAGGGCCGCGGCGGGTGCAGGGTGTGCAGGGGCGGCCCCGGCGACGGGGACGGGGACGGGGAGCGGCTCCGGGCGCTCACGCTCCGCACCACGAAACGCACCTCCTTGGGCTCGTGGGGGATGGAGAGGCTGGAAGATTTGAGGATGGTGGGGGGGGTCAGGCCGTAGGGCCGGACGGTGCTGAGGGGCTCTGTCCGGTCCAGAGCCGGCTTCACGGGGCTGGGGGTGCGGCGGGTGACGGGGTAGCGACTGCCAGGTCGGACTGTGTAGGTGGTCCCGGAGCTCCGCTGGGAAATGGTGCTGAGTTCTCCTAAACTACTGAAAAGTCTGCGGAGAGAGCGGAACAGCGAGAGAGAGAGAGAGAGAGAGAGAGAGAGAGAGAGAGAGGAGAGAGAGCAGAGGGCAGGGGTGAGGCCAGGTCCGGGCACGGGGGCACACACACAGCACACGGGGAGGGGGCTGCTGGAGGGCTGGGAGGGGGTCACAGCGCGGGGACACGGCTCGGAGCGCTCAGCCAGGACATCCTGCCCGGGCTGGGCCGGGGGAGCCACAGGATGTTCCAGCAACACCTCCAGGTTTGAGATTCCCGGCCAAACCTGCCCTGAAAATCTGGCTCTGCACCCCCTGAGACTCCCGGGGGGCTCCCAGCGCTGGGGACGGAGACCCTGCACCTCACCCTGACAGGGAACCCCGTCCCCCCTCACTGACCCCAGTCCCACATGGACTGGGAGCAAACCAGGGCTGCCCAGCATTGGGCAGAGCCTTTCCTGGGACATGAGGAACCTTCCGGCATCTCCCCCGGGATGGGAGGACCCTCAGGGCACCCCCCGGATGGAGGTGGCAGGGTGATGGTCACCCGGGTGGTCACTGGTGGCCGGGCCGGTGTCTCCTGGCACTGTGCCGTGTCGCACCCCCCAGATGATGCCTCTGTGCCATGGGGGGCACCGGCGTGGAGAGGGGCCCCCCAGCACTGGGCTCTGAGAGTGTGTGACAGGGACAAGCCCCCCTTTCCCCCACATGTTGTCCCTCTGCCATCATCTCCTTCTGCCATCACATCCCTGACATAAACATGTACCCTGGGAACGTGAGAGGAAACATCTAAAACTTGGATGTCGGAGGATGAATCCTGTAAACTGTGAGTCCTATGAGCCCCTCTGCTCTGGAGCCAGGCTGGGAGAGCTGGGGGGGGCTCAACTGGAGCAGAGAAGGCTCCAGGGACACCTGAGAGCCCCTTGCAGGGCCAAAAGGGGCTCCAGGAGAGCTGGAGAAGCACTTGGAACAAGGCATGGAATGCCAGGACAAGGGGGAATGGCTTCCCAGTGCCAGAGGGCAGGGCTGGCTGGGCCATTGGGAAGGAATTGTTGGCTGGGAGGGTGGGCAGGGGCTGGGCTGGATTGCCCAGAGAAGCTGGGGCTGCCCCTGGATCCCTGTCAGTGTCCAAGGCCAGGTTGGAAGGGGCTTGGAGCAACCTGGGTGAGTGGGAGGTGTCCCTGCCCATGGCAGGGGTGGCACTGGGTGGGTTGCTTTGAGGTCCCTTCCAACTCACCCCAACCCAACCTATCCTATCCTGTCCAGATCAAACACTGTCACTTCACTCGTCCCCTGAACTAACCCACAGAATTCCTGCATCCCTCTGCAGTGTGGGGCCTCGGTTTCCTTCCAGCCCCACCTTCTGCCTCCCATCTCAGGTCCCTCCTGGAGCAGACAGACACTCTGGAACCCTACTGGTGGCAACAGGAATCTGAGGCTACAGTCTATGGCATCCACCTGCTGCCAGATCCTCGTTTAGGAGGACATTAATGAGCTCCAATGATTCCTTAGAATGATGACTCCGAGGAGATGAGCTGAACACTGCTGCAGGTCCATAGGCTGAGGCACATTCCCTGGAATTCCCATTTCCCTGCCTCCCTGGCACAGAGGAGGAGGGCTGTGAGGCAGCAGGATGAGGAATCACCTTTGAGAAGCTCCAACAAGGAAGAGCTGAAGGTCCTTGAGGGCCCTGGCACAGACACAGAAGAAGTGCCAGGACAGAACGTGGTCATGTCCCATTCAGAGCCCATCCAAGGATCTCGGCTCTCTGGGAAGTGATGGAGAGAAGGTTTTGGGTCTGCTGGAAGACCCCAAGAGGGGAGATGGAAGGGCATCAGCCATGAAGAGGCCAAAGGGACACTGCAGGATCCAGGGTGGGTGTTTCTCCCAGGCCCACGGATGCATTGATGTTGCTGCTCTCCCGTTTGGAATTCTGGGCACACTCTGGGCACTCAGTGCCAGGAAGGTGAACGGAAGGGATAGCAGATCCAGCTGGTCAGGTGTCACCTGCACATCCATCCACCTCCATGGAGTACCAGCTGAGTCCTGGCCATGCCCTGTGGAACTGTGTCCCTGGCCTTTGTCCCCTTCAGCAGCACTCCTCTCCAGCCTGGGATCACAGAGCCAACAGCCACCTGCTCTGATGTCCTCTCCAGATCCCGAGCTGCCTCCTCAGAGGCCATCAGGTCAATTACTGAGCCACTTTTTGGGGTGCTGCTATCACAGACCTCAGCTTTTCCAGGCTTCAGGAGCCCTCTGGAATCATCCGCTTCTCCTCAAGGAAACAAGTCCATGCAACTGAGCTCAATGGGACAATGGAGCTCTTCCTCCACTTCCCATTGGTGGTGTCCTTCCCAGGCCCTCGGAAAGCCAGCAGCACCGAGGGGTGGCATTGCTCATGCTCCAGGTTCCTCCGTGAGCTGGGATGTGGCAGCTCCTTCAGCTGGTCTCTCAGTGTGCGAATCCTGGTTCTGGCACCTCTCGAGCTTGGCAGCAGTGGATCGTTCCTGGGATCGCTCCTTTGGAGCAGCCAGGAAAAGGAGCCTTTGCAAAGGCAGCAGAATCACAGAGAGGGAGCTCAGGTCTCACAGGGAGCAGATCACAAGCAGAGAAACACTGGCTGATGGAGAGGGCAGTTCCATCTGAAGAAGAAGGGATTACGTGCTTGCAGGAGGGATAATTAGGCCTTCTGGGAATGCTGCTACTGGAGGTGTTAAGGAGCAGATCGCTCCAATGAGTCATTAACGGATGAAGAATCTTCCTTTGAACTCCTCATCTCAATCCGAGCTTCTCCAAGAGTTCCAGAGGCGAGGGCAGGCTCGGCACTGGGGGTACTGTGCTCTGAGCGCTCCCAAGGGAAATGCTTCCCTATTCCTTGGCAAGGCTTCCATGCTGCTGTTCAAAAGCCTCAGACCTGCCTGGAGGACTCATCTCCTGGGTGACAACTCTTGCTAACAAGGAGTGAGGCACTAGATGGCTCCTGTGATTCCCAGCAGTGCTTCCAAAGGCTCCCACACGGAGCTCGGTGCTACCTGTGACATAGCCAGGCTGAGCTTAGGAACAGGAATTCCCAAAGACTCCAATGTGGAGCTCGGCATGACCACACCCAGGCTGAGCCTGGGGACAGGGGTTCCCAAAGGCTCTGACACAGAGCGTGGTGCTGTGTCCACACCCAGGGAGAGCTGAGGGGTGGGAATTCTCAAAGGCTCCAACATGGAGCTCAGTGCCATGATCATGTCCAAGCTGAGCTTGGGGCCAGAAATTCTCTCCTCCACCATCCTGTGGGTGTGTGAGTTCTGGTGGTGGAGGATCCACACAGATCTGTGGTCAGTTAACACCACCACCAGTAACAACGTGCAGAGCCCCTTCCTTATTCCAGGGCATTCCTATTCCATACATTCCAGGACCGCTGGATCCCTTCCAAACCAAACCATTCCATGATTCCTTGTGGCTGGAGCTGTCCCATGGCAGAGCCCTCCATGAGGAGTATGGAATGAGTGCTTGGGCTGATAGACCTTCCTATGGACCTTCCTCCAACCTTCCTTGCACCACACCATCCCAAAGACTCCAGCAGGATCCAGGGATGAGAACAGCCTGTCCCTCCTTCTCCTGCACTAAGAAACGTCTAAGTCCCAGAACAGCCCACAAAAGAAGGACGTGGGACTTTTCCTGTGTCTTGGTGGCCTTGGAAGAGCTGCAGGCACATCTTTGGGCCAGACATGGAGGGGACAGTTGAGCTGTGTCATTGTTCTCCTTCAGACTCAGCCTTGGGGACGTCACCGACAGCCAAAACCTGAGCCTGGGGATCCGAGGGTGCCCTGGACCTGCTTTGGCACTAAGTGTAGTTGTTCCTGCTCCCTAAAATATTCCAGGATTGGAGCAGCTCGTCCTGACAGGGATTAAACACAAAACCCCGGGCTAAGGATGAGTTTAAAGCTGGGCAGGGACCAGTGAGAGCCAGCAGGGATCCCACATCAAGGGGCACCATGGAGCCTACTGGATCAAGACAGCAGGTAAGCCCATCCCTAACCTTAACCCTAAATATAAACCTAACCCTTATCTTTGACCCTAAATTTAACCCTGACCCTAACCTGATCCTACATTTAACCATAAGCCTTATCCTCACTCAGACCCAGAATATAAACCTGATCCTAACCCTAACATTGCATTTGACCATAATCCTGACCTTAATCCAAAACTTGACCCTAAATTTAACCCTAATCCTGATCCTAAACCTAATCCTGACCCTAACCTTAAACCTAACACTAAACTTAACTGTTACTCTGATCCTAACCCTGACCCTGACAGTGGCCCTAATCCTAAACCTGTCCCTTGACTCTAAATTTAACCCTAACCCTGATCCTAATCTCAACCCTGATTCTGATCCTGACCCTAACCTTAACCCTGACCCAACCTTAACTCTGACCCTAAGCTTAACCCAAACCCTGATCTTACCTCTGACGCTGATCCGAATCCTAATGCTAACCCTGATCCTTCCTCCTAACCCTGCCCTGTTGCTGGCTCATGCTGGAGCCAGGCATGGATGAAACAATTCCCAAAGCTTTCCCACATGCAGCAGCAGCAGCAGCAGGGACGGTCCCATGGGTGACACGGGATGGGGCCGGCATGGCCACTGTGTGGGACACCGACCCTGCCACCACCCCAAATCCTCTGGGACCAGGGTGGGGGCAGGACACGGCTGAACTCCACCTGTCCTGCTCCTGGCAGCCAGGGATGAGCTGTGGGATGAGCTCCCACAGCACCAACACGGGGGACGAGACCCCCTGGACACGCAGACGCTCCGTGACAGCAGTGACAGGACTGCAGGAATGAGGACATGGGCGGATGGGATGGGATGAGCCCCCCACTGCTGGACCGAGCCTGGACTGGGGAGCAGAGCCGTGCTCCAGACCCACAGGTGCTCCCCAGAACTGAAGAGGGACAGGGGCTTCGAGCATCCCACCCCTCTGCTGCCCCCGGGGAGCACAGCTGATCCCCAGGAATGGCATCCAGCAGCCGTGGGGAAAGCGGCACGGCAGCCCCTCCCAGCCCCGGGCACTGCCGGGTGTCGGGATCCTGCGCTGCCCTTCTGCTCTCCCGGGATGGGCCCCGTCCAAGCAGGCCCCGGGATGGGGCTGCAGCCTCGGGAATTCAGCACTTGGCAGAGAATGACAGGTAAGATCCAAGAGGAGCCATCCCGGAGCTCCGCGCGGGCTCCGGGGCTGCGGCACACGAGGGAGCGACACGGATGGAACTCCACGGCCACGAGAACGGGGCACACGGACAACACGGAGCAAGCACATCCAAGAGCACACGGCTGGCCATGCACGCTGGGGAAATTCCCACGGGAGAGCCCTCCGACCCACAGTGCCCACCCAGTCCCATGGATCGCCCCCACACACCCCAAGGGACCTGGGATGGGCAGGAATGGCCAATCCTGGGATCCCACTGCCCATCCCAGCCTGGTGAGTGCTCCCAGCTCAGCGGCCACGGGCTGGGGAAGGGATTCCAGCAGCTCCGGAAGCAACTGGAACTTGCTGGAATCATGGCCAAGGAGCAGGACTTCTCTGGTGGCAGCTGCTGGGTGAGGCTGGGGCTCTTTTCTGTATCCCGATTTTCCTGCTGTGGCCTCAGGTGACTTCCCTGGGAACCTGTGGGTCACCAGGCTGGGATGTCCCCTCCTGCAGGACCCTGGATTGGGATGGAGCCGGATCTCAGGGCAGCAAGGTGCTGCCACCTCCATTCCACAGGAATTTTGTTCTCGAGGGTGACCCTGGGACATTCCACCACAGGGAAATCATGGAGGGACCCTTCTGCATCCATGGAATAGTGGGAACTGCTGGGATCAGACAGGGGGCACAGCTGGTGCAGCCCCCCCTTGCTGGGGTCCTTCCCACCCTTGCAGAGGCCTCTTCCATCCTTCCTGTGGTCCTTTCCCACTTGCTGAGGTCCTTCCCTCCCAGTCTTGCTGGGGTCCTTCCCTGCCCTTGCAGGGATCCTTTCCCACTTTTTGGGATCTTTCCCACTTTTTCTGGGGTCTTTCCCTGATCTTGCTGGAGTCTCTCCTTGCACCTTCTGGGATCCTTCTCTACCCTTTTTGGGTCCTTCCTACCATTCCTGTTGTCCTTTCCCACTTTCTGGGGTCTCTCCCACCCTTCCTGGGGCCTCTCCCTCTCTTGCTGGGATCCTTCCCTACTTTTGCTGGGGTCTCTCCCACCCTTCCTTTGGTCATTTCCCACTTTCTGGGGTCTCTCCCACCCTTCCTGGGGTCTCTTCCACAGGCTGAGCTGCACCAAGAGTTCCCTTCGCCCTTCCTGGGATCCCTCCCCACATGATCCACAAATCCCAGGGGAAGCCCGAGGGAATTTCCTCACCACACCAGCAGCAGCAGGAGCAGGAGCAGGAGCAGCAGGAGCAGCACAGACACCACAGCACAGGGACACGGACATGCTAAGGGGGCACACGGGGATGGGACGGGGACACGCACATTCCAGAGCGGACCCACTGCCCGTTCCCGGCCCCGGGAGCGCTGGGAACACCGGGAGGGGCGGGGTGGGGGGAAGACAGGTGAGTTGCTATGGAATGGGAACATGCTCACTTACACAACTCGCCCACCCTCCGGAGGCCAGAGGCGGTTCTAGACAGAGCAGCGCGGACATGCAGATGGAGAGCAGGAAGAGAGGCAATGAGAGAGAATGTTGTTAGCTCCGGTCCGGGCAGCACCACACGGAGAGGGGCGGGTGGATCTCATCCCGAGGGACCCAGGGAGGGTGCGGGGCCAGGGGCACCACGGTGGCATCGGCGCTCGGCCCGGGGATGGGGAGACCCCCGGGGCGCTGAGGGGAGCTGGGAGGTGGCCGAGTTGGAGTCGTGGGGTCAGGGAATGTCGAGATGGGCCCCACTGGTCGAGGTTATGTCCGTGTGGGAAATGGGGCGGTTGTAATTGCATGGATTCGACAGCCAAAGCCTGAAGGGTTGGACAGCGACAGAGCTGTTGGACGGGCTGGGAGGAGAGGGAGGAGGAGGAGGGGAGAGAGGGAAGGGACAGGGCAGGGATTTGGGAAAGGCAGGGAAAGGAAGGAAACAACATATGCATGAGAAAAAATGCCCCACAGCAAGAACAAGACCGAGCAGCCGATACAATTCCCCGCTTTTCCCATGTCCCCCCTGTGATCAGTGACAACATCACCTGTGCCTAAAGGTCAGGGGGTGTTCCTGGGGCCTTGCAGTGGGTTGGTGCTTCCCAGAGGGGATAACCATGGCTCCTCCACCTGGAACTTGGCTGGGATCCCTGCTGAGGGCTCTGCTGAGCCCTCCCACCCCTTGGCTGTGCCATTAGGATGGAGTGAGTGGCCTCTTCCCACCTGGATGGCACAGCCACCTCACCTGAGCAAGGACTCCCCATTCCCCTGCCCTCCTCTGCCAGTGCCAGGGGCTCCCAGTGGTTACAAATGCCACACGATCCCCAGTTTGTTCTAAATTCCATTCCTTTTCCACAGGTGGAACAGGGAGGAAGGGCTGGAGCTGTGCTGGGAGTGTGGACACCTCAGTCAGGTGGGGTTTGTGGGTGGGAGCAGCACCAGGAGCTGTTGTCAGAGCAGGCTCAGTGGAGGGGTTTGGGAGGCACACGTGGTTATTCCCTGGGGAATGTGTCCCGCCGTGTCCCGGTGACCACCCGGAGCAGTGATGGAGAAGAGCAAGAGGAGCTACAGGTGCTGAGGCCGCTCCCCATCTCGTGCTTCCCCAGCCAAGAGAGCCTCGGCCTCCAGCTGTGGTTTGTCTGGAGCAGTTTGGGGGATGAGGATTCAGCCACGGCCTCTGTCCTGCCTGTGCTCCCTCATGGAGCAGGGACAGTTGGGAACAACCCCAGGTGTCAGGGAATATTTACTATGGGGAGGTCTGGCAGAGTCAGAGCTGCGTAAGCCATAACAACTAAGTGTCTCTTATGTCCTTCTCCAATATTTTCTCAGCAGGAAAAGGCAATTTAAGGCTGGAATCCATACGAGAATTCCCATCTCCTCTTGTGCTGCCCTTGGGACACCCCAAGTCAATCCCTTCCCTGTGGGAGATCCATCAGAGCCGCCCCGAGGCAGCACATGATGCTCCCTCCTCCCTCCTCTGCCTCCTGCTTGAACCCAAACTGGAATGGTCCCTCTGGATTTCTCCATGGAGAGGAAAAAACCTTTCCCTGCGAATTTCACCTCTATCCACCACATCCCCAAAGGAGCAGGTAAGAAATCCCTGTATGGTGGGACCATCCCAATCCAGACTCATCGACCACCAACCCTTTGGGCTTTCCCCCTTCCCTTTGGCACTGCTGGGACCCAGAGCTCCTCTCATGGAGACCCAAGGCAGCCCTCACTGTCTTCCTAGATCTCCAAAGGCCTGGACAAGCCCGAGGCAGAGTCCCATTGGCTGTTGCAGGGATGAGGGTGAGTGGTTAGTGATGGCAGTGACGGGATGGGTGAAGCCAGCAGAGCTGTGACACAGACACGTGCTGAGACCCGGAGCCCCTGTCTCCTTGTAGGCAACACACAGGAACATCAAAACACCTTCCCGGATCCGGTGGCAGGAGGGTCTGGGGGGTGGCAGCTCGGGATCCCCTGGGATCACGGGCTTGAGGTGCCCCCTCAATCACGGCCCTCCAAAACTTCGGCTTTTCCACTGCCCAACCCCCAGCAGCTCAGCCCTATGCTCCCCACGGCCCTGCTGATGGCAAAGCTCCCATCCTCAGCCTGGTATCCTTGGAGAATGCTGGGAAAATACCATGGCAACCCAGAGGGAGGAACAGCAGCTCCCTGAGTGAGCTCCTGCCTCCCTGAGCCCGCCTGTGGGACGGGTGGTCCCACCACCCTGCCCATGTCATCCATGTCCATGTCCATGTCCATGTCCATGTCCTCCCTGCAGAAACCTCATCCCATGGGAAGAGGAATCCATGGAGCCATGGATGTTTTTAGGCACCTATGGAGGTGGATTGAGCATCTCCAAGCTCGGCAGCAGCAGGAAGCAGGATGGAGCCATGCCAAGGCTGCCCACCTCTTCCTCCCAAACCAGCCCACCTCTTCCCAAATCTGGCCACCTCCTCCCAACCTGCCCACCTCATTCCCAAACCTGGCTGTGTCCTATCCAAACCTGCCCACCTCCTTCTAAACCTGGTCACCTCCTCTAATGGGGTCACCACATACCCAGACTTGACCACCTTCTGAAAGTTGGCTACCTCCACTCCAAACTTGACCACCTTCTCCTCAGATGGGGTCACCCCCTCCTCAAATGGGGTCACCTCCTCTCCAAACACGGTCACCTCCCCTCCAAACGTGGCCACCTGCTCTCCAAACCTCACTGCCACACAAATAACTCCCCATATTCCCACCCTCCCTCCCCGCCCTCAGTGATTCCAATCCCCCTTTCCATCCGCTCTCCACGGCCAAGTCCCTCAACTTTTGGAGCAAAGCTCTGCTTCCCGCAGGGATTTGGCCACCAGGAAACCCACAAAGCCTACAAGGAAACAGGGGGTTGTATCTGCAGCGGCTCAAAGCTTGTGCCAGGGATGTTACACCAGTCCACTGAAACAGAACTAATTGAGGAGTTGAGAAAAAGAGGCAGCTTTACCCTGGGAACTAAATGCCCCAAGGGCTTATTTTTCTTCTCTCTCTCTCTCAGGTCTGTAGAAATACAAAGCAAGTGGTGGGTTTGCAGAACAGCACCTGAAACGCTCCGTTTGGCAGCTCAAATTCTGCTTCACGTGACACTTTTGGCGTGTTGGGCTGTCGTTAAAGATAAACAGACAAGCAAACGAGCAAACACACACATGACCCCTCGGCAAAGCACCCCCTGCCCCGCTCGGGAGCCCCGGCACGAGCCCCGGGACACTCGGGATGCTCCCGGTGAGCGCCGGGGCTGCAGGGCGGGCTGGGGGTGTGGATCCCCTGGGACTATGCAGGATGAGGGATGACAGGAGCCTGGGGAGGCGGGATGGGCACGGTCGGGCACAGGACGGGGGGACAGGGGTCGGGAATGTCACCTGGCACACGGAGCAGGGAGGCACCGGGACTGGGACTCAGCGGGTTCCCAATCACACGCACACACCTCTGTCGTCAGCGTCAGCTTTATTGGGGACACGGATGTCACACACTGAACCCGCGGCACCGCGGGCTCCTCGCGCGGCTCCCACGGCACGGGAGCGGATCCTGCTCCCTGGGATCAGCTCCCACTGCCCGGGATCAGCTCCCATGGCTTGGGATCAGCTTCCTCTTCCCGGGATTGGCTCCCGCTGCCCAGGATTGGCTCCCACTGCCTGGGATTGGCTCCCACTACTCAGAACTGGCTCCCACTGCCCAGAATGGGCTCCCACTGCTTGGGATTGGCTCCGGGGCAGCACAGACACCGCGACACCTCATCCCTCTCCCACAGCTCAGCAGGCTGGGTCTTCCAGGATCCTGTCACTGCTCTACAACCACCTCACAGGAGGCTGGAGCCAGGACAGGGTCGGGCTCTGCTCCCAGGAACAAGGGACAGGACAAGAGGAAAGGGCCTCAAGCTGTGCTAGGGGAGGGTCAGGTCGGATATTTGGGAAAATCATTCTCCCAAAGGGCTGTAAAGCATTGAATGGGCTGCAGGGGTGATGTCCCCATCCCTGGAGGGATTTCAAAGCCATGTGGATGTGGCACTTGGGGACATGGGTTAGTGGTGGCCTTGGTAGTGCTGGGTGGGACTTGATGGGCTCAGAGGGCTTTTCCAACCTCAGTGATTCTCTGATTCCATGTTAAACATGAAGAAGGTGCCGTTGACCTCACACTACCAGGGCAGCTCCCAGCTCCCACACTGAGTCCGTGTGTTCCCAGCACAAGAGCCATCACTTATTCCCGAGGACAGGATGAATGGAAGTTGTCCCTCTGCTCTGCTGTCACTGTCACCACCGGTGAGGACCGTGCAGAAGCTGTGCCAGGTGAGCCCCTCTCAGCCTGGGCACATGGATGTCCCTTGTCCTGGTCCCGTGGGAGGATGGAATCAATACTGTCTCCACCAATTCCTGAACTCTGACCTCACGTTCCCATTCTCAGTATTTTTCGGCCTCTTTCTCAGTCCCTCTGGTCAAACGTCCTTCCGTGGAAGCCCGTCTTGGAAGGAGACAGAGCCAGAGTTAGAACTATGGAGAAAGTTATGGATTGTGCCTTCTGTTCCCGGGGTCCCCAGGCAGGACCCCCAGAGCTCTGAGAGGGAAACACTCCAGGGCCTGATCTGGAGCCACCATGGGCAGGGAAGTCCCTGCCCTTGGATGGAACTGCTGTAAATTCAGAATTAATGAGGGCAGGAAGAAATTCCCTGTCCCCTGCAGGACTCCAGGAGACTTCATTGCCTCCATCCCCGTGGGACTCCAGGACATGTCAGTGTCTCCATCCCCAGGCTCGAGGTCACCTCACTGCTCCCATCCCCTGTGGGACTCCAGGATACTTCAATGTCCCCATATCCCATAGGAATCCAGGACACCTCAGTGTCCCATCCCTTTGTGACTCCAGGACACCTCAGTGTCCCCATATCCTGTGGGACACCTCAGTGTCCCCATTCCCTGTGGGACACCAGGACATTTCAATGTCCCCATATCCTGTGGGACTCCAGGACAGCTCACTGTCCATGTTCCCTGTGGGGCTCCATGACACCTCACTGTCCCCATATCCCGTGGTACACAAGGACACCTCAGTGTCCCCATTCCCTGTGGGATTCCAGGACACCTCTGGCTCCAGGTGACTCCTGAGGGGAAGTTTTTAGGTAACACTGTCCTTCTCTGGACAGTTCCAGGGCCTGGAAACCATGTCTTGAACTGGGTCACCCCACTCTTACCTAACTGCTCCTTCCATTATTTCCTGAATTTACAGCAATTCCATAAAAGAGAGGAACTTGGACAACGCGGGAGAGGGACTGACATCATTAAATATTCTATTTACAGCCCATTTCCTGGGAAATATTTCAAGTCTCTGCCACCAACTGGGAGCAGAAACATTTCAGAGATGAAAGGCCGGGACTTTGGGAAAAGGAATGGGAACATTTAACTCTGTGGGATGGCGGGGAGGGCCAGACGCCAGTGGTGGGAGGGGATTTGGAGCAAGGAGGATGGGGGCTCCAGGGCCTTTGCTGCTCCTGGGGGCCTGGCAGTGCCAAGGGAAGCACAGGGATCACAGGAAGCAGTGGTGGAGGGCAGGAGGGGGTTGAAGAGAAGCAGAGGATGGAGAAGGGATGATCCTAGAAATTGGGGTACCTGCTGTGGAGGGACCACCAGATCAGAGAGACACGGATGGGGAGGCCAGGGAAGGGATGGGGACAGGGATGGGGGACTGTGTTCCCACCTGGAGTCACTGGGAGGCCAAGGACTTGCAGCACCCCCCACAGTGTCAGTGAGAGGGGTCAGGGGTCCCAAAAGAGCCCCCCACAGGTGCCAGCACCCCGTGGAGGGATGAGCCAGGCCGTGGTGGTTTGGTTGGAAGAGCCTTTTGGAAGACCCTTCCCAAGGGAAGGGCTCCCCTTCACCCAAAGGGTGGATGCCTGGCTGGGGTGCCCTGCTTGAGCTGCTGTCAGAAGCTGAGAACTCCCCCATTTTCCAGCACCACTGGAGATGGACACAGTTGGCACAGAGGGGTCTGATTCCAGGGGGTCCCCAAATGCATTCGGCACAGGACCTGAGCAGGGCAGGAGAGGGACCTGGGTGGGACATGAATGGCTGGCACCTGCACAGGAGAGTGAGACCTCCAGATCCAGTTCCAGTAGCCCCAGTCTGGTACCCCTGAGGTGATTCCACCAGGATGGCACTGCCAAGGGCACTGCAGGGAGATGAAGGATGGGACGACCATGCACTCCCTTGGGACGCATTGGGGCACTTTGTCCCCCGTGTCACTGCCTGAAACATCACCCTCTGTGCCAGCACCACGTGGAGGGACCACCCGTGGCTGTGGTGGTTTTGGGGGGAAGAGCCTTTCCACAGGAAGGGCTGCTCTTTATCCAGAGGTCCCCCGACCCCTGACACCCACTGGTGACCCCAGTGACCCTGCTCATGGTGGCTCCGTGCCGTGGGGGGTCGTGTGGGGCTGCATCTGAAAGGGCAGTGTGAGATCTGGGGTCATTCCTGCTGTAACTTTCTATTTTGAAGCTTTATGAGGGTTTGTGCTCAAATCTTGGGCTCTGACTCAAGAGTTTTTCGGACTGGTTTGTTTGGTTTTAGGGTTGGGTGGGTGAGGCAGGAACGGGGCCAAGCTCTGCTCAGTGGGCACAGGTGCCACTGTGTCCTGCCTGGGGGCTGCCACGGAGCACCCTCGTGACCTCCCGCCCCGCAGGCACTGCCCACGGCTCCGACACAGGTGGACAACACCTGGAGGTCCTTTGAAATGAGAAGCACCAGAGCAACACACGTCGCTGTCGGTCGTTCAGGAGCACACACAGAGGGCGAAACCCAGGACTGGGCACAGCAGCGGCACGACAGCGGCACACAGGAGGGACACGGAGCGACGGGGAGGAGGGAAAGCGACAGCGACCCGCGACGTGCGAGGAGCCGATCCCACAGCTCCCGGCAAGCTCCTGGGAAGTGCGTCCCAGCGCTGCTGCCGAGCTCCTGCCGCCTCAGAAACGCCCCTGGAACGCACCCCGGGTCCTCGGCACAGTCACACCCCCGCATGCCCCGTCCCCCCCGCCAGGCTCTTACCGTGCTGCGACCACCGGCGACTTCTTCCCGGGATCTAAGGTGGACCCGGCCGGTTCCTCCCCCAGTGACCGTGTATCCTTGTTCAGCTGCTGGAGTCGGGAACTTAGCTCACTGATCACAGTTGGCTTGTCATCGTCAGCCCCATGGATGGGCCTGCTCTCCATGGGGTCCCCCCATAGCTTGGACCTTCTCTGAAAGAGGTAGCGTGGCCGGCCGATGCTGGCGGACGCCAGCGTGGCCGCATGTTGCTGGGAGATGAGCTCGCTGTCCGAAGACTGCTTCAAAAGTGGGTCCCTGAAAGTAACTGGCCCCTTGCTGAGCTGGGACTTGAGTTTTGGCTTTGGAGGCACTGGTGGCTTCTCGAGTATAAAAGTTTGTCCATCCGCAAAGGAAGTGTATGTGTCAGTGGGCTCCCCGCTCTCTGAGGACAACGTAGACATGCTGGAGACCGTGGAGATGGTGCTTGTGGTCTCCAGGTGATGGTCACTTGAACTCCTGGTGTCCACCTCTTCCACTCCCGAGTCCGCGGCGGACTCCGGGGCTGCGGGGGCATCAGAGGGCTTCCCTGAGGGTGTTCCGCCAGTGGTAGAAGGTGCTACTGCTGCCGCTGGTATGGATGGCGTGCTGGGCGTAGCCAGGTGGCTCACGGGTGTGCCGGGGGTGGTGACCAGGACCCCGTTCGCAAACTCGTCCGGTGGAGGCACCAGCCCTATCTTGGCCAGCTCCTCCCTGGTCTCCTCGTCGCTCGAGGACAGCTGGGCCGGCGGGAGCGTGACCGTGTAGGGCTCCACCTCCTCCTCCGAGCTCCCCTGGCCCAGCGTCTTGTCGGCGGCTGGACTGACCGGAGGCTTCCCCACGGGGCTGGGCTGGGGCTCTGCCTTGGGGGACTCGGCCGGCTCCGTACAAACCTCGGGCACGGCCGGGGTCTCCTCTTTTATCTCAAGTCCTATCTCGTCTTGGCCATTACTGGTGGCGTGGACCATGATGAGGCCGGCGGTCTTCTGCTGCGACGTGTCCACGATGCTGATGATCATGGACTTCTTGTCCTCTGGTTTCTTCTCCTCCTTCCCCGGGGTCTCCGCTCGGGCCTCGGTCTCTTTCCTCAGTGTGGACGGAGTCCCCCACGGGCTCTTGGTGGGGACCAAAGTCCCAGAGTCTGCTCCGATCACTCCGATCGCTCCTTTGCCTCCGGGGGAGTACGCAGGGGACACCAAGCTCTCCAAGTCGCCCCTCTCTGGTTCTTTGGTTTGGATGTCCACAAACAGGGGTGCTGCTCTGTCTGAGTCGGGGCTGTGGATCGGGGTGGGCGACCGGGATGGGACTTGAGAGGAGAGGGCCCGTTCCCTTGCGGCCAGCGCAAGCGCCAGTGGGGAGTTTGGATCCAGGGGCTTTCCCGTGAGGGGGTGGATGAACGTTGAGGATGAGCTGCTAATTAATGGCTTTAAAGCTGAGACAGGGGAAGGCAGTAGAACATCTCGGCTTCCTAACAACCGCTCATCGATGGACCTGGACTGCTGCAGGGACGGCATCTCGCTGCTGGGCGGGGGCGGCCCCTCGATGGCCCCGACCGAGAGGAAGACAGTGGATTTCCGCCTCTCATCCAGGCGACGGTCTCGGTCCTTCATGACGCCAGCGATGGCAGTGGCAAAGGGGATGCTCGTGGCTTCGACCTGAGCGATGCCGGCGTGGTGCTGGTACTCCACCCCGCCCAGGCGGTGGCCCCTGCGGGTGGGCGAGGGCTCCCTGGAGGAGTAGCCCCCGGTGATGGCCAGCGCCGCCCGCTCCTGCGCGTCCTCCACCTGCAGCTGCTTCACCAGCGGGCTCTTCTTCCTCTGCGGCTTGGTGGGAGCGAACAGGCTCACGTTGAACTGCCCCATGTTGGCGTAGGGGTTGTCAATGACCCTCCCCTTCCGCTTCAGCTTCTCCGGAGGGGTCGCGGATGGGCCGGGCCGGGGGATCTCTGTGGGCTCCACGGGAAGATGAGAGGAATCCTGGAGGATTATCATGGATCGAGCCCTCTTCTGCCGTTCAGGGTAAGGGATGGAAGTCCTGGCCTGGTCGTACATCTCAGCTGCGCTAATGACCTGCGGGAGGCCGTGCAGTTTGGCCTCCAGGCCGGGCTTAAAGCTCGACCTGATGGTGTCGTAAGCTCTTCCTGGGGGTGGAGGTGGAGAGAAGGATGGAGGGGGGCCTGTGTCGAAGTAATATGGAGAAGGAGGCGGGGGTGGGGCTGTTTGGGGTGGTGGTGGAATCCCATGTCCTTCCCTAACAGTGTCTTGCATGGATGTGCTCCGGGGAAACTTCCCGTCGAGCAAAGAAGCAGCAAGTTTCTCGTCTTCACCTGGAAAACAAGGGAACAGTGACATTAGGGAGGACATTCCCAGAGAAGCCAGAGTGTCACCAATGACATGGTGGGATTGCTCCCCCTACCCCAGTTTCTTTCTGAGATGACTTTTCATCTTTCCAAGCTAGGCTGGAAAGGGTTTGGAGCAATTTGGGATAGGTGAAGGTGTCCCTACACATGACAGGGAGGTGGCACTGGGTGGGCTTTGAGGTCCCTTCCAAGCCAAACCAATCTGTCATTCCTGCCTGGACGGGGCTTGGAGTAACCTGGTCTAGGTAAAAGGTGTCCCTGCCCACGGCAGGGGGATGAGATGAGCCTAAATATCCCTTCCAACCCAACCCAATCCATCACTCCATGAGTGTTTCAGTCTGGCCCTTTGCTCCTCGCCCCTGGCGCAGCCACACCATCTCCCATCGGTTCTGTTCCCACCAGGCAGTTGTGCCCCACCCTTCCCACCCAGGCTGAGTCCTCTCCAGTGACAGAGCTGCCGACGTGCTCCATCCACCCTCCCGACACCACCTGCCAGCGTGCCAGACAGCCGAGTGCCACCGGCACCCGCCGCGGCATCGCCCCGGCACGGGCTCCGCACACTCCACTCCCGTCACACTTCCCCACTCCCTGAGGGGTTACATATGTTCCCATGTGCCAGACTGAGCTCAGCAGGGTCTAGCAGGAACGCAAGTGACGGATTTCAAGTGTTGGAAGCGCCCAAGGAAGCTGGATTCTGTCATTCTTACTATGAACTGACTCCCTGCGTGCACAGCCAGAGCTTTTCCAGGCACTGGGAATACTCTGGGAAAGACTGGGAGGATTTCAAAGTAAGAGGAGGAAAAATTAGGAGCTGGAAGGGGATGGTCTTTAAAGACCCCTTCAACCCAACCCATTCTAAGCCATTCCATGATCCTACAAACCATGAATACAACAATTCCCACCCCTACAGGCTCCAGCCTTTGGCCTCAGCCCCTCCATCCCAATCCCCAATTCCCCGTGCTCACCCCTTGCTTGCCAGAGCTCCTTCCCAGTCCCTGTTCCGCTGTGCCCAAGGTCTCAAACTGCTTCCGAGAGGATTTGGGGCTCTTTTTTTGCCTCTAAAGCTTTTTCTTTCCAGAAAATGCTCTTCCTGCACTGTCCACCAGCACCGAAGAGCTCCGGCAACCGCGCCCGGTACCGTCAGCAATTCCACCCAAGGCAGAGTCCAATGGGGACAAAAGGGAGGATTTTGGCACTGGACTTTCATCCCATGCTGTTGTTCGTGCTCAAAGCTGGGCTATTTTTGTCAAACACAGTTTGGGGATTTGCAATCCCTAGGCGGGATAATGAACTGGCAGCATGGAACAGGTTCAAAGGGAGCCTGGACAAAGACACGGAGCAGCTTTTTCAGAGCTGTTCTGTGCCCTGAAACTCCTGAGTGCTGAGAATTCAGGAGAATTATCTCATCTCTGCCCTGTTTTCCCTCCCTCCCTGGGACTCTGCTCGGCAGCAGCGCCTGGGATGGGATCCTGCACTAGATGGAGCCATGGTTTGATTCAGGAGAGACACTGTCATGTTCTCGGCAGCATCGAGATCCAAAAAACCAGTCCTGCCTTCTGGTTATTTCTGCGAGCGGCCAGGAGTTGAAACAAGGATATTTGGCCACCATCGAGCTCGGTCATCACGCCCGGGTTGTCACAGGACATGGCCCAGTGCCAGGAGAGCTCGTCCTGGGAATGTGCTGCCCGGCCTGGAGATGGGCACGGCTGTGCCAAGCACAGAGCTACTGCAGGAAATCCAGTGGGGAAGCTGGACTGTCCTTCTGGAATGTCCTGGGAGTGACTGGAGGATCAGGGGTGACACTGGGACACCACCAGGTCCCGTATCTCCTCCATGTTTTCTTAAATGAGGAGGGCAGGTTACAGAAAAGCCCATCCAAGGCACTGCCAAAGGCAATAACCAGCCACACATCTCAGAAGGACCTTCATGGTAATGGACCAGCAGGGACCCCATGAATCCCAACAGGGACAGATGCCAAATCCCACACCTGAGAAGGAGGAAAGCCTGACCACCGGGGTGCGGCTGGCTGGGAAGGAATTCCATGGAAAAGCATGTGAAGGGTTGGTGGGCAGTGAAGGCCAACATCGTCCTGGGCAAAGGCAAAGGCACCAGGCAGAGCAGAGTCTTCCCTCAGTCCATCCCACAGACACCCCTGTGATGCTGATGGGCCAAAGGTTGGACTTGATGACCTTGGAGGTCTTTCCCAACCTTAATGATTTTGTGACTCTGATTCTGTGATGCCACAACCAGTTTTGGGCCCCCACCACCAGAAATAGAGCAAAAACCTCCTCTGAGTTCAGTGGATACTTCCCATGGTGGCCAGGGCTGGAGCTCTGCTCCACTTGGAAAGACTTGGGACTTGGGATGCTCCAGCCTGCAGGGGGAATGACCTGGGGGATCTGCAGCAGCTTCTGGGTGGAAATCAAGAAGACCAACCTGGGGTTTCACCATGAGGACATGGTGGGGGGACAAGAGGCTGTGGGCAAAGCTGAAATGAGAGGTCCCGGCTGGATAAAAGGAGGAATTTTATGCCAAGCAGTGGGACAGGCTTGAAGAGGCTGCCCAGGGAGGGGGTGTGACCCTTGTCTTTGGAGGGAGAGACCAGAGTGGATGAAACCCTGAGGAACATGATCAGTGTCACAGCTGACTCTCCTGGGAGGTGGAGGTTGGACTGGGGTCCCTCCTGCTCCCAATGGGAATTATCCTTTGATCTTTTCACTTTGCCACAGTCCTGCTTCCCAAGCTGACAGTGAGTACAACCCGGTGCCTTGGAATAGAGCAATATTCTCTCTTCCCTGGGAAAACAAACATCTCCTGTTACTCCTCAGCAAGAAAACCAACACTCAGGAGAGATGACTGATGGAATGAGTGGGGGAGAAGAGAACCTTGGCAGGTTGTTCCTTCACCACCTGCAAGTCCTGCCGTGCTCCTCTGCTGGGCCTGCGCCCAGCCCGAGTAAACAAGCACATCCTTACTCATCCCCTCCCTCCCCCTGGCAGCCTCCTCACTCCACGCTCTGCTGTGACTCTGCCTCCAGCCCCCTTCTCCAGCTCTGCTCTGGTCTACCAGATCACAGAATCATGGAATTGGTAAGGTTGGAAAAACCCCCAGAGCCCACTGAGTCCAACCCTTCCCCAGCACTGCCAAGGCCACCACTGACCCATGTCCCCAAGTGCCACATCCACAGGGATTTGAAACTCCTCCAGCCTGTTCCAGTGCCTGACCACCCTTTCCAGCAGCAAATTCCTCCCCATGGCCCCCCTGCCCCTGCCCTGGC
>JAWWEW010000041.1:509030-523490 GCA_035583185.1 Anabacerthia variegaticeps
TTCAGGCCCTGCCAGGGGCTCTCAGGTGTCCCTGGACCCTTCTCTTCTCCAGCTCAGCCCCCCCAGCTCTCCCAGCCCGGCTCCAGAGCAGAGGGGCTCCAGCCCTTGGAGCATCTCCATGACTGCTTTCCCAGTCCATGATCCATCCTTGGATGAGAATCCCTGGATTCCACAGAACCCTTTTAACACAATTTCCAGCTCTCTGGGGATGGACTCAACCTACAACAACTCCAACAAATGTCAGGAGCATTTTCACATCATCAAACCTAAACCAACCCCCCTGGACCCAGTTTGGGAACCTCCCTGGGCACTTCCCTGTCCCCCATGATCCCAGGAAATGGCAGCATGGCAGGATCCACCTCCAAGATCAAGATATGAGATAAATCAGATTAAAAGTTTCAGTTCCTCTCTGGTCACATAGGCAGGTTTGGGACACGGGGCTGGGATGGGGATTTCTCCATGTTCCCAGGAGATGGATCTATTCCTGCACATCCCACACCACTTTATCCCATTTCCAGTTCAGCCCTCCAGAGCCTTGGGCACTTTCTGCCCATGGAATCTCTGGCAGGGCAGGAGCTTCACCACCAGGGCAGAGCCCCTGAGATACTCAATTTTCCTTAATTTCTTTAAGATTCCCTTTCCTTGTTTGTCCCTCAGGTTAATCCCACAGATTTGATTATCTCAGCTTCATCTCCTGTGGAACTTCAGGTACTGGCTGCTCCCATCCCAACCTGTTCCAGGTGTGTATCCACAGAAATCCTGGGACATTGAACATTCCAAAGCACACTTTCAACCCACTTAGTGTGTTAAACACAATTTGATTTGGCATCACCCTCACAACCAAATGATGCTGTGGGAGTCACTTCAAATGATCCCTTTCCATGGAGCAAATCCCTAGGAAGGAATTGCTGGTTGGGAGGGTGGGCAGGCCCTGGCACAGGTTGGGCAGAGAAGCTGTGGCTGCCCCTGGATCCCTGGAAGTGTCCAAGGCCAGGATGGATGGGCTTGGTGCAGCCTGGTATAGCAGAAGGTGTTTTTGGATTGGTGGCACCATGAACATTTTGGGACCCACCATCACGGACCCACCACAGCCAGGGGGCTGCTACAGACCTTGTCCTGCTTCTCCCAAGCCCCAGCTCAGCTGGTTCCAGTGCCATGGCTCAGCCTGTGCCAGCCCAGGGGTGACAATCCACCCTCCATCCCCATGTGCCAACACAGAGGGTGGCAGAGCTGAGCAGAGAAGCCCTGGATTGCTCCCATTCCACCTCCCACCCCGAGCAGAGAACCCCTGGATTGCTCCAATCCCACCTCCCACCCTGAGCAGATCCAGGCAGCTCAGAGCAGGGATTCCATGGGACACCCCACCCCACAGAGCTGTGAGGGCTCAGCCCCTCCTGCCCACAGCAACATTCCAAAGGGCCCATCCCTCCTCCTCCCACGGGGATTCCCCCCAGGTTGTCTTACCTACAGATTTAGTCCGTGGAATTCCTTTGCGCAGGGAAACGTGGGGCTTGTCGGCTCCGGCCAGGACCCCCGAGTGTGCTGCCATGCCCTGGCGTTCGAACAGGGACTGCGGGGGGGAAAAGTGGCAATTCCCATTCCGGACAGCGGCCACACCCGGCTCGAAGGACCCCCTGGCTCCCCTCAGCCCTCCTGACCCTCCAACCATGGGGACACTGCAGGGAGCTCTGCCCATGCCAGTCCCTGTCCCTGTGCCCGAGGACAGCGATGGGCCACCCTCCCCCTGCACTACGAGCCTGCTGGGACAGGGCCAGGAGCCACCACAGCTGGTTTTTGGGATTGGTGGCACCATAAACCTCTTGGAAAAGGGTCAAGGACACACCACAGCTGGTTTTTGGGATTTGTGGCAACATAAATCTGTTGGAAAAGGGTCCAGGACCCACCACAGCTGGTTTTTGGGATTGGTGGCAACATAAATCTGTTGGAATAGGGTCAAGGACCCACCACAAATGGTTTCTGGGGTTAGTGGCAACATAAATCTGTTGGAACAGGGTCAGGAGCCACCACAGCTGGTTTTTGGGATTGGTGGCATGATAAATCTGTTGGAACAGGGTCAGGAGCCACCACAACCAGTTTTTGGGGTTGATGGCACCATGAGCTTTTGGGGACAGTGTTAAGAATCCAGCTCTGGTGAGATCTGCAGCTCCCTGTCCTTGCTCCTGCCCCATCCAGAGGGTCTCCAAACCCTGGGATCTTGCCCCTGGCAGGGTTATCCCTCTGACTCTCTCCCCCTGCCTGCTCTGTGCCCAGGGTGGCACAGTGAGGATGACTCCCATGGAGCCGCCTGCCCCACTTTCCCTCCGGCTCCAGGAGCTGCCTCCACCTCCTGTAACCCCGGCACACTCCAGCCCTGTTGGAGCAGGCACAGCCCCCTCCCACTCCCTCCCTGTTCCCCTGGAGGTGGTGCTTTGCTCGCCTCTGATCCCATCTCAGTTCCAGCCTCACACCCCGAGTGCTCAGCGCTCCGGCTCTGCTCGCCACACTCCTTCAGCTCTGCTCTTACAGCTTCCCTGGGAAGCTCCTCCAGGCTCCCAGGCCTGGACGGGGTTCCCAGGGAGCTGAACCCCCAGCTCAGCCCCAGCTCCTGCCCTGTGCCTCAGTGCCTCCAGACTCTCCCCATTCCTGAGGAGTCCCACTCCCAGCACAAGCCCCTCATCAGCTCCACTTGGCACCCCGTGTTCTGCTCTCCCTCTCCCTCCATGCCCTCCTGTCCTCTTCCCTCTCTCTCCTCCCCTCCATCTCTCAGTGTGCCCTCCCTCCCTCCCTCTCTCTCCCTCCACGTCCTCCCATCCCTCTCCCTCCATATCCTCCTATCCCCTTCCCTCTGTGCTGTCCCATCCCTCTCTCTCCATGCCCTCCCATTCCTCTCCCTGTGTCCTCCCATCCCTTTCCCTCTGTGCTCTCCCATCCCTCTCCTCCCATGTCCTCCCGTCCCTCTCCCTGTCCACCCATCCCTCTCTCCATGCCTTCCCATCCCTCTCCCTGTGTCCTCCCATCCCTTTCCCCATACTGTCCCATCTCTCTCCCTCCATGTCCTCCCCTCCCTTTCTGTGTTCTCCCCTCCCTCTCCCACCGTTTTCTCCCTTCCCTTTCCATGTCCTCCCATCCCTCTCCCTCGCTGCCCTCTCTCCCTCTCCCTCCCTCCCTCTCCCCTCCCTCACACTGATCTCCGCTGGCGTGATCCGCCGGCTGGTTGGTCTCTGTTTCACAGTGGCTGCCCTGGAATCTGCTTCCACGATATCCGCCCTCAGCGCCGGCTCTGCGGCCGCCAGGATCTCATCCAGCTTCTCTGCAATCCAAGGGGAGAAGCCAACAGGTCAGGGAGGGCCATGGGACACGTCCCCTCCACAGCCCAGAGCAGGGAGTGGCGATCCCTGTGGGAGTGCAGGGCTGCTCGTCCTCTCCTCCCCAGCCAGCAGCTTTCCAAGGATCTGGGGGGGATTTTGATCCCCCTCAGCTCCGGGTGGCACCGTGCCAGGCCATGCCATGCTGGGCCACCTTCCCACCCCATCCTGGCAGTGCCTGACCCGGGCTCTGACCTGCCAGCACCCTTGGGGCCGCTCCTGGCTGTGCCACATCCCAAGGAATCCTCTTACACTAAAGAACAAATTTTTCCCAGATTTATTTTTGATATGCAGGATGAGCTGAGTCCCCCCAGGTGGGCAATGGAGGGGTGGGAGGTGATGGGAGACCAGGGTGCCACAGGCACCATGGAACACGTGGATGTCCAAGGGACTCCACCAGGCTCCAGCACAACCAGTGTCACTCCAGTGTCTGTTTGGGACAAACTGGGATGTTTCCAGCCTGAGTGGACTCAGGTGCCTGAATGGCCCCAACATTCCATGTCCCCAGTGACCAGTGACCAGTGTCACTCAGACCAGTGTCTGAGACAAACTGGGAAGTAACATCCTGAACCTCAGGACAAGGGGAAGGGCAGGAGGCCAACGTGGCCTTCACTCCCATCCATCCCTCCTGGGCTCCCTCCATGTGGATCCAGCCATGCCAAGCCTATGGAAGCTGCTGGGCTGGTGGCTGGTCCTGCTCCCACCCTGGAAGGGGCAGGTTCAGGCTGTTGGCTCCATGTCACACGTCGTGTCACCTGGAGTGTGGCCACCACGCTGGCACCGAGCTGTACCAGAGCTGGTGGCTCTGCCTCGGCATTCCCAAGGTCTGGGTGGCTCCGTGTCCCAGTGTCCTGTCCCAGCAAACTGTGCCCAGGTAGGGGTTGTAGCCCCTGGGCTCCTCCCAGCCCAACTGTGGGACAGGGTGTGGACTGGGAGCTGCTGATCCCTGGGACTCAAACCCTGATGGGGCTCCCGGGCTGGCTCCAGTCCCTTCACATCCCACAATTTGGAATCCAGCACTCCTGAGCTGTGGAAGTTAAAAGTGAATCCCATGTTTCAGCAGTCCAGGCTGGGAAGGAGTGACCCCTGTGCAAACCTGGGTGCCAGGTGGGTGCCAAGGGGCTCAGCTGTCCCCAGGGGCAGCAGCGATGCCAGGCTGGGAGTCTGGTGCTCCACCTGCCTCTGATCCCTGTTTTGTTGCACTTGCTGGCTCTCCACTCCATTACAATGAACAGGGACACAGTGCCTGCCCATTGTACCTGCCATGGCTTTGTGGGAGATGGGATCATGGAATGGTTTGGGTGGGAAGGGACATTAAAGCCCATCCATTCCCACCCCTGCCATGAGCAGGGACACCTCCCACCAGCCCAGGTTGCTCCAACCTGGCCTTGGACACTCCCAGGGATGGATCCAGAGGCAGCCACAGCTTCTCTGCCCAACCTGTGCCAGGGCCTGCCCACCCTCCCAGCCAGCAATTCCTTCCCAATATCCCATCTAACCCTGCCTCTGGCACTGGGAAGCCATTCCCTGTGTCCTGTCCCTCTGTTCCTTGCCCCAAGTCCCTCTCCAGCTCTTTTGGAGCCCTTTAGGCCGTGGAAGGGGCTCTAAGGTTTCCCCAAATCCTTTTCTTCCACTCCAGGAAGAGGATCCTGGAGCCATCTCTGATGCCAGGACATCCCTGGTGGCCTCCACTTGACTGTTCTGACTGGGGACTTTTGTGAGGTCCCTCTGGGTGCTGACAGGTCTGCACAGTGCAGGGGGGTTGGGATGTCCCTCAGAGACCTTCCACATGTCACCCCTGCTCAGCTTCCTCTGTGATGGAAGAGCTGGGTCCCACATTCCCAGCTCCCTGGGGAGCAGGAACTGGGAACTGGAAGGACCAGGGCAGAGAACTTTGCCTCTGAAAGGCTGAGAGCTGAGCTCAGCCCTCCAGGCTCCCTCCCCTCTGCCCCGGGGCTGTGCTGGAGGAACACGGAGATGCATGAGCCTCTGGCTCCATCTGGAATGTCCATTCCTGGCTCTCAGCCCTGGCAGGAATCCCAGAATAGTTTGGGTTGGAAGGGACCCTAAAGCCCATCCAGTTCCAAATCCTGCCATGGGCAGCGACACCTTCCACCAAAAACCCAACTTTATCGTGTCCCTCATGTGAAATCCCTGGCACATCCCCAGTGGGAGAAGAGGCATTGCCAGGAACAGCAGGACAACCTGCATGGAATCAGGAGCAGAACTCTGGACATTTGGGACAATGCTGGACATGGCACAGCCCCTTCTCCTGCACGGGGCTGTCCTGAGGACCCCACAGGGGAACATTCACCATGGAGCAAACACGGGGCAGGGATCACCCCTGGGAATGGCAGCACCCCTGGGAATGTGGGCACAAAGGGCATCCTGCCCCTGCCAAGGACAGCCCCACATGGCCACTCCAGCTCCTGGCACCCCACCACGGCACTGGTGCCAACCCTGAGCTCCGGCTGCCACCAGGATGATCCCCCAGGACACTGCAGGGACCATGACCTCATCCAGCCCCTCGGGATGCTGGAGTGCCCCCCGTGTGGGTGCTGGGGGGTGCTGGCAGGGAAGGGAGGAGCCCCAGGATGTGCAATTTCACTCACCCCCTTTTCTTCTCCGCATGGAGGCTTGGAATCAAGAAACAAAAGACAACATGAATGGCATGCACAATTCCTGCTTCCATGCCCAGCTCCAGCCTGCCTGCCTGTCGGCCCTGCCTCCTCCCTGCCTCCGGCACGCCGCCAGGAGCCGCATCCAGCCCGCCATGTGGAGCGTGTGCCGGCAAAAAGGCTTGAGCAGGGCGGACGGGGCAGCAATCCCAGCACCCATCCTGGCCCTGGGACCCGCTGGGATGAGCCCTTTGATGATCCCTTGCCCTCCTGATGGGAGCAGGGAAGGCAGGCCGGGAGCAGGGCTGGGTGGATTTAAAGCTCAGCCATGGAGAAGCTCTTTGGAAGCTCCCCGTGCCTCCCTCCTCTCCATGGCAGCCTCACGTTTCCCAAAGCGCTTCCCTGCACCCAACACGGCCAGGATTTTGGGAGAGGAGTGCTTTGTTTGCAGCTTGCTGGGAATCTGCTCTCCCAAGGGGACTGGCACAACACAAAGCAACGTTCAGGTGGGTCTGTGGACACATGGGATGTTTAGGGAGGTGCAGGGAGGGACAGGATCCAAGGAAAACAGGGCAGGAAGCACCTGGCAGAGCTTCTTTTGGGATGCTGCAGGTAGGAATGTCCCTTCACTGCCACCACAGTGCCTTGGGAAGGAGAGAGGGCTGGAAGACAAGGCAGGAGGTGCCCATCCACATGGAAACCACATGGATCAACCCCCATGCAGGTGTGAGAGGAGGAATGATTCCCCATTTTCCCTGTGGGATACGAGGTGAGGCTGGCTACAGCCATTCCCTGATCCACAGGGCTGAGGGAGGAACCGACCACTGCAATTCCTGGAGAACATGTGGGCTGACAGCAGTCACTGCCTCCCAGTCCCTCTCCTGAGAGACAAGGCATTGATGTTCCCAGCCCCTTTCCAGGTGGGACACAGCACATGGATGGGAATGGCTCTCCAGGCCAAGACAGGGGTGGGAGTAGGAACCCAGGAGCCTGAGCTGGGTCTGGGAACAGGAGAGGGAAAGAGGTGGAAGAAAAGGGCTGTTCTGGCTCTGCTCTGAATGGATCCTGGTAAAGCCAGAGCCTTTAGCTTGGGAATAAAGGGCTGGATATGCTGGGAGCAGACCAGCGTGGGAATAAGGGCAGAGCATAAAATAACACCATGGCTGATCCCAACCCTGGAATGCCGAGATCTGTCCCAACTCTGCAGGGTTTGGCTCCTCTGAGGAGCCCACAGGGCTGGGAATCCTGGCCACACATGAAGGGCAGGGAGCAAGGAAGGACATGGAAAAACAGAGGGGGTGTGGGGTCCTGCCAAGGCTCCAGCACTCTGGGGGTCCCTCCAGCCAGGACAGGACCCTGTGCCACAGACACATCATCACATTTCCACAGGGAAAAGCCCGAAATTCTCATGGCAGCCAGGGCAGGAGGACACATTTGCACCAGAAATCCCTAAATCCCCATGGCAGCAGCTCCTCTGGCTCTGCCCCCCTGTGCCAGCCCTGGCACCTGTCCTGGCAGAGCCAACCTGTGCCAGGTCACATGGATGCCCCGCGGTCTCCTCAGGGTGGGGGTCACTCCATGGCCACCCCAAGGAGGGCCTCTCCACATCTCCCACTGCCCACCTGGCCACAAGGGCCACTGTCCCACTTGCCACCCCCCTTCAGTGGCACCTCTGCCACCCTTGGGGACAATGTGCCAAGGAGAGGGAAGGGACCGAGGGGATGAACACCCACCCCCCACACACTCTGGGGTGACAGTGGGGACACCCGTGGTGGCCACAAGGGCTGGGAAAATCAAGGGGCTCTGGCACAGGGAAGAGAGGAAGGGGTGGGGGTGGAGAGGCTTTCAGGGAATACGGGAACATGGAGCTCCAGCTGGAGAGCAAAGCAGCTGGAAACGTGGGCAGGCTGTGGAGTGTGAGCGGGTGGGCACGGGCGTGGGCATGGGGGGAGGGCACAGGGGGGATGGCACTGCACCTGGGGCTCACCTGGAGCTCACCTGGCACGTGGTGGCACCTGCCCAGAGAGGGGCAAATAAAATCGTGGGGCTGACGGGTGTGTGGGAGCTGGGAGAGGAGAGGGAAGAGGAAAAGGTGAGGGGAAGGGAGAGGGGAGGGTGAAGAGAGGGGAGAGGAGAGGAGAGAGGAGAAGGGAAAGGAGAGAGAAAAAGAGAAAGGAGAGGGTGAGGAGATGGGAAAGGAAAGGGTGAGGAGAGGGGAGAGGAGAGAGTGAGGTGAGAGGAGAGGGGAGAGGAGAGGAGAGG
Source organism: Anabacerthia variegaticeps (assembly GCA_035583185.1). Lineage (NCBI taxonomy): Eukaryota > Metazoa > Chordata > Aves > Passeriformes > Furnariidae > Anabacerthia > Anabacerthia variegaticeps. Next base: position 517,276 of record JAWWEW010000041.1, read on the forward strand.
GGAAAGAAGAGGGGAGAAGAGAGGGTGAGGAGAGGGTGAGGAGAGGGGAAAGGAGAGGGTGAGGAGAGAGGAGAGGAGAGGGTGAGGAAGGACAGGCGAGAGGAGAGGGAGAGAAAAAGGTGAGGAGAGGGTGAGAAGAGAGTAAAGAGAGGGTGAGGAGAGGGTGAGGAAGGCGAGGAGCAGGGAGAGTAGTGGAGAAACGAGAGGGGTGAGGAGCAGGATAAGGAATGGTGAGAGGAGTGAGGTGAAAAAGGCGAGGAACAGGGAGAGGAGTGTGCTGAGGAGAGGGGTGAGAAGCAGGGAGATGAGCAGGGAGAGGAGTGAGGAAGGTGAGGAGCACGAGAGGAGTGCGGGGAGCTGGGTGAGGAACAGAGAGAAGCAGGGAGAGGAACAGGGTGAGGAGAAGGGTGAGGAAGGTGATGAGCAGGATAAGGAGAGGGGTGAGGAGCAGGATGAGGAGCACAGAGAGGACAGGGGTGAGGAGAGGGGTGAGTGGAGGGGTGAGGGAGGTGAGGAGCAGGAAGAGCAGTCAGACGAGTAGGATGAGAAACAAAGAGAGGAGCAGGGAGAACCGGGAGAGGAACAGCCAGAGGAACAGGGTGAGGGAGAGGGAGAGGAGCGGGGTGAGGAACAGGTTGAGGAACAGGCAGAGCAGCAGGGTGAGGAAGAGGCAGAGGAGCAGGGTGAGGAACAGGCAGAGGAACAGGCAGAGGAGAGGGTGAGGAACAGGCAGAGGAGCAGGGCAAGGAACAGGCAGAGAACAGGCAGAGGAGAGGGTGAGGAACAGGCAGAGAACAGGCAGAGGAGAGGGTGAGGAACAGGCAGAGAACAGGCAGAGGAGCAGGGTGAGGAACAGGCAGAGGAGCAGGGTGAGGAACAGGCAGAGGACCAGGCCGAGGAGCACTGTTCCTGCCGGCTGGGGCCCGGGGGCGGCGAGCCCTGCACAAGCACACACAAGACACCCGACGTCCTCCCCCCGGCTGCCTCCGCAGGGATGCGACACCCGAGGGGTGGGTGGCTCTCGGGGGGTGTCCTGCACCCCTAATCCCACAGCCACAGCCCGTGGGCCCCCCACGCCCCCCCGAGCACGACGGCACCTCCGGCGCAGGAGGAGAGCATCGCCCGTGCTCCTGCTCATGCAGCTCTCCGGCAAAAGGGGCACCGGGAGGGTGCTCCGGCCCCGGCTCCCCGTGCCCCCCGCGCCCCGCCGAGCCCCCCAGCCTTACCCAGCTCCTCCAGCTCGGCTGTCATGGACTTGGACCGCAGCGTCAGGGTGGTGCTGGGCGCTCTCTTGGGAGGCGGCGGAGCTGAAAGGAAGAGAGACGGCATTTTGCATTTCTTGTCCAGGAACTTACGAGGAGTGGCCAGATGCAGGTGCCACTTCTTCTCCACAGCCTGGATCTCCTCGTACTCGCGGGATGAGGAGTCGCACTGCTGCAGGATCTTATTGAGGCTGCGCGTGGAAGCGAACTTCTTCATGGTCTCGGTGCCACAGTCCCGGGTACGGAGCGGGTGGTCCCGCAGGGAGGGTGCCCGCAGCCCTCAGCCGAGGAGCAGAGTCCGAGTCATCTCCCTGGGCTCCGGCTACGAGAGCCCCCCGGGGGCGAGCGCCCCTCGCCTGCCCGCCCGCTCTCAGGGGCTCGGCTCTCAGGGGCGCGCCATGGCACGGGGATGGGGTCGGGGTGGTCCTTCCTTCCTTCCTTCCTCTCCTTCCTTCCCGCCTGTGTCCTGCCCGCCTCGGCGCGGCCCCCGGCGCGCAGCCCACCCACCCTCCTCCGCCGTGCCCGGCCGGGGTGACGCTCCTAGGGCAGCGCTGGCGTCGGGCGATGGCGCGATGGGCAGCGGGGACACATGGCACGGACGGGCGGCGGGCACGGCCCCGAGGGCTCCCCGCGCCGGGCTGCCATGAGCCGGGAGCCCACCGCCACGGGCACGGCTCGAAGGCTCTTCCTCTTCACTCGGGTGCCTCCTCCTCCTCCTCGCTCGCTGACAATGCTGGATTCAACGCTCAGGCATTGCCATGGCAACTGGAGCTCCAGGCTCTGCTGCTGCATCGGGGACCCAGCGGGGCGGATTCAGCCCCAGCCAGTCCCACACGGGCCCCGGGCACCCGCGGAGGGGGTGAGGGGGCTCAGAGCCCCGGCCACAATGGGGAGGGTCCGCTCGGGGGGCTCGGCCGGGGCAATGGGCGGCGGGCACTGCCCGGAGGCTGCGGGGCTGGGAGCACCGGGCAAGGGGCGAGCGGACCCCGGCCGGGGCTCAGGGCGGACTGCCGAGCTCAGCTTTGCTCATGGCTCAGGCTTTTGGGCTGGGACAACCTAATTGCAGCTCCCGGGGCCAGCAGAGCTGCTGCCTCCTCCTCGCCCCGCGTACTGCGCTGGGAGCACTCCCATCCCTGTGCTCCCATCATCACCCTGATCCCATCCCTGTGCTCTCATCCCCGTGTTCCCATCCCTGTGCTCCCATCATCACCCTGATCCCATCCCTGTGCTCTCATCCCTGTGCTCCTATCATCACCCTGATCCCATCCCTGTGCTCCCATCCCTGTGCTCCCGTTATCACCCTGATCCCATCCCTGTGCTCCCATCCCTGTGATCCCATCCTTGTGCTCCCATTACCCTGCTCCAGTACTCCCAATCCTGGCCCCCACTGCCATTCCCATTCCCCTGCTCCTGTCCCCCCCACTCCCATTCCCCTGATCTTGTCCCCTCTGTTCCCATGCCCCTGCTCCTGTCACCGTACTCTAATCTCCCTGCTCCCATTCCTCTGCCCCTGTCCCAATTCCATTGCCCCACTCCCATTCCCCTGCTCTTGTCCTCCTCTCCTGTTCCCTTGCTCCTGTCCCCTCATTCCCATCTCCTTTCTCCTGTCCTCCCCCTCCCATCTCCCTGCTCTTGTCCCCCCAGCCCTTTCCCCTGCTCCTGTCCCCTCCATCCTGTTCCCTGTGCCGGGTTCCCAGTCACAATGACCCTAAAAATCCTCCTGCCAGATGTGCCCTTGCCCTTCCCAGCTGCATTCTATGTCTCTCCTGTACACAGCTGGCTCTGTCTCCCATCCAGATGTTCCTGCCTTCCCCAACCCCGGGGGTCCCACCCTTGACTGGCAGCCCTGGGACCATCTGTGCCAAAGGAGCCCCCAGGGACTGGAGCACTTCCAGGGATGCAGGGGCAGCCACAGCTTCTGTGGGCACCCTGTGCCAGGGCCTGCCACCCTCCCAGCCAGCAATTCCCTCCCAGTGCCCCACCTAACCCTGCACTCCTTTAGTTTAAGGCCTGCAGGAAACCAACCTGTGCCATGTTCCCATGTAAAGCTGGAGCAAACTGAGGTGCTCCGATCCCTGAGGGAGCACAGGCTCCATCCTGGCACCCCCTGAGGGCACCATCCTGCCTCCAACCCCCCATGGCATCCAGGGCCTGTTCCCCACCCTGACAGCCCTCAACAAAGGGGGTCTCTGCCCTCCAGCACCGCAGGGAGCAGCTGATCCCAAGGAGTTGGCTCCAACCTTTGGGCACTCATGGCTCCAGAGGGAAAGCAGAGCTGGTGTCCTGTATCCCAGCAGTAGTTGGGATATCCCAGAGCTCCCTGACCACTGTCACCATTTTTTAATAACAATAATTTTGGTTTTCAAAATGAGCTGCATGTCCTGCCTGGGTAAAACCAGCTTAGATAAGAGAATTCCATCTTTTTGAGGAGTACCATTTCCCCAGATTTCAGCTGCTGCTTTTCAAAAATATTAAATTCTGGTTTCTTCAGCCTTATAAAAAATCCCAACAGGCTTCAAAATGCAATGGCAGCAGAATGTTCAGCTCTGTGAGAAGCATTTGCATCAAATGACTAAAAGAGAGCCTGATGATTTTTTTCCTCCTGATGGTTTTTCTCCCCCAAATCCAGCCAGCTCTCTGGTGTTGAACTGCAGGGTTTTAGGAGCCTTGCTTTGGAAGACTCGGTTTGAAGGGGGTGTTAGGACAGAGCCTATTCAGCTGCTGGTTGGGCAGGCAGGACTCAGTAACTCAGGAAGAGCTGAGCTTTACTGAGCTGTACTCTGAGCTTTACTCTAATTCTTCTCCCAGCACCACCATTGCCAACTGCAGCCATTGGGGCATCCCAGCCCTTCCCATGCCAGACCACCCCACCCAGTGCCCTCCCTCCTCTCTGGTGGCACTGGGGACCCTCTGGTGGCTCCCACCCCTGGGTGACACTTCCCCCCCATGCAGGGAAGCACGGCATTCACACCTACCCTTCTTCCGAACAACTTCTTCCGACTCCGGCTTGCGGCTGACGGACACAACCTTCATCACCAGGTGGTTCCCCCCTTGCCGGATCAGGGACACCACCTGCTTGTGCCCCACCTTCACCACGTTCACACCATTCACCTGGGCAGAGCAGAGAGAGAGCGGCCTAAGAGCTGCCTCTTGGGAAAACCCCTGGATGCCAATCCCCAAAAATGGGTTTGGTGGTATCTCTTCATGTGCTTTTCCAGCCCGAGACTCATGGCAGTCACCCACCAGTGACCATGACCTTCTGCAGGAGATGAACACCCCCCTCCCCGCTGGGCTGCCAAGGTACATCACTAAAAATTGGGTGTTTCCCAGTTTTTCTGGGGCATTTGTTCATCCTTGGAAGGGTTCACATTCCCCTGGAAGTGTCCAAGGCCAGGTTGGACGGGGCTTGGAGCAACCTGGGCTGGTGGGAGGTGTCCCTGTCCATGGCAGGGGTGGCACTGGGTGGGCTTTGAGGTCCCTTCCCACCCAAACCATTCCATGATTCCATGAGGCTCCTCCATCTGCAGGACTTGAGCTGTGCCTCAGGTGTGCCAGAGGTGCTGGAGGAGGGATTGATCCAACAGCCCTGAGGCACCAGCCCAAAAATAACCTGGAAAAAGCAACCTCAGCACTGGGGGACTGACTGAGGAGCAACAGCCACAGAGAAACCAGGGAACAAGGGACAGGGCAAGAGGAAAGGGCCTCACGCCATGCCAGGCAGGGCTTAGCTGGGATACTGGGACAATTCCTCCTTGGAAAGGGCTGTCCAGCCCTGGCACAGCTGCCCAGGGCAGGGGTGGAGTCCCCATCCCTGGAGGAATTTCAAAGCCCTGTGGATGTGGCACTTGGGGACATGGTCAGTGGTGGCCTTGGCCGTGCTGGGGATAGTTGGACAGAGGGCTCTTCCAACCCCAACGATTCCATGATTCCATGAGCACAAGGTTCCCACAGACCCTCACTTTGGGTAACCTTTTGGTGCTGAACTCAGTTCTGAACTGGAACATCCCCCTTTTGGGAGCTGCAAAGCTTTGGAAGAAATCCTTTTGTTTCAACTATCCAATCATTCCATTGATCCAATTTTGTTCATAATTGATTCCATAACGGTTCAATTCCCACAAAAACACGTGTTTTCCTCAGAAAATTTGGGTTTGATCAAATTACCAACCTCCTTGAGTGAATTCAACTATTCATCTCGGGTTTTTTTTGGACAAATGGGATGGGATGGATGAATCCCAGAGCGTGCCTATCCTGTATATCCTCCTCCGAAATGATCCCAAATCTCCTTCATGAGGTTTTCTGGTGGCAATTTCATTGCCCTTTTGAACTCTTTGCCCTCCTACAGCACCTGATTGTTTAGTTTTGTTGCCAGTAAGAGATTTCAGCCCCACAGGTGAATAAATGATGGGATCATCCCGGTGCCTCTTCCTAAATCCAGCTCTGCCTGTGCTGTGGCACTGCCCCAGCATCACACAGCTGAAAACTGCAAATATTGGAAAACCAGCACCTGGAAAAGGCTCAGAGCTTTGGTTGCTGATGGCCTGGAAGGGGTTTTGTCGTCTGTGTGTGACATTGGGACATGACCCTGCTCCTTCCCAGGGAACGGACATGGAACAGCCCAGTGCTCACAGCTTTTATCGTGGCATTCCAGAATGGGTTGGGTGTGATGGGACCTTAAAGCTCATCCAGGTCCATCCCCTGCCAAGGGCAGGGACACCTCCCATTAGCTCAGGAATGACACCCTGCAGAAAGCAGGTAAGAAAAGCAGCCAAGAAGATGGAACAACACGGGAGGTCAGGGATGGATGATTTCCAGGAGAGCTGATCATGGGACAGACCTGTCAGGCAGCTGCTTGGACTGTGCAAGAATCCCAGGATCTCTGAGGCTGGCAAAGCCCTCCCAGCCCACAGAGCCCACCCTGTGCCCCATGCCCACCTTGTCCCCCAGCCCAGAGCT
>JAWWEW010000041.1:542477-555707 GCA_035583185.1 Anabacerthia variegaticeps
GGACTTGTCTAGTGGAAGGTGTCCCTGTCCATGGCAGGAGGTTGGAAATGGATGATCTCTGAGGTCTTTCCAACCCAAACCATTCTGGGATCTCTAACTGTGGACCACACACACAGCTCAGCCCGAAGGACGGGGAATGCCAGGCTTCCTGTGCCAAGCAGAGACTTCCAGGTACCATCTGCACCTGGAGTGTGACATCTGCGGGTCAGGGAGGATTTCGAGTCAGAAGCATCATCTGGAGAAGGAGCTGAGATGGCATCTGAGTCAGAATTAGCTCAGTCTCACACTGAGCACTGGAGGAGGAGTGGGAGGGAGCCAGGAGGCCAGAAACCCGATCAATTCTTACAAGACAAACTCCAAATGAAAAGAGAGAGCAAACAAATCAAATCAAATGATTCGAAGGGAGCCTTGAGAGAGTCGCTAAATAAAAATTGAAAAGAGGAGGTGATCAGGGAAAGGAAAGCTGCTCCTTGGGGAGCAGACTGTCCCTCTGATGGCCACAGAGGTGGCACCTGGGAGCAGGGACATGTGTCCCACATGGGTGACAGGGCTGGGTGCTCCCATTCAGACACACACTTGATCCCTGAGCCTGCCTCTCAAACAAACAACTTCCAGCCTGTCACACCGTGACAGAAAATCATTCCTGGCCACAGAGTCTCCTGGGCTGCATTCCCTCTCTCCAGCAGCGAGGAGTGCAGGGTTCAACTACACCATGATTGATAAGAGGAGCTCAGTAAAGCAGGGGAAAAGGCCTCAGTGCTGTCACAGAGCACAGGAGGCACAGACCTGTCCTCGCTCCAGCGTGGGTGCAATGACACAAGTGCAGACAGCGAGGCAGAAGAGGACAGGAGGCAGGAGCTCCACAGGAGCAGGGGATGTTCCCTTCCCAAACAACAGGGTGTATGGAGCAGGAGTCTCCCAGTTATCATGGAATCATGGGATGGTTTGGGTGGGAAGGGACATTAAAGCCCATCCTGTCCCACCCCTGCCATGCTACTTCAAGTTCTTGGTCCCAGCCAAGAGCTGGACCTTTGTGAGCATCCTGGGCCACTCCTGGAGCCAAGGCCAAGAGGAAGGTGAGAACAGAGATGATTCACAAGATGGACACAAAGGTGATCCAGTAGCTGTGAAAATCTTTAAAATGTGAAAATTAAGGAAGATCTCAGTCTGAGATGAGGTGAACACCTGCCCTCACCCCACTGCTATTTCAAGCCCTGAATTAAGATCAGATTTGCATTTTGGAGGGTTAATGGATTTTTATTTCCAGGAGGAAGAGGTTCCTTTACCTGTAATTCCCTATAGGCCTAAACAGCCACAACAAGTGAAAAACAAGAGAAGCCCCTCCCAGACAAGCAAGGCTTGTTTTATACTGATATAAATTATTTTGTATGATTTTCACATGATATTATATGATTTATATGCTATTTTACTTTGAGACATACTGGTGTATATTTCTATAAGCTGAGCAGTGTGACCCCAAAGGGTGCTGAGCCCAGCTCAGCTCCACAGCCAAGCCCACCTGGGGCAAACCCTGTCACTGAGAAAGGGACAAAGAGGCACCACAGCCACTAAGAGTTTGTTTTGGTGGCAAGGCTGCTTTTAAAATCCACTTTTAAAATGAGCAGGCTTTTAATTAATCTGAAGCAGGAGAAGGTCAGAAGCGCCGGGTTATTGCGTTACCTGATCATTAAGGACAACAAAGGGGCCAAGTCTGATCACAGATTCCTCAGCGGTCCCAAGCTTTAATCAATCCTCCTGTTCAAAGTTAACAAACACACTTTGAAACGCTAAACCCAACATGCTTTCCCACTCAGGCAGCAAAAGCAGCGAGCCTGAGGAAGATGTGCTGCATTTTCAATCCAGAGGAGGTTGAATAACCCCTCCAAGTGCCAAGAGGAACTCCACACCTCCATAAATTATTTTAATTTTTATTCCAGCAGAGCTGGAAAGCCAAATCAGCAGGCTCTGCACACCCTCCCAGGAACACACAGCCCTTGAAACCCAACTGCACGACAAGGCAGAACAGATGGAGCAGGACAAGGTTGTCGTTGTGGTGACGACAAGAAAAATACGGAGCTGATTAGGCAAAACAATGTCATAGAGGTTTCCACAGCAGCTACAAATTTTGGGGGTGGCTTGGACCAAGCCTTTAAGACATGTCAAGCAGCAGATGTTGGTTCTGTGTTGGACACACGTTGAGGAGCAGAGGCAGGTCAAGAGCAAGAGTTTATGGCTAAATGGAATGATAAAACATCATCCCCTCCCAAGCATTGGTGACCCCAAACATTTCTCATCTACATGACCAGAATGACACACATCCATTTCTATGACATCACAAGACATGATGTCATTGATAAGTCAGAAATCCACCCCCCACTGGCAAAAATTTCATCTCCATTAGAAAAATCACCGCTCGCCGAAGACGGTCTTGAACCAAATCGCTCCATTTGAGAATATCCCGTTGCCTGGGCAACACAACTGCAAACTGCAGAGTTCAGACCACGATGTCTATTTTAAAGCAACAAGAGACAAATCTTTGAAGAAAACACAACCAAGGGCCTGTTTGTGCCGTACCGAGCGCCGGTGGCAACGGGGGGTTGGAGAACATCAAAGTGTGGAGCTCTCAGGTTTGGGGGGTTTAAAGGGCCAGTTGCACCTGTGACAGAGGCAAAGGAGGCTGAGAAGGTCAAGGTTGGAAATGGGATGCAACGAGGGAGGTGTGGGAAGAAGAGGAGAACATCTCCATGTGCTCCAGGCAGGGGTCAGTGGACACCATTGGTGGGGCAAGAGAGCTTTGGCACCACAGACACCTGAGGGTTTGCTCCATTTTGCCTTGAGCTTTATACTCCAAACACAGCAAATATCACCGTGTCAACAGGTCACTTTGGCCTCACAAAGTAGGACCCAGGATTTGGGGACGCATCTTTGCACTGGGTTCCACAACCACTTCATGAGTCACCTTTGCTATTCAACAAAGCCCCAGGTTGCTGCAGACCCAGAAGGGAGTCACCCGGCCAGACCCTTCCCTGAGCAACCTGAGGCAGGAGCAGCGAACCCTCATCATCCTGACACCTGGAAAAGGAGGGAGGTTGAACCTGCTTTAAGCTGGGATGCAGTGAGAGGAACATGGGACACCAGGAACTTCACTCTGTGCTGCCCAGAGTGTTGGGCCAAGCAGAGGTGGGGACAAGAGCAGCTTGGAAGGAGCACAGCAGCCGAAGGGATCCAGGCTGCTTCCAGGACAGGGAAGCAGGCCAGGCTTTGTGAAGAGTGAAGAAACGGGAAGTATCACCCCTCTGTCTCCTGCAGCAATTCTGACAGCCTCGTGTGACATCCCCAGAAACAACAGAAATTAAATCGAGCCGAAACTCCTGCCAAGAGATGAAAAACTGATCAGAAACCTAATTCATGACTAACTGTCAGCCTGGAAATGTCTGCCAAATGGATTTCACAGGCCCCTAGCCCGGGCTCAGGATTCAATTTTGTCATTAACAGCCGGGATGATGGAGTGCAGAATATGCTTATTAAATTCCTCGATGAGCCCGAGCTGGGAGGTGATGCAAAGTCATTAAAGGATTAGAATTGAAAGGATTGTTGGAAACTCAAGAACAAGGCGGTGGGAGGGGGGGATTTAATCAATAGAGACAAAGGGAATGGCAGTCTGTGTGCAGGGACTCGGGGGATGGAGCCCAGCTCTTCTCTGAGGTGTTCGGGGAACCAGGGCCAGCGGGCATGGGCTGGGATGGGAGAACTTCTGTCTGAGCACAGTGCAAAGGTTCTGCACCAGGAGAGTGGATGAGGATGGCACTGAGGCCAAGGAAAGAGCACTCCAGGTGTGGGGCTTTCCAAACTTGGCCAGGAACCTGCCCCGAGCACCTTCCAGAGCCATGGGGTGGCCTCTGAGCAGGGAGAGATGGCCCTGAGTGTCCCGGTCCGGGTGGCTCCATGAGCCCCACAGGAGGCTGGGAAGCAGCAGGAAGCCACAGAACCCCTGAGGCTGGCAAAGCCCTCCCAGCCCACAGAGCCCACCCTGTGCCCCATGCCCACCTTGGCCCCCAGCCCAGAGCTCTGAGTGCCACGGCCAGTCCTGCCTTGGGCACCTCCAGCCCTGGGCACTCCAACCCTTGTTTCCTTATATCACCATTACCTACCCCAAAAAATCCATCCACCACAAAGACCTGTTTGAAAGGATTTAGCCTGGGGGGACCCCACAAAAATGCAGCAATTAAAAATACAGGCAACTTTTTGACAGAAAAGCAGCAGCCCTGACTGTTAAATTTCAGTGAAACGAAAGGAAATTTGCAGCCACTACTCACACACTATTTTTAAATTCTGCATCTGATAATCCTGCATGTGTAGAAATGCGAAAGCTCAAGCAGGAGTGTCACGAGGACAAAGGAACTTATACAAAATTGACATTTACTGCTCATTAAGAGCCTTGTCTGCTCTTCTAAAACCTCCACCAGGCATGTTTGGGAAGAGCCAACAGCAGTGATCCCACGGCTCCTCCAGCACACAAGGCAGGCAGGGAAGAAATCACGGCCTCAGGTCTCAGCTCAATACCTGAGTCACCTGCTCACAGAAATAAACAAACCCCTGGATCAATATGAAAGGAAATGATGGAGGTTTGGGGTGGGTTTTTTCCAAAGGAACCCCACTGAATTACAGTCTGTTGGTGTTTAAAACTGCCAGCACGGGGGGCCCGTTTTGATGGGTCCTCACGAGCATCTGTATTGGCTGGAAAAGCAGTAAACCCCCCCCCAAAACTACAAGCTCACATATATATTTATATTCATAGTCATATCTATATCTGTGTTTATATATAGTTGCATATATTTGTATATATTTCTATTTCCCAGGGTCCACCTTGGGTAAGTAAATACCCCCTGAGGGTCACAAGGCACCAAAAATGCTGCTGAGGAGACAACAGAAAGAGCCACCTTTGATTTTGGACAAGCAACAGGACTTGTGGAAACCCAGGTGAGAAGATTCCAACCTGGCACTGGATGGTCTTTAAGGTCCCTTCCAACCCAAACCACTCCATGATTCTAAAGTCTATCCAATGGCCACTGGGGGTGACCCACAGATCTTTCAGGAACACACAAAGGCACTGTAAAAAACCTCCAAAAACTTTCCTGACAAGAAAGCTCCATCTTTCCAGAGAAGTGGTGGAGTCCCCAGCCCTGGGAATGTCCAGGGAACACCTGAATGTGGCACTTGAGGATGTGGTGGTGGTGAGATGATGGCTGCACTTTATGATCTTAAAGGTCTTTTCCAACCTTAATGACACTGAGAACAGAAAGTTCAGACCCCATGTTAGAAATGGGAGGTTTGGGAAAGCAAACTGGGAATTTAGCACTGTGAACAAGATCAACCTCAGACAATGCTTAGCAGGAAACTGCTGCCACCTCTGACAGGCACTGAAAAGCACAGTGTGAGACAGGTGATGGCCTGACTGGGAGGAAATAGACTTTTCCCACTTTTTACAAGAGGTAACAACAACTGGAAAGGCCTCTGTCATTAAACAAAAGGTGAAAAACTGACTGAGAGGTTCCAAATTGCCAGCATGTGACACCCGGTTTAATCCCATGGGAAATGGGATTAATCCCACCCCGGGTGTTCCTGAGGAAGAAAACAATGGATGAGTCTTTAAGCCACCAGAAAAGCGAGGAGAAAAAGGAAAGCAGGACCTGATGCAGTGGCAAAGAGGAGCCACCACATGATGAGAACCCAAAGCTGAGAAAAAGGTCTCACCCCCTCCTCACACCGACCACCAGGAGCAGCTGGGATTGATGGGGAAGGGAAAGAGGGTGTGGAGCAGGAACAAACCCTTTGGAACAGCTACTGAACAGCAGCAGTTTGGGAGCCTCCTGCTGTTTACAGGGAGTTCTTGCTGTGGAGAACAGGATTCCTGTGGTGGCAGCAGATCTCCAGCCCCTCACCACAAGGCAGAGGCTGCTGAGACACAGGAGTGGCACAGATGGTCCAAGGCAGGAAAACCAGCAGCTCCTTCAGAGGACACGGGGAGGGAAGACAGATGGAGCCTTTCATGGCTCCTCTTTATCCATACAGAAATTAGGATGTTACAGTATGGACGGGTGCACAGACGGGGAGAAATGTGGGATGGTTCAGCTCAGAGAGTTGCCAGTGGGTCATTCCCCACCCAACAGCCAAGGTGAGACATCACAGACATGGGGTTTGAAGGTGACACCACTCTGAGGGCAATGGTCAGTGTCCACCAGGGCAGGGCTGCCACCACATGGACAGGCTGGAGGAACAGCCCTAAAGGACCCCCATGGCACTGAAAAAGTACAAATGGGATGTCCAGTGTCTGGGAAAGACCCCGTCAAACCAGAGTCCCCCTGGAATGGTGTTTCACATGGCCCATCTCCAACATCAGGTGTGGATCATCCTTCTGCTGGAGCTCAGCTGGCAGAGGTAAATGATTTCATTTCCAAGTCAAATGCTGTGATTGAGATGCTCAGGGAGGGACCTGGGCAGGAATTTGAAAGGTTTTCCCGTCTGCAATCACTCTGTCAGTTGGCATCAAGGGAAGGGAAAAGGGAAACCCAAAACTGCAGCTGAACAGTCACTGGCATTTCATACTTCCATAAAAACCACAGGGAGCTGTAGACAGGCTGACCTGGAGGACCTGGAGACATCAGAAGGTCCACACAAGCAAAGTGAGGGTGGGTAACCTTATCACCACACAGAAAAGCACCTCCTGAAGAACAAATCTTAGAGACAAATCTTTGTCATCCTGATAGACCAAACACTGCCCAGCATGGTTTGGGTTGGAAGGGACCTCAAAGCATGTGCAGGGACACCTCCCACTAGACACTCAGAGGACTGTGTGACACCACTCTGGTCACACTCGAGACTGAGGCCTGAAGCCCCCACAGCCAACAGTGGAGGAGAACCAGAAAAAAGCATTTCTAAGGCACTTCTAAAGGGCTAATAATTAACGAGCTCGTCTGCAGCCTCAGACCTGGGCTGGGAACAGATGCTGCTGGACACTCTCAGCTCTGCAGGGACACCTGAGGAGCACATTTGCTGGACACTGAGACACAACATTCCTGCAGAGCCCTCAGGCAGCTGATGGTGCTTCAGCAGGAGCAGGGACAGTGAGGCTCCCAGTGCAGAACTGAGGGGCAGAACAGAGCTGGGATGGGCTGAGACCTCCTGAAGCCTGCAGGAACCCCCTTCATACAGTTTGCAAACTCAGGGAAGGAGTTACACCAGGAAAGAGCTGAGTTTCCCTTTGCCACCTGTGTCACACAGCCCAGTTCCTACAGAGCTATTCCAGATCTCACTAGAGGTCCTCTACCTCCAATGGCTACTGTCAGAAATCAAGGTATGTTCATTTCTGTGGCAACACTGCCCTTTATGCCTAAGGAATTTGGTCCTCCTCCAAGGATTCTCCTCCTCTAACATTTGCATTCCCAGAGCCAGCAACAACCCCTCCTCTCCACACAAAGAGATGAGCCAAGCTCAGTGTCCCACCACCCCAGTGCCCCAGCACGAGGTACCACTGCCACAGCCCTTCCACAGGGACCACGTGCTGTCCTTCCTCCCTCTGCCCAGGCCACTCAGCTGGTGACAGGACAGACACCCCGAGCCAGGGGTTTGGGCCAGGAGTTAAAGCCCCAGACACATTCCAGAGCTGGGAAGCTCCATGGGGTGGCCAGGCCAGCACTCCCCACTCACCTGGAACGCCGTCTGGCTGTTGTAGTTCCGGATCTCCTTGCTGGCACCACGGAAGAGAAGAACCCGGGCACAGCTCTCCTGGGAAGGGGAAAGGGGACAGACCATTAGCACTTGGGGCTGGTGACAACAGCACAGCCAGCCACGGGGGACATTGAGCTCGGGAAGCTCCTTTGGCAAGAGCGAGGAATGGTGATCATCCCTTAGGAACTGGGCATCCCCAAGCCCAAGTCAGGGAACCACAGAATTACACAATGGGTTGGAAAGACCTCAGAGATCATCCATTTCCAACCTCCTGCCATGGACAGGGACACCTTCCACTAGACAAGTCCATCCTATGTGGCATGGGCCCTATGGCCACCACACGTTCCCAGATCCAGTTGTTTCCTAAAGCCTTTTATTGCTTTTGAGCATTCTGTGCTTCTCCTTGGTGTTGATTCAATGTGTTCATGAGCCCCTGAACCCTGCACTGTCCCTCTCTCACCCACCCCAGCAGGCAGGGACATGGGTCCAGGAGTCCTCCATGTGCAGGATGAACCCACCACACCACAAACCAGTCCTCACCTACCACTGGCAAACCATAGGAGGCTTCACTTTTTAAAGCATGGACACCTCAGAAAGTGGGAAATCCCTTTTATAATCACACCTGACATGACCCAATGGATAAAAATCTCCAGGAGGGAGCAAAACCTCCAGGAGAAATCCTCAGGTTGTGCCCTGCTCTACTCAGAGAGCAGCGGGTGTGTGAGATCAGAGAGGGCTCTTCCACCCCCTGAACTGGGGCAGTGACCACCCTGAGGATGGAACAGGGATGGGCTCTGCACTGCCTGCCCAGTCTTCTCTGAAATTCCGAGACTGGGAGGAAGAATTGAGGGCCATTTGTGAGGAGGACAGGACCCCAGGCCATGTGTCTTCCCTGGGGTGGGCTGGAAGCCAAAGGATGTGCCCACCTCAAATCCAGTGTGAGCACCATGGCCAAATTAGAAGCCTCCACCCAGCAAACTCCTCCCTCCCAGCCAGTTCCAGGGACCTACTGTGTGGCAGGAACAGGAACTGGAGGAAAAATTACAGAGCAGGTTTGGAAGCAAAGCAGCAAAACATCTGAGGAATGGGACAGATTAAACCACAGCCACTTGTCCCCTGAGACATCCTAAATCGGGCTGGTGCTACAAACAGAGAAGCCCCATGGATTCCTCTCAGAAGACCCCCCTGGGATCTGTAGGAGCAATGAGAGGGGCTCCATCTCTGCTGCGCTGTCGCTGTGTCAGCCAGGCTGGTGCCACCCCCTGTCCATGCCCCTGCCCCCTGGCCGTACCTGGTTGTAGAGGGCACAGATGTGCAGGGCGGTGTTTCCTGAGGCGTTCTGGGCGGTCATGTCGGCCCCGTAGAACAGGAGGTGCTCCAGGTGCTGCACGTGCCCGTAGCGACACGCCTGCTCCGGAGCCCGGCAGGGAACAAGGCAGAGGAAAATCAGGGAGCAGCAAGGGGGGGACACACCCCACAGCATCCCCTCCTGGCTCCAGCCACGCTCCAAGAGCGCAGGCAGGCTGGAGATCAACCTGCACTGAGAGCATGGACATGGACTCATACACTGCTGCTCCTCACAGCAACACACACCCACTGGGTAAATCACCTCTGGCTCAAGGGGAAATTTGGGATCAGCATCAAAGCCATAGCAGAGCCTCCTCCAGGCTGCTGGCTGCCTCAGCATGGCTACAGGTGAGGAAAAGCCCTGAGCACACATCTCTGGTTAACTGGGGTATTTTCCTCTCCCTTTGGCCCCTCCCGGGACCAGCAGCCCTCAAGGATGAGCCCAGGGGGGTGGAGGCAGCAGGAACACTCATCTCCATACACTGACATCTCAAACACTTCTTGTTTCTCGTTCTCATCCACAGAGTGCCAGCACTCATCCCTCTTGGAGTGGGTGGTGTTTTGGGAGGTCACAGGCCCAAAGACAGCCCCCTTCAGTGGGCTCATGCCCCTTCTCCCAAAGGAAGAAGCACAAAGCTGGCTCAGGTCCCCCGACCCCCAATCCACGTCTTCCCTGCGCCAAATCCACTTGTCAGCATGTAAAACAGGGGCAGGCACAGCTGGCTTTGGAACCAGGATCCCAAAACTTTATCCTTTGAGCCAGTCAGCGTCTGAGGAGCATCCCAGCCACTGCTGGGAAGGATCCCGGACAACCCTGACCCAGGCCAGGAGAAGACAGCTGGAGCAGCAACCTGGGATGGAGCCTGAGCTGGCACACCATGCCCAGCCCTGCCCACCCTCCACAAGCCGTGCCTCCCCAGCCCGTGGCCCTGCAGGGGATGGGCTGGCCCATCCATCAGCCCCAGGACAGCGGTGCCCAGGGCAGTGCCACCCCTCCGGCTGCCATCCCACCTGGTGGATCTCCTGCCAGCCGTTCTCGTCCACACAGCCCAGGCGGGCGTAGTCGTGCAGCAGGAGCTCGCAGCAGTACGGGTCCCCCCCCACCATGGCACTGTGGTACAGGGGCGTCAGCCCCCGGCTGTCCTTGTAGTCCGGGGATGCCCCCAGGTCCAGCAGTGTCTGCAAGAGAAGAGCCCCCCTTGCTCTGTGCCTTCGGGAGGAAAACCCACCCCGAGGATGGTGCAGGGATGCTCCAACCACCCCACGAGGCTCCCGGCACGGGTGGCACGCCGTGGTGGGCAGCAGAGCCCGGGGTGGCTGTGGCACGGGAGGGGCAGCCAGGATGGCTTTGGGGTGGTTTTGGGGTGGCTCTGGGGCAGCTGTGGCACGGGAGGGGCAGCCAGGATGGCTCTGGGGTGGTTTTGGGGTGGCTCTGGGGTGGCTGTGGCACGGGAGGGGCAGCCGGGATGGCTCTGGGGTGGCTCTGGGGTGGCTGTGGCACAGGAGGGGCAGCCAGGATGGCTCTGGGGTGGCTCTGGGGTGGCCATGGCACGGGAGGGGCAGCCGGGATGGCTCTGGGGTGGTTTTGGGGTGGCTCTGGGGTGGCTGTGGCACAGGAGGGGCAGCCAGGATGGCTCTGGGATGGTTTTGGGGTGGCTCTGGGGTGGCTGTGGGGCGCAGGGCAGGGTGGGCTGGCAGAGCCCCCCACTCACCAGCAGCGCCGCGTGGTTGCGGCAGCGCACAGCCTTGTGCAGGGCCGTCATTCCCTCCCGCGTGCGGAAATCCAGGTGGGCTCCCCCGTTCCGCAGCGCCTTGATCATCTCAGTGCTGAGCTCCAGCTGCGCCGCCGCCGTCAGGGGACACTCTGGGGACACAGGGACACGTGGGTGAGGGACACGGGGCGCCCACCCCGCCGTGGGCACCGCCAGGGGGCCAGCAGGATGTGCCCACCTCGCCCAACCCTACTGGGATGGGAGCCTCATTGGCAGCCTCCACCCGGCAAGGTGTGCCCTCCCAACCCGTCCTGGGGAGCTGCCGTGGGGCTGGAACAGGGGAAAAGTTATCACAGAGTCACAGGATGAGCTGAGCTGGAAGGGACACACAAGGGTCATCCAGTCCAGCTCCTGGTCCTGCACAGGACCATCCCCAAGAGTCACCCCCTGTGCCCCAGAGCATCATCCAAACCCTCTGGAGCTCCGGCAGCCTTGGGGCTGTGCCCACTGCCCTGGGGAGCCTGGGCAGTGCCCACCACCCTCTGGGGGAAGGACCTTTCCCTGAGATCCAACCTGACCCTGCCCTGGCACAACTCCAGCCATTCCCTGGGTGCTGTCCCTGTCCCCACAGAGCAGAGATCAGTGCCTGCCCCTCCTCTGCCCCTCCTGAGGAAGGAGGGACTGCAGTGAGGTCTCCCCTCAGTCTCCTCTTCTCCAGGCTGTGCCCTCAGTGTCCTCACACAGCTTCCCCTCAAGACCCTTCCCCATCTTCATTACAGAATTAAAGCAGCAAAAAGTATCATGGGAATGGAACAGATTAAACCACAGACTCTTCTGTGCCCACCCAGCTCTTGAGATATCCAAAATCAGGCTGGTGCTACGAACAGGAACAGCCTCATCCCAGCAGAGAGTGGATTCCACTCAAGAAGCCTTTGGGTGATTCCCACTCCCCTGGAAGTCACTGCCCCAAATCCCTTGTCCACTCCCAGCCTGGCTCCAACACCAGTAGGTGTCCCATGGGGGACAGTCCAGTCCAGAGGGCTGGGGCTGCTCCTCACCCCTTTGGGAGCAGATGGGATTCCCACAGAGGAGAGTGGGCAGGGAAGTGCCAGAAATGTAAGGAACAGCAGAAATGCCACTGCTGGCCATGGGAGCACACAGGTCTGGACACACCACTGACAAAACAGGGAGAAGAAAGGGGTGGAAATCAGTTCCCCTGACCAGTGTCCTCCTGGAGCCAAGCACGGATAGAGGGTTGGTGTCCTGCCACACATCCAGGACCACCCCAGCATTGCCAGGACTGCCCTGAGCCCCTTCACGTGCCCTGCACGGTCCTCACAGCCCCACAACACCAGGAGCAACCTCCAGCCTTCCAACCCTCACCCCACAGAGAGGAAAATCAAGGATTTAACCCATGAAAATGGCTTCAGACAGCAATAAAACCACATTCAAACATTCATCTTAGAGCATTGCTCCAAACTGCATTTCTAACTGAGATCAAGAGGTTGGACAAAGCTCTGGGGCTTTGCTAAAACTCTCTGGGGTTTGTCTGTAAGACCCCAAGATAAAAAATGGACATTAGTGAAGACTCTTGGCAAGAGGATTAAAGATGGGTTTGGCACTATGAGAAATCACCAGTGCATGTGAACATCACAGCTGGGCCTTCTAACTTAGTCATTAGAAATTGATTTATTATATATTAATATAATTAATGATAAATATTAATTCTATTAGAAAATATTTATTCTAAAATATTTAGCGTATTGGAAAAAAATTATTATATTAGCAAAAAAAGTTTCTTAAAAACAATATATTTATAAAATAGAATTTTTCTCTATTTTTATAAATGCAAAAAGTTATAGTCCACCCTCAGAGGGGCCAACAGGGAGCTCTGTCCCCTCCAGGCACCTGCTTCCATTCCCACGGGCAGCTAAACCACTTTTTCAAGTTTAAATGAGATTTTCAAACAGACAAAAGTCACAGGAGAGGCTTCGACCCTTCCTGCAGCCCCTGTTATTAACACACCACATTCAGCTGACAGATCTCTCCCCTCACCCTGGGCCCAAAGGCTGAGAAAGGGCCAAATTGGGTGTTTTGAGATGCACTGAGGAAGTGCAGCCAGGGAGCTGTTCCCTAAATCCAGGGTAATCACTAATCCAGGACTTTAGTGATTACACCCTCTTAATTCTTGGAGACTTGTGAAGCCAAATAAATGCTTAAAGTAATTAACAAGTGAGAGCCCGGGGTGCCAGCAGAGCTGGGGAACCTGCCAGGGGAGACACTCACAGGGCAAGGGACCAACCAAGGGGGTGGGTGGGGATATCCCAGGAATGCTGGGGGCACAGACCCCTCCTGGAATGGTGGCACTGAGGGGCTGGAGGGTGTGCAGGGAAGGGAAGGGAGCTGGGAAGGGGCTGGAGCAGCAGGAGGGGCTGAGGGAGCT
>JAWWEW010000041.1:571105-597894 GCA_035583185.1 Anabacerthia variegaticeps
TACAGGGCCAGATCCAGAGCTCCAGAGACACCCGGGGGAGTGGGATACAGGGCCAGATCCAGAGCTCCAGAGACACCCGGGGGAGTGGGGTACAGGGCCAGATCCAGACCTCCAGAGACACCCGGGGGAGTGGGGTACAGGGCCAGATCCAGAGCTCCAGAGAAACTCGTGGGAGTGGGGTACAGGGCCAGATCCAGAGCTCCAGTGACACCCGTGGGAGTGGGATACAGGATCAGATCCAGAGACAGCTGTGGGAGGAAGGTACAGGCTCCCTTCAGACTGTGCAAGGGCTGGAGCTCAGCACATCAGCCCCTTGCTGGCACCACACAGCCCTGCTGGAGCAGGGAAGGGGTTTAGGATCCTCCCTGCTCTCCAAGTGGGTGAGACCAAGAAAGGACCCCATGTCTTGAAGGAGGGGAAGAAGAGGCAGGGAACACACACAGCTCTAAAACATCTGTCCAAGGAGCTGCTGCAAAACACAGCAAACACCTTCCAACACATCCCAGAGCTCCTCATGGATGGGCTCAGTGGCTCTTTTCCCTCTTGTCCCTTTTCACCGTAGTCAGGTCCCACCTGCCTGGATGTCACCCTGCAGACAGGGACCAAGCCTGGCTGTTCAAGGCACAAGGGATGAGCCCTGGGAGTGCCTGGATCAGGGAAATGGTGCACAGGGATGACGAGCAGGAGCCGAGGGAAGCTCAGGGCCACTCACAGGGCACTACACAGCTCTTAGGGATGCCGGCTGTTGAGCCAGCTGGGATTTTTCCAACCTCCCTTTATTTAAGTGGGACCCCTGCCATCATCCCCAGCGCTCCCCACACTACCCACAGCGCTTTCTGCTCCCCCAAATCCACCGGCTGAGAGGAACGACACCCCCAGCCCCCTGAGACCCCCCCAGTCTCCCCAGCAGCTCCCACCCCAAGTCCACGGAGGTTGCGCCCCTGGGGAGGAGAGGTGTGGGAGGGAAATTCCTACTATTCACATGCAAAGATGCTCAGCTTTGCCTGAAGTGCCCCATTCCCTCCAGTGCCTCGAGGGATGTTGGGTCTGGCCAAGTTGAGCGGCTTCACTTTGATTCTGGGCACAATCCTTAGATCGCAAAAGACCCTTAAGAGAGAGGACTGGTAAGGAGGGAGGGAGGGGCGGAGGTCACAGCATGCCCTCAGCCCGACTCCTGCTTTCCGCCGGAGAAAAGGAGTCACCGCTGCCTCCTCCGCTGCCCACGCACTCCCCGCAGGCAAACCCCGGCAGGGACGGGGGTGCGGAGCAGTGCCCAGGGAGCAGCAGAGCGGAGGGCTGGGCACCGTGGGCATGCACAGAGCCCTCCCCGCCGTGCTGCGGCACACGCCGGGCCCGGGGGGAGCAGGATGAGCCCCGCGGGAACAGCGGGTCGGGTCGGGGGGCGCGCAGGGGACACGGGAGGAGCCGATGCTCGGGGCTAACCCGGGGCAAAGAGCGGCCCCTCGTCCACAAGCCCGGCACGGGCCGGGGGCAGCGAGCGGTGGCAAAGCCCTTCCTGCAGCACAAGGTCAGTCCCCGCTAGAGCAGCGCGTCTGGCCGGTTCTTCGACAGCAGCGGCAGCGCTGCCTCGCCTGTGCCTGCCCTGGCGCTCCCCGGCACGGCAGCTCCGCCTGCAGAGCCGACCCTGCGAGCAGCCCCTCGGCCCTCAGCCCCAGCACCACCGTCCTCCAGCGAGCGCTCTGTCCCTCACCGCCGCCCCTTCCTCAGGGGTCCCAAAGCCTGTCCCCACGCCTGTCCCAGAAAGAGAGCTCCTCCCCACCACAAAGGAGAGCTCTCACTTCCCTGAGTACCGTCTACCCGCAGGAACGCTCTGCTCGCCCCACATCTGTCGCCTCATCTTCCTCCCCTCATCCCAAAGGGCCATCCCCTCTCATGCCCGCAATGCCCCGTCCTGGAGCACAGGCTCCCTGTGCCCACCCCAAGCCACTGTCCCCAGCACTCCACCTCGAATGAGGGCTCTTCTTTAGGGCCGCTGTTACCGCAGCCCTTCAGCCAACCCTTCCCTGCTGTTCCCAAGCACTCCCTCCCCACAGAGCACCCAGTGCCAGCTGACCCCCAGTCTCTGGGGATCGCTGTGCTCTGCCAGACCCCGCTGTGCCCGGGGTGACCGCCCGTCATGCCACCCTCTGCCCGCTCTGTGCCAACTATGCCATCCCAGCTGACACCTCTCCAAGCCTGTGCCCTCCCGGATCACACCTGGGCTCCCGGGAGGACACACGGACACATCAGCGTGTCCCACCTGTGTCATGGGACCCGTGACCGGCACATCACACCCCGCTGTACCACAGCACCCACCCCAGGAACCACGAGCCGCCACCACGGCCCGAGCATCCGTGCAGAGCCCCCGCTCAGGGCGGCCCTCCGAGCCCGGCGCTGTGGTGGCTCTGCTCTCCCGCAGCCCGGCCCAGCTCCTGCTGGAGCCGACCCCGCTGCGCTTCTGCCACCGCTGCCAGGATGCTGCTGGAGCCTCCGGAGCCGCCCCCGTTCCCAGCCCTGCCGTGCCCCGCGCTCGGGGCTGGGACTGGGACACAGCCCGGTCCCGGAGATGCGGGAACGGCCCCGCGCTGCGGCCGCACCGGGGCCCGGAGCGCCTGGGAACGCAGCGCTGCCAGCGGGGCTGCCCGCGCCGGGCTCTGCGGGGAACGGGAGGGGGCATCGGGGACAGGGACAGCGGGGAGGGGGCACCGGGGAGAAGGTACCGGGCAGGGGGACAGCGAGGACGGGGACAGAAGAGATGCGGGCAGCAGGGACGGGGACAGCGGAGATGGGGACAGAAGAGATGGGGGCAGCAGGAACAGGGGTAGAGGCGAGCGAGGCAGTGGGGAAGAGGCATCGGAGAGTGGGGAGCTGGGGCAGTGGGGAAGGGGCACCGGAGAGTGGGGCACTGGGGAGCTGGGGCAGTGAGGAGCGGGCACCAGGGATGGGGTAGTGGGGAAGGGGCAGGGCGGAGCGGGGCAGTGGGGACCCGTCCTGCCGGGCCCGCGGCGATGCGAAGTTTGCCGGGTGGCGCCGGGGCGGCAGCCCTGGGGGAGCGGGGCCGGCACCGCTCGGGATGCGGGTCGGGGCAGCGCGGGGTGCGGGTCGGGACCGCGCGGGGTGCGGGTCGGGGCAGCGCGGGGTGCGGGTAGGGACAGCGCGAGGTGCGGGTCGGGGCAGCGCGGGGTGCGGGTAGGGACAGCGCGGGGTGCGGGTCGGAACAGCGCGGGATGCGGGTCGGGATAGCGCGGGATGCGGGTCGGGATAGCGCGGGGTGTGGATCGGGATAGCGCGGGATGCGGGTCGGGACCGCTCGGGTGCGGGTCGGGACAGCGCGGGGTGCGCATCACGGCGCGGGTCGCGGCCGGTCGGGCACTCACCGTCTGCTGGAGGTCGGGGATGCCGATGCGGACGACGATGGCGCCGGGCGCGGGCTCCTCCATGCGCGCCGGGGCCGCCAGCTTCGGGGAGCGGGGCCCGGCGGGGCCCCGGCCCGGGTCGAGCCGCGTCTCCTCCCGCAGGCCGGCGGTCGGCTCGGCGCGGGGCTGGCGCTCCGGCAGCGGCTCCGGCGGCGGCGACTCCGGGCTCTCATGCTGGCTGCCGGCGGGGCTCAGAGGCATGCTCCGTGCGGCGCGGCGGGCGGCCGGCACCCGCACCGCCACCGCACCGCCGGCCGCGCTCACAGCCCGCCCGGGGGCCCTGCGGGGGGAAGGACACCCGGTCAGCCCCGGCTGGGGCACCCCGGCTGGGGCATCCCGGCTGGAGAAGCCCGTGGTGCACAGGGGGCATCCCCACAGGGACCCCACGGGGACCCCCGGCGGGGAGCATCCCTCGGGAGGGGACCCCCACGCTGCACACAGGGATCCCGGCTGGGAACCCGCAGCAGGACCCCAGCAAGGACCATTCCCCAGCAGGGGCTCAACAGAGGATGCCCAACCTTTGCTGGGGAACCAGGTGGGCACCCCCACTCTCCACCCAGGCCACCCCAACACGGACCTCGTGCAGGATCCATAACTGCCCCACACACAGATCCTCCATCTTGGGGCCCTCACCTGGGAACCCCCAGCCAACCACACAGGACTCTCCCAAAGCCACCCCACAGGGTTCCTCATGGCAGGGACACTGTGGGGGCTCCCCCCACTGGTATCTTTGTGTTGAGGGTCTTGGAGAGGACCACCCCCACCATACATGGGAATCCCCATGTCAGGTACCTCTCCAAGAAGCTCCACACCGTGCAGACCTCTCCAAGCTCCACACACTGCCTGCCCTCCCCAGCCCCACAGTGGGCATGGTGCCCACTGCAGTGTCCCCCAGCCATCCAGGACAGACCCTTCCTCACCCTGTCAGTGGAGCAGGGACCTGCCCCAGGCTCACCCTGTCCCAGGTGTGCAGACACCCAGAACCTCTGCTCACCCCAGGAGGGCTCAGGGTGCAGCACAGAGGGTCTGGACACAGCACCTCGGAGCTGAGGATGGGTTGTCCCAGCTCCTGCAGCCTGCTCTGCTCCTTGGATCTTGTCTCCACTCCACCACCAATGCTCCTAGTCCGTCCCAGTAGCCCTGTCCCCCATCTGCAAGCACAATCCCCCACCTCCACGTCTGCACCAGTGCATCTGGACTCCCTGCCTGGCTCCTTCCCCAGCTGCCAGGGGGACTCCTGAGGGAGGCCGGACATCAGCAGGATGTGACTCGTGGGGCTCAGGAGCCTGTCTTGGGGTCTTACAGGGAAAAGCCTTGGTTTTGGCCCGTACAGCTGCCGATGCTGCAGTGGCTGGAGCTCTGCCCACCATGAGGTCACTGACACCCCTCTTTGGAGGCCCAAACAGCCAGACTGACCCCTGGGCTGCAGCACCAGCAGCTCCTTCACCCTCCCTTGGGCCAGGAACTGGCTGCCAGGGGGTTCCCAAAGGGCCTCATACTTGGACAACAGGATGCAGCTGTGCCCTGATGCCAAAGTTTCGGGAATGGGAGGACAGCTGACCTGTGTTCCCACCCCAGAGAGCTGACTCTGACAAGGAAGTCCATGGCATGGTGGCCAGCGCAGTTCCATTGTGGAGCTCCAATGTGGAGCAGAGACACCAGCAGCCACCTCCCCAGGCTGTTCCCTGTGCCACTGAGGGCTAAGGAAGGGCAGGAGGGCTCTGCCTGCCCAGGGTCAAGCCCTCACTCCCAGGCAGGGCCAGGCCAGGGACTGCCCTGCCAGGAGCAGATGGAATGCCGGGCTGAGCCCTGCAGGACTGTGCATGGGACCATGTCCGGTCCATGGCTGGCTGGGATTCAAGGCTTTAATCTACATGACAATCCTTCAACAGAAATAGCCCCCAAACCACTGAGAGCTGGAGAGATTTACGGGATGGCCTGGATCTGTCCAGGAAATGAGTAATGGCTCTTCCTTCGGCCCTCCCGCCCCGGGGCCGAGGGACTGCGCAGGGCAGGAATCACTGGGAGCTGGACTCTGCCAGGGCATCCAGCCCCAGAACCCTCTGCCAGCTGGAGCAGCACCTGCTGCAAACACCCTGCCCTGGCAGAACAGGTGAGACAGGCAGGGACAGTCCCATCCACAGACCTGCAAGTTTGGGGTCACGGGGTGAGTCCAACGGGTCCTGAGCATGAGCACCGCGACTCCGTGGCACGAGAACGGAAACCACGGCTGGATCCGGACAATGAGATCAGCCCAGGAGCAACTGGCTGGGCTCTGGGCTCCTCCTTCCTTCAGTGCACATCTGCTGGGGAGCCACAGGTCCCTCCCTGCTGCACAGCTGCGAGGAGCAGGGAGGCTGGGAGTCCCCTGCACCCTTCATTCCCATCACCTGGACCCTCAGTGTGCCCTGGATGGGGGGACTCACTTTGAGCCAGTCCCTTTGTAAGGTGTGAGAAAACATTCCTGCCCAGCAGCAAATGCAGCCAAACCCATGGCTTCCCAGGGTGCCTGTCCCACAGCATCACTCCTGCTGTGGCTCCAGAGAGTCTGGACACAGCTTCCAAGCAGGGCCCTGCACAGCCAAGACCAGTGGCATTGGAAAGGCAGCTTTGGAGCAGGCAAGGCCACGTGGCACGAGCAAGGGCTGCAGGGGACAGGCTGAGCTCTGCAGCTCCGAGTTGGGGACACCAGGGACAAGGTGGGGCTGGCCAGGGGAAGAGGTGGCTGAGATGAGTGTGAGTCACAATCAGCTTCGAGAAGGAGCCAGGGCTGTGCCTCTCACAGCACAAAGGAGGAAGGGTGGTCAGGAAGGGAGATGGCAAAGGAGTCTGGGGAACAAAGGACCAGAAAAGGGAGCACAGAGAGTCTGAACTGGCTTCCCACTGCCAGAGGGCAGGGTTGGATTGGATATTGGGAAGGAATTCTGCCCTGTGAGGCCCAGGTTGCCCAGAGAAGCTGTGGCTGCCCCTGGATCCCTGGAAGTGTTCAAGGCCGGGCTGGATGGAGTTTGGAACAAGCCAGGATAGTGGAAGGTGGGAGTGGATGGGCTTTAAAGTTCCCTCTCAACCCAGACCATCCTGTGATTCTCTAACTGGGAAGCCATGGCAAAATTTCCTGTGTTTCCCTGGCTGGGATTGCTCTCTGAGCACAGAGGTGGCCACAGGAAGGGCACAGCTTTTCCAGATGTGGCAGAGAGGGAGAATTGGGCCTGAAAGTAGCCAAAGGCTGGACACAAAATGTGCTGTCACCATCAACCTGCCCCAGGCCCAGGAGGAGGACTTGGACTTTTATTAGTGACCTGGAAGAAGGGATCTAAGAGCACCTTAATGAAATGGGGCATGGAGCTGGGAGCAGACAAGTGAAAAGGCCCTAAAGAGATCAGGAACAAGAGCAGGAGGAACACAAAGTCAGCAGAGAGGAGTATTTTGGATCCATCCTGCAGCCCCAGTGCCCCTTGGGATCTGTCCCATGACCCCTCAGGAGCAAAACCCTCTCTGCCCAGCCTGGCAGTGGTGCCCACCTGAGTTCTGTTCAACTATTCCCCATCATTGATTTTATTTATTTCCCTTTTTTTTTCTGTCTTGTTATTTCACTAGGGGGAGAAATTAAACGCTCCAGATGGTAATCACCAGGATTATTCTTGCTTTTTTCCCCCCAATCTTCTGGTACCTCATTAGTTCCCAATAATGTTTAAGACACAATTGTGAATGGTAGAGAAAATGCACTGGCCACCCCCAAACTCTATTACAGACTTGCAGAGTCATTCACGTTCAGGTTCTCTTATTAAATCAACCTCTCTGCTGAGGAAAAGAAAGTATCACTTCTCTTTTTTTCAAGTTGAGTATCTCAGTAATCATAATCCAATGAGTTTTATTCTAACACCAGGAAAAACTGGTGAAAAATCATCAAAGGGAGTTATAAAATCTTTCAAGAAGATTTTCTAGTGACAGGAACAAACCAGCAATGCTTCCATCAAAGAAAGTCACACCCTGCCAGTCTAGTAGAGCTCCCTGCACGTGCCACCAGGAGCAGCAGCAAGTGAAACCCAAAGCAGAGCATTTTCCTTGGATTTCTGAGTATTCTTTGGATTGCTGAGTACTCCCAAGAGGTTCATAGCTGAGCCAGCTTCACCTCTCCTGCTGTGAGAAACAGCATTCCCTGATGGCCTCTCCATCATCCCGGTGTTACAGAGCCTAAGCCACCTTCCCATGTCTCCCAAATCCCCCTGCCAGGAGCAGCCATCCCCCAGGGATCATCCCACACTGTGCTGCTCAGCATTGCTCTGGCACCTGCAGGGCTCTCCCTCGGGGCTCCAGGTTCCCCTGAATTAGAGGTAACTCAGAACCACGACCATCCCTCGGTCTGTCACCGAATTATTCTCCCTCTGGAGGGAAGGCATCCAGCTGGGAGAATCCTGGGAAATGTGCAGTGGTGGGACTTAGGAAGGTGCAACAGGTAAGGTCTCAGGAAGACAAGCAGCCCCAGGGCATGACAAGAGCAGGAAGAAGAACCAAGGCACTCCCAGCAGTGGTGCCATCTGGAACTGCTCCGGAGACAGGGAAGCTGGCACCTCCCTGAGGAGAAGGGAAGGTGCTGCCACTCCATGCCCTGGCAGCGTGTCCAACAGGCTCCAAAGGGAGCCCAGACAGGGGTGCAAGGACCTGTGGGCACTGTCAGCATTGGCACCAGCTCCTGCAGCCTGGGAGCTGTGCCCGGAGCTGTGCACAGCCAGAGCCACACAGTGCCAGGCTGTGGAGAGCAAGAGGATGCTCTTGCCACCCTCGGAGACCCCTCTAAAAGCCTCCTGCCCAGCTCCTTCCTCCAGGTCTCCTCTTGCTCCTCTCCTCTTCCTGGAAAGCTGTTTCAGACCCTCCCTCGCTGTGATGGTGAGGAATGGCCTAATTTCTAGCCCACACATTCCCGGCTAGTTTACCCTCCTCTTGCGTCAGCATTGTCTGAAGCCTGTGCAGCTCCTCTCTCCTCCTTTGTTTATGGCAGTATTTATATCCGTGTCACAGGCAGCAATTAGAGCCACGCTCAGGCTTCACTCTGGCTCTGAACAAGTGCAGGGCAGACCCCTTCCCACCTGGAGGGATGCATAGACTCAGGGACCAGGTCGCAGGGATCCCTTGGATTCATATTCAGGGACATAAAATAACATCAATCCAAGGAGTCCTGTGCCTGCCCAGGCTTCAAACCCCCCTTCTCTGAGCGCACTCAGGGAGGTCTCAGCTCCAGCCCCATAGATGGGAACAGTCTGCCAGGGAGCAGTGAAACAGAAAACAGGGATGGGAGCAGCTGATACCTCAAGTCTTCCTGGAATCGAGGGACACTGGAGAGTCCCAGCATGGGGAAAAAGCAGAAAGGAACCTTCCACATCCTCCTCCTCCACAGGGGCTGTAGGCCAGCTTCCCAGGCATCGTGCCCACAGACCCCTGAGCAGGTTGACCTGCACCCAGAAGTCCCCCAGCCCCAGTTTGCTACAGCCTGACTGGGCTGGCAGTTTTCCCTAGCAGAATCAGGGTTAAACTCCCTCCCCTTGCCAGCACCTGCTTTCCCATGCATGGAGGGCGGGTGAGCTGCCTTCTCCACACTCACATACCCCGAGTCCTGAAGGGCCTGGCCCCTTGAGGAACAGGGTCTCCAGAGAGCAGGCAAGCATGGGAGCACCTGGATCACCATGTCCCCAGGTGCTGCCACCCCAGACCCGGTGCCAGAGGCTGCACAGTTGTGCTTTCCTGGCAGAGATGGCAGGGAGTGACAGCCAGTGCAGCTCCCACCTGGCAGGAGCCAGGCACTTGTGCCCTGCTGGTGTGTGTGAGAAACACTTCCCATTCTCCCCCACAGACCAGGTCTCTGTGCTCCGGGACTCCCCACGTGGCACCGGGGCTGTGGGGGATACAGACTGGAATCAAGGGGAATCCCAGTGGGTGTCACTGCCAGGTGTCACTGGGATCACTGGGAACAGCTGCTGGGGTACCGACTCCACCTGGGAAAGGACCAGCAGAGTCCACCAGGACCACCAGGACCTGGCAGCACATCCCCCCAGCACCAGCCCTGCCCTGCCCTGCCCTGGCAGACCCCGCAGACGTGGCTGTGGTGCCCAGGCCATTCCTGCCCCTCCAGAGCTGGGACCCAACACCTGTTCCAGCAGCTCCCACCCCACATTCCACTCCCGCAGCAGCCCCAAGCCTGACCCCAGCTCTGCTGTGGGAGCTGCTGAGCCCTTCCAGGACCCCCAGAGCCCCCTGGGCCATGGCTCAGGGCCCTGCCCGGACCCCCAAATCCCCCCAGGCCATGGCTCAGAGCCCTGCCCGGACCCCCAGCCCTCACCTGGAAGGATCAGGGAGCGTCCACAGTGGCTTGGCTGTGGTGCTGCACAGCCCAGGCGTTACTGATTTACCAGGGGCGGCAACACACGATGGCTCGATGGGTCCAGACCCTGGGCAAGGCACGGAGGCCCCGGCAGGGGGGATGGGGCATGGGGGGGTTTTTGCTGCTCTGACCCCACAGCTGAGCTCAGAGCCCCACGCAGGGCATCAGGACTTTGGGGTTTCCACAGATCACCTTCCCACAGACCCAAGGCTGGTCCTTGGTACCCTGCCAGCTCCGGGATGCCAGGGCTGTCCTCATGGCTTATCTGGGCACTAACAGGTCAGTCGGCCCTGCTGTTTGCTGTGGCTCCGTCCCAGCCCCACGTGACAGGGACACAAAGCAGCCTGGACCGGCCCAACCTTGTCCTTGCCCACCGCTGCCCATGCCCTCCAGAAGGAACCCGGGCAGGCAGGGGGAAGGGCAGGGAAAGGAGTGGGACTGCATTCACTGGAGCCCCAGAGTGAGGGTCAGGACATGCAGGGCTGAGGGATGGAGCAGGGACGGTGCTCATTGATCAGCCCGTGTGTGCCTGCACTGTCCTCCGGTGCCTGACGGGTAATTCTCCTGCCCATTGATTTCCCCTCTCCCCCTTTGCCAGGGTTACTGGGTCACTGGGGATGTGCACATGATTAAAGGGCAAGTCCCACAGCACACCGTTCCGGGGAGCAAACCCGCTGTGCCAGCGATGGCTGTGCCAGGGTGATGTGATGGCAGCGTGGGGCTGACCCCAGTGAGGGGCAGTGGGACAAGGAGCAGCATTCTGTGTCCACCTAGGGCTTGTCTGTGTCTCTGAGTGTCCAGCAGAGGGTCAGGAGCACCTCTGAACTCCCCTGCCATGGGCAGGGACACCTCCCACTAGCCCAGCTTGCTCCAAGCCCTGTCCAACCTGGCCTTGGACACTTCCAGGTATCCAGGAGCAGCCACAGCTTCTCTGCCCAACCTGTGCCAGGGCCTGCCCACCCTCCTCATCCCAAACTGGAATTTCTTCCCAATACCCCACCTAACCCTGCCCTCTGGCAGAGTGATGGACCCCTTGGTCCATCACTCCAGGCCCTTGTGAAAGTCTCTCTCTCTTCCTCATAGGAGAGGTGCTCCATCCCTCTAACAGCACTCCCTTAACAGCTGTCCTGCAGCCCCTCCTGCCCTGCCCGGCTGCTGCAGGAGATGATCCCAGGGCTTGAAAACCACCAAAGCCAATTCCCTGCTGGCCTGTCCCTGGGGCAGCTCCAGTTGGACAAAACAAAGGCTTTGGGCTCCTTGCCTTCATTCTCCCAGCAGGAACCAACTCTAGGGACAGATGGTGGTAATCCCAGCCCCAAACACGTGTGCTCCCAGCAGGTCACAGCCCTGCTCGTGGCCGCCGACCTCCCAGGGCACAGCATGTCCCTATCATCACCCGGTGGGGACACGGGGCTGTGCCCCTGGCAGGAAGGAGCCAGACCCCTCAGAGGTGCCCTGGTGGGCAGCAGAGCTCCCCCCAGCCTGTGCAGGGCAGAGCAGGAGCTGACAGCCCCCTCGGCTGGGGAACAGCAGCCACTGGTCCCAGTAAGGAGGAAGGGGCACAGGCCAGGAAACCCTCTCTGTCCCTGTGGTGCCCAAGCCTGGCCACAAGTGCCATTCCCTTGGCAAGCTGTGTGGGCAGGAGAGAGGTCTGGGGGACAGATCAGAGGTCTGGAGAGCAGGAGAGAGCTCTGGGGAGCAGGAGAGAGGTTTGGGGAGCAGGAGAGAGGTTTGGAGGGCAGGAGAGAGGTCTGGGGAGCAGGAGAGAGGTTTGGAGGGCAGGAGAGAGGTCTGGGGAGCAGGAGAGAGGTGTGGGAGGTAGGACAGTGGTCTGGCAGGCAAGACAGTGGTCTAGGGGAAAGGAAAGCAGTCTGGGGGACAGGAAAGCAGTCTGGGGGGAAGGACAGTGGCTTGGGGACAGGACAGCTGAGGCTGCACCACACAGGTCTTTCAGCAGCACTCCTGGGACACAGGTTTGGTCCTTGTACCCGTCCCTGCGTGTTCACTTCCACCCCAGGCTGGCCATGCAGACACACGGGCAGCCCACACTGCCAGCTGGCCCAGGTTAAAACCAAGCCCATTTTATCCTGGTGAAGCAGGAGCAGCTCACAGCTCCAGCAATCCCTGGAAAGCAGAAGGGGCAACCAACAGTGACACAAGAGCAGGAGCGATGGGTTGGAGTGGGAAGCCTGTAATGAGCCCTATCAGGCTGCACTCACAGCCCTGGCCGTATCTGTGGCCTCTTAAACCCATGTTTCTGTCCCAAACCCACCTCCACGAGGTCTGTTGCTTCCACTCTGGCTATTCCACTCCCTCTCTGAGCCAGCCAGCTCCTGGTCTTTCACAGGAACACTAAACTCTCAGACAGCTTTGGCTTTGGAGCATCCCAGCCTCATTCCCTGGGCTCTGTTCAGCCTTGCCCACCCTCAGGGAGAACATCTCTGTGCGGGGCTCCAGCAGCAGCAGAGAGATGCCAGAGGCTGCCTGGGCACAGCCAGCACCACTGGGACACTGCCCAGGTGAGGACAGTCCCTGGAGCCTCCCAGCTCACTCCAGTACAAATTCTGAGTGGAGAACCACGTCCCAGGCATCCCCTCTCCCTCACTGACCCACATCTCAGCTCTCCCCAAGCTCTTCTCCAATGGGGATGGGGTGAGTTCACATTGCTTCCTGCCTCCCTGTCATATCTGTCCTGGATCCCATCAAAGCATCAGTGATCACAGTCCTTCCTTCCCCACTTTTCCCTGAGCTCAGAGTCAGCCCCATGGCCCACACAGCACCCCAGTCTGTCCCCACAGGACCCCAGTGCAGCACCTGGCTGAGGGGGGAACAGAGCCTGGGGACAGGGAGACAAGCTGAAGCCTTTGAAGCTTGACCTATTTCCCTGGGATGCAGCTGGGATTTATGGGCTCCATGTGCTGTGAGGGCACCCCAAGGGACCCAGAACCACTGCTGCAGGGCTCCAGGGATGTGGTGGCTGCTGGTCTAGTGGGGAGGGTGTCCCCAGAGCTCCATCACCATGGAGGGTCTGTCCCAACAAGGGGTGTCTGCAAACCTCACATCCTTCAGAATTGGAATGCAGTCCCAGGCAGGGACAGTGTGGCTGGTCCAGCCCCAGAGCCCTTGGGGTCTGCAGCACCCAGAGCTGCCCCTGCAGCCTCTCCCAGCTCGGGAAAGGGTCTCCAAGGCAGGAGTGAGGGGATGGTTGCAACCAGAATAAGCTCTCTGGGAGGCACCAGGATCTTGGGGGCTTCACACGCCCCCCCTCAGTAACTCCAGCTTGAGTGGTGTGTAGTCATAGGAACATCACTTAACACAGTCACCTTGGAAACCACAGCTCCACACTCTCCTGGAGCACGTGCAGGGCCCTGTGCACCCCTGAGGTCCCTGAGGCTGCACCACCACCCAGCAGGTCACGCTGCCACATGGGACCAGTGGGAGCTCCTTGTGCCACGGGAGCAGCTGGGAATCACCACCCAGACTGGAGCAGGGAGTCAGAGCCTTCCAGGGTCCCACGGACACCCTGGATGGGCTGGTTGCTCCTCCCATCCCATAAGTCACTGAACTGCTTCTCCCACGGAGCCAGAGCATAAGAACTCCCACACACACTCCCAGCCATCGAGGCAGGAGAGGAGCATTCCTGGGGCAGACACACGTGAGGACACAGCCAGGAGGGACAACAGCCTGGCACATCTGCTCCCTCCATCTCCCCACACTAATGAGGGTACGCACAGCCTGGCAAGGTGGCACAGCCCAAGGACAAGCAAACCCAAGCAGGAGGCTCCCACACCTCCCACCCTGATCCCAGCAAGCTCCTCTGTGTTGGGCAGCACCCAGCTAAGCCCCCAGCCCTCAGAGTGTGGGCGCTGCCATGGCCCGGGCTGGCCCAGCTCATTGTCCTGCACAGCTGGCAGGACTGCCCTCCCCCTGATTCCATCCTGCAGCACCTCCCTGCCCCTGATTCCATCCTGCAGCACCTCCCTGCCCCAGCGGATCCAGCTTGGGAAGAGCACGACACAGCAAGGAGCGAGAGAGCTGAAGACCTCCAGGAATTACACAATCCCCAAAGCAACCTGGACCACCCGCTCACCATCACACCAGCAAGGTCCCATCGCTGTCCCCTCGCTCAGCCACACCTGCAATGGCCTCGGCCCCTCCAAGCACAGCCCCTGCACTTCCCAAGCCTCCCTGCCAAAGCTCGATGCTCAGCAGCAGAGCAGGACCCAGGGCTGCCTGTGCTGAGCCCAGGAGTGTCTTTCTCACCTGTTCCCAGGGCTTCAGTGGTGCCCAGGTGCAGACACTATCCAGAGCTGGTGTTGGGGTGGCTCCCACCCCAGGAAAACATCCTGCTGCCGGCGGAGCCCCCAGCTCCAGCCCGGGCACTCCGCTTAGCCTCTCCTGTTTAGCCCTTAGGTAAGAGGATAACGCCGCCTCCATCTGTTTGTCTGGGATTGAGACACTAATTACCTCTGGCATCTTCCCCTCCCTGCACCCCTCCAACCTGTCCCACCCTGCGGAGGCAGCACAGGGAAGAGCTGCTGGACCGGCAGAAGTCGGGGACAGGTTCCAGGCAGCCACGGAGAGCAGCTCAGCCACAGCCTCCCCGTGTGTCCTGGGCTCCTACTGTAGCAAGGGAGGACAATCCTTGCCCCTCAGGACTCAGAACAAAGCCCCACAGCAGGGACTGCCCAGCAGCACAGGCCCTGCTCCCACTGGGATCTGCTGTCCCGCTGCAGAATGAAGAGGACCAGGTCAGACACCGCCTTCTGCAGAGTGACCTGCTGGCAACGTTCAGAATTTATGCTGCCCCTGCAATGAGATTTGGGCCCTGCAAGCCATGGCTGCGCTCTGGGACCAGGCAGGATTGATTTCACCACGCGCACAAGCCGGTGGAGGAAGAGTTTGGAGAAATGCCCACGTCTCAGCACAGCCACAGCCCATCCCCAGCACGCACACCCCACGGCTGCACCTGCCCCGCACGGCAGCCGGGGCTCAGGGACCTGGCACAGCCCTGCAGGGAGGCTCCCCTCGCCTCTCCCCAGCCCTGCAGCACCTGGCACAGCACGGCACAGGAACACGCAGCACGGCCCACACGGCACAGCCCACGCAGCACATCCAGCCCCTGCCTGCAAACACACAGCGCAGCCCCCACGGCTCAGCCCCCGCACGGGCAGCCCCCAGCACCTGGACGAGTTACAAGACCAAGAGGCAACCCATTTCAGGGGTCCTGGAATGAAGCCACAGGCTCTGGAAAGAGCCTGCTGGAGCCAAAGAAAGCACCCTCTGTTCCTGTGCATTAGCATTTTGCTTCCTTTGTTTCATCCCCTGGTTTCCAAGACTTCATCCTGAAGGCTGACACACACAGCTCGCTGTGCTCACAGCTCAGCCCGCCTGGTGCACAGCAGGAAGGGGCTGCAGGAGGCTGGGACAGCCTGAGCCCCACTGAGGTGTCCATCACTCCCCGGCTCATCCCTGCCCTGGGCTGGGACATGGCATCACCAGCAGGGAATGGGATAGGCAGTCACAGCCTGGGGAAGGGGCAGGAGCTAAAGTCCCACTCCCTACAAGCCCAGCACTGGTGGGCAGCAGGTGGGACATGCTCCAGGTGTGCACACCTGGAGTGGGAACAGCCTCACCAGACCCTCCACTGGCAGGATCCGGCTCGTGCTGTGCCAGGGAGGGCTTGGGGTCCCTGCTGGGCACCACAGAGCCCCTGTGGGGAAAGAGGGGAGGAGCTCAGGGAGCACACACGAGGCACAGCAGGACTCAGGGCAGAGATGGGAACAGCCACCAAGCAAAGGACCGGCAGCAGGGAGGGGACAGACCAGCCAGATCGAGACATTTGTCCTTTGCCACCTGCCACCCCACGGGACATCTCTTCCATGCCCTTCCCCAGCTGTGCCTTACGGCTCCAGCTGCTTCATCAGCATCACCAGTGACACCAGTGCTGGGGACAGGCAGTGCTTCCAAAGGGTTTCGTGTTCCCAGGGAGGGCAGGAAAATGCCCCACTGCACGAGGCAGGAACCCAGCAGCCAGGGCTGGGAGCAGCAGCCACACCACTGTGATGTCCAGGACCACTCCTGTTCTCCGAGACCAGCGGTGCTTGTCCCAGGCAGAGATCCCAAATTCCAGACGGATGAGCCTGGAGGGACCTGGCTAGATGGTCCCCATGGAGCCCCCTCCTCCTGGTGCCTTCTCAAAGCACATCATGCAGCCATGACCTGGCCCTGACTCATAACTGCTCCCACATCACTTGCAGACACCTGATGTGTCCTGTGCCCTCCAGCCCGAGCCCTGCCAGCCTTTGTCAGCCCTCCCAAGCCCCACTCCTGCTCTCAGCTCTCCACACAGGCACCCCCGAGCACCAAACCGGGTCCCAGCCAGGTGCCCCTGTACTGGGATAAGGCTGCAGGGGCCCCATCAGCCCATCTCTCCCACTCCTCCTGTCAGGAGGTGAAGACACAAAGGAAAGGACTTACCTGAAATGACTGTCAAGGGCAGGGGGTCACAGCACTCCTTCTTCATCCACCTGTGGATAAGAGAGAGCAGGGACAGGATCAGTGCACCCACCTCGGGACAGCAGGGAGGTGGAACCCACTGGGGTGGGCATGAGAGCATCTCCAGAGCAAACCTTCTGCAGGACAGCAGGGAGAGGGAAGGTCACCCATGGCTTGCACCAACACCTGCCACCCACAGCAGCAGCACATCCCCGGCCTCCTGAGCCCAGGTGAAACCCTGTGCCCCAAATCCTCCTGCCTGCTTGAGCCCATCCTTACCCAAGCCCTCCTGCTCACACAAGCCCATCCTCACCCCATGGGCTGCTCCCCACAGGGGCTCTGCCCCATGCCCAGGCAGGCTGGAGGGCTGGCAGCCCCCCGTCCCTACTGGCCCCACATCATGGATTGCTCAGACCACGTGTGAGGGAAATGCCACTTCCAAGGGAATGACCTGGGCATGAAAGCCAGGAAAGACAGATGCAGCCACCCTGGGGCAGCGGGGAACCTCGTGTGCTTCTCCTGCCCTGCATTAGTGGGGTCCAAGCATCTCTCCCACCGTGGGTCAACAGGGGCCCTCCAGCACCTTTCCCACCCTGGGTCAGTGAGATTCTCCAGCTTCTCTCCCATCTTGGGTCAGCGGGTTCCTCCAGCACCTGTCCCACCCTGGAGTGATGAGGGTCCTCCAGCACCTCTTCCACCCTGTCTCATCCACTCCCAGACAGAGCCCTGGCCGGGATGCAGCCCCAGAGCAGGCTCAGGCTCCAGCTGAAGTACCAGCAGTCCTAAGGGTCAGTTCCCACACAGGGTCGACCCTCTTCTTCCCTCTTTGGCACAGGAAAGAGTGCCCAGCTGAGCCCACCTCCAGAAGACGACACCGCAAGCACCCCGGGCTAAATTCAGGAATAGCTACAGGCAGCCAGGAAAAGAGAAGAGTGTATCCATCATGCCTCTGCTCTCCTGCGTGCTGCAAACGGGCATGCTCTCTCTCCTCGCTGCTCATTAAAGATCCTTTCTGGGTGAGTGGCTGAAATGGCTGCTCTGTTGTAGAAAATTAAAAATGTATGACTTGGGATTTCTCGGCGCGCGGCTGTTGTGCCGCAGCTGGGGGGGGAAGGGGCCGTGCCAAGGGTCCCGTTTTTGCAGCGAGCTCCCAGCGTGCCCACGTGGGTGCCACCAGCCTTTAAACATTTCATGAGGTAGGCTCCATCCTCGGTGGGCACGGGGATCACAGATGCACCTGGAAAACCCAGGCTATTGTGTGGCTCTGTAAAACGACGCTGCCGAGGTCCCAGAGGGGCCGGAGCAGGATGCTCCACACACAGCTGCCACCATCCTGCTGACTCCCCTCCAGAGGAGACCTCCCAGGACACCTGTGCCTTCCAAACACAGGAAACAGAGCCCAGCTGTTTCTGTAGGACCAGAACAAAACAGCTCGAGGCACGAGCGTGTCCTGCTTGGACACTCAGTGACCACAGGGAACTGGGTCGTTCTCCTGTCCCTTGGCACTGGGAATATGGAGCAGGGCAGGAGGGGGGACAGGGGCTGTGCCTCCAGGGACACCAAACCCCCATGAGCACAGCCCTGTGGGACTCAGGGATGAGGGAAAACACCTAGGGCTGCACAGGCTGGACACCTACACAGCCTCCCTCCCACCCATGCACCCAAAATCCCTCGTTGCAGCACAGAGCAAGAATATCCAAAGCCAGATCCGGGACCAAGCCCACCTTTAATGGGTGCAGGACTGAGCACCAGGGCTCCCCACGGACACACAGATCCAAGGGGACTCCAAAACAGGAGGCAGGAATGACCAAAGGGCAAGAAAAACTGTCAGAGGAAGAGAGAGGAAAGAGCAGAGATTGCTGCCTTAGAAGGAGGCAAATAAGAGGGGACAGAGATAAAAGGCTGTAACATCCTGAACAGTCTGCAGAAAGGAGATGATGCTGCTGCTCTTTTCATCTGGCAGTGTGAGAGGAGCGGAACATGTCGTGGGATCTCACACAAAGGAAAGGAAATACTTCTCCACATCCCCCTTAAGGAGATGGTGCAGGTCTCTGCCACAGGAAGCCCCGAGGGCCAGAAAGGTGTGAATTCCCAGGCTGATGCAGAGGTTCTTGTGGTGAGGACACCTGAGGGTGGCTCTGAATACTCCCAGAGTGACCCCAGCATGGGCAGCAGCCTCATGGGATGGCTCTTCCTCCTGGGTCTGTCTCCATCCCACCCTGAGCCCCAGAGCAGCACAACCTCCTGGCCCCTCTTGCACCAGACCCCTCAAACACCATCTCCGTGCCCTCAGGTGAAGAGGACCCACTGGCATGTCAGCCACGGGAACATCCAGCCAGCCAGCCACTCCAAGGCACAGATGTGCACGGGAAGTGGCTCAGGAGATAAATTAACCGCTTATGATATGAGCATCTTCTCCCAACCCTGCTAACAGCGAAGAAGATTTATGAGTTTATTATTGGACCTGATAAATTAAACTCTTCACAGAAGAATAAATTATGCAGATGATCTGCGATGTATTTAGACTGCAGCTTGCACAGCGCCAGGATCCCAACCCTCACAGTCCCTGAGGATCCTGCCGTCTGTGGAGCCAGAGGGGCCTTGTTCTGACTAGCAGGGAGAGCTCCAGGGAGACTCTTATTCCTCTTGTTCATGAATGGCAATTCTGCCTTTTGCTTGCCTGACTCTGACTCTTTTCTCACCCGTGTCCAAATTCCCTGTTTCTTGTTGAGCTTCTTCCCTTTCTGGGACACGGGGCAACAACTGCAGGCTCCCAGTAACACAGCAGCTGGTCCCCAGCGACCTCACAAACGTGATGTGATCAGAAATGACAAGTCAGTCGAAGTAAAACTGTCCCCAGGAAGAGCTGGGAAGCATCTGGAGGCTCCTCTCCATGTCAGGAAGGTTGTGGGAATGCACAGAGAGACGCTGGTGGGGTTGTGATGTGGCAGAAGGGGCACACACAGATGCCTGGCACTGGGGTTGGTACAGAGGGGATGTGCCATTTCTGACTCCTGAGGTTTCCAGGGGCTCGATCCCACAAAGGGACAATGCCACAAGGAATCTGCTCCAGCAGCTCTGGGTGAGAAGAGCAGACAAAGCCTTCCCTGGCAATAGGGCACCCACAGTTCCAGGCCCGGGGCTGCAGTGCCATGGGCAGGGCACTGTGCAAGACCAAACTCAGCCACTGGTCTGGCCAAAGCCCTGCCTGGCACTGCCAGGGCCACGGGCCTGGGGGACTCGGGCTGGAGGTGAGCAGACAGTCGAGGTGAGCTGCAGTGTGGCCAACGTGTCCCAGCAGGCTCCTGGGATCCTCCTGGGATCCTCCTGGGATCCTCCTGGGATCCAGAGCAGCAGGAGATGTCGTGGCTGTGGTGCAGCCCCCAGCCCAGGAGACAACGTCCTGTACCCCCACACACACCAGGAGCTGCAGTGCTGTTCCCCCAAGGCCAGGAAACATTCCCTGAGGCTGCAAGGCCACGGCTGAGGCTCCTGGGGCAGGGGAAAGTCCCTGGACAGCCCTGCCTGTGAGCAGCTTCCGTCAGCGCCGAACAATAGCGGCTGGCCCAGCGCTGGCCGGGCCACTGCGCTTCCTGCCATTCTTTGCACTCCCCTGAGGATGTCTATAAAAAGCAGAAGAATCCAGACCTGGAAGTCTAAATCACTCCTCAAATAAGCCAGGAATGCCAGCCTCTCCCAGGGGAGGCAGCTGCAGGGAGGTGGGACCCAGCCCAGGACCCTGGTTCTGCCTGGGCAGCAGCACAGCCCTGACCCAAACTGCACCCTCGGGTTTCTTGGTGCCCAACCACCAAACCCAGCCCTGCCCACCGAGGTCTCTCTGCTCATCTGGAGCTTGCAAATCACCCACCTTGGCAGGGACATTCCATGTCAAGCACTGGAAGGGGCTGCCCAGGGAGGGTTGGAGTGCCCAGGGCTGGAGGTGCCCAAGGCAGGACTGGCCGTGGCACTCAGAGCTCTGGGCTGGGGGCCAAGGTGGGCATGGGGCACAGGGTGGGCTCTGTGGGCTGGGAGGGCTTTGCCAGCCTCCGGGATTCTGGGATTCCATGAAAGAGCAACCCAAAGCACCTGCCCTTGCCAACATCTTAGGCTGGATTGCAGCACGTGGAGGCTGCAGGAGGCTGTTTGTGGGGCACACATCCTGCCCAGGTCCAGGAGGCTGCAGAGGGGGCTGTATGGGGTGAGGAGAAGGCTGGGGGGCAGCCTGAGCTCTCCTCCCCTCTCTCAGTATTCCAGAGGGGCAGCTGGGCTCCCCTTCCCTCTCACATGTTCCAGAGGGGCATCCTGGGCTCCCCTTTCCCTCTCTTTGTGATCCAGAGGAGCAGCCTGGGCTCCCCTTCCCTCTCACATGTTCCAGAGGGGCAACCTGGGCTCCCCTTCCCTCTCACATGTTCCAGAGGAGCAGCCTGGGCTCCCCTTTTCCTCTCACATGTTCCAAAGGGGCAGCCTGGGCTCCCCTTCCCTCTCACATGTACCAGAGGAGCAGCCTGGGCTCCCCTTTTCCTCTCACATGTTCCAGAGGGGCAGCCTGGGCTCCCCTTTCCCTCTCTCCATGTCCCCACCCAAAGTCTTGGCACAGCCCCCGCCAAGGCCACAAAACATCCAGAGCCTCAGCCTCAGAAAGCTGCTGTCAGCAAGGGAAGGTCTTTCAATATTTAATGATAGAAGAGTCTGCTGATCGACCTCCTTCTCGGGTTTCCAAAGTCCCCACTCCTTGCACTCCCCACGGCACAGGCGGCCCGACTGCGGCACTGGCACCCCCTCCCCACGTCTGGGCTGAGCCTTGAGAGACTTCCACAAAGCCAGCGCTGCCTCCCCTTCCCACGCTGCCAACGGGAGCCAAGACACCCATGAACCAGAGCTTTTGCCTGTTGTCACAGTTACAGCAGCTCAGCTGCGTTCGGGAGTGGGATGGCAATTTACTCTTTGTACTCGTTTTAGCTGCACGGCCTCCCCCTGCTCCAGCTCTGCCATGGCAGAGGGGATTCCACCCCACGAGGCTGCTGAGCCCCCACTGCACCCCACGGCTCCTGCTCCTCGTGGCCCTGGTGCCAGGGGCAGGGCTGGACCACCACATCCCACCTCGGGGCTGGGGATGGAGGCGGGCAGAGGAGGCTGCAGTGGGGTAGGGAATGGCCCAAGGAAGTGGAGCCCAGGCTGCCTCCTTGGAACATATGAGAGGGGAAGGAAAGCCCAGGCTGCCTCCTTGGAACACTGAGAGAGGGAAGGGGAGCCCAGGATGCTCCCCTAGAACATGGCAAGAGGGGAAAGGGATCCCAGGTTGTCCCCTGGAACACTGAAGGTGGCGAATGGGAGTCCAGGCTTCCTTCCTGGAATATTGAGAGAGGGGAAGAGGAGCCCAGGATGCCCCACTGGAACACAGAGAGAGGGGAAAGGGAGCCAGGCTACCCCTTTGGAAGACAGAGAGAGCAAAGGGAGCCCAGGCTGCTCCTCTGGAACATATGAGAGGGGAAAGGGAGCCCAGGCTGCCCCTTTGGAACACAGAGAGGGAAAGGGGAGCCCAGGCTGCCCCCCAAGCA
The DNA here is from genome assembly GCA_035583185.1 of Anabacerthia variegaticeps. Classification (NCBI taxonomy): domain Eukaryota; kingdom Metazoa; phylum Chordata; class Aves; order Passeriformes; family Furnariidae; genus Anabacerthia; species Anabacerthia variegaticeps. The sequence goes on from JAWWEW010000041.1 coordinate 592,954, forward strand.
CCTCCCCAGCCCAGAGTCCCCCCGGTGCCGTGCTGTGCCCAGCACCACTGGCACACACGTGCCTCTCCACTCACACGTGCACTTACGCGCTGCCGTGCGGAGGCAGCACTGGGAATTTTTAGCTGGTGGAAATCTCGACAGAATATTCTGTAGTGGGCTGCCTGTGTGTGTGTTTGTGTATGGTTTGTGTGTGTATGTGTGTTTGTGTGTGGTTTGTGTGTGGTCTGTGTGTGGTCTGTGTGTGTGTTTGTGTGTGTGGGCATCTCCAGAGCACAACTCTGCTCCAAGTGAACAGCGTGGCACAAAACACAGCCCGCTCAGCTCTGCATTATTCATGCCATAAATCTGACAGTATTAAGAACACTCAGGTGTCGTGTGAATATTTAGGTATTACAACACTGTGCAGCAACAACAACAACAAAACACTTATGCCCCATCCCTGGAAGTGTCCAAAGCCAGGCTGGACAGGGCTTGGAGCAACCTGGGATAGTGGAAGGTGTCCCTGCCTGTGGAAGGGGGGTGAAAAAAGATGAGTTTTAAGCTCCCTTCCAACCTTTCTGATTATTAAATTTTAAAAAGGCCCTTGTACTATTCTTTGTGCCCTTTCCTGCTCTCAGCCCCTTTTGCCACACACCAGAGTCAGCACAATCTCCGTCAAGGGCTACTGTGCAGGTGCAAAATGCAGCATAAGTTTGCAAGGTGTTTAGTGCAGGTATAAAAAGAAATTATGGACATTTATTATGTGTTGTCTCTATTACCCACATGTCACTATTGAGACAGAATGAGAACACAATTTTCCAGTGAAGTTTATGAAGTTCTTAGTGGGAAAGACCCTGAGGTGGCCCAGGTAGGAATCATCCCTGCCCCACGCTGCTCCCAGGGAGTGGAGCCCCAAACTTCCATCAAGCCCTGCACTCCACGCACACTCCCAACATCCCAAGGTCTCCAGCTCCCACTCCCACTCTCCATGCACAGAGTCTCATGCCACATCCACCAGAACTGCAGCCACATTGCTGGGACAGCCCAAACAGTGTCCCAGAGCAGTTCTGGGCAAAGGTCCCTGCCAGGAGACCCAAGAGAAGACCAGAGCCCTGCGGGAGGCAGTGCACAAGTCCTCAGTTCCAGATGTAACCCTGACATCAAAGCTTGTTAGGATCACTGTCCACAGACACCAAGAAACAGCAGGCACAGCTCCTGCTTAGATCCTGTTTGCTTAAATCCATCCCACTGGCAGCCTGACTTACACAAGCATCCAGAGGCACTCATGGGTACCAGCACCCGTGCAGCCAAACCCAGCTCTGGAGTCTCCTGCTGCCTGGAGCCTGTTTTGGAAGAGCAGAAGAGTGGCAGATTAATTTCTCCAGCAGCTGTCCAGGGACAAATTTGCAAGCCAAGGCCCAGGCACAAGAGCACAACCACTCAAATCCCATGCACAGGATCATCCAGCACAGCCCGAGCCCAGAAAAGAGCTGGTTATCTGCGACAGCCCGGGTGGAGATAACTCACTACACAACTTGTGCTCAAGGAGAGCAAGAGCACACAGGAAACCAGCGCTGAGCATCGTGCAGGGGTTTGTGCAAAGCCCCGAGGGCAGATACACTCAATTATGCACAGGCACACAAGGACCATAAATAGGGAAGTTACAAAAGCAATGCCAGGCCGCCTTCAGAAGTCCCCCTGCCTGCCTAAGAGTTCTGGAGCAGCCTCTGTCCTCCAGTGCTCGCTCTGCCTGCTGCTGGAAAGCAGGGCTCCTGTTCCCCAGTACATCCCCCCCGACTCATGGTCCCTGCCCCCCAGCATGTGCACAAAAAACCACGGCACTACCCCCTGGCACATCCAGCTCGCTGCAAACCCCAGCCCTTAACCCCCAAAACAGCCTCCAGCTCCAGCCACAGCCCTCACTCCCCAGCCCAGGCTCCTCATGGTACATCACAGCTCATACTCCCAGCACAGGGACCCCAGTTCTGAAGTGCCGACATCCCAAGGCAAGCCGCGGCCCCCATCCCACACACACCTCCGGCAAACCCCGCGCCCCAGAACACATGTCCGGCCTCTCTCCAGCAGCCCCGCACTCCAGGGTGGGTACCCACCCGCGAACAGCGGCCCCGAACCCTCCGGAGGGCACTCATGGGCCCCTGCCCGCCATATCCCAAATTCCAAGCCCGGCTCCGCGGCCGCCCCCGCGCCCCCCCCCTCCCCTCACGGCAGCGCCCGCCGCGCCATCGGCATCCTCAGCCCCCTTCGACTCCCTTCACCCCGACAGGACCCTGGTCCCTGCCTGCCCCGACCCGGACCCCGACCCGGACCCGGACCCCAGACCCGGACCCGGACCCGGACCCCGACCCAGACCCGGACCTGGACCCTCCATGGGCAGCCGGCCGCGACCCCCGGGGCAGCGCAGCCTCCCGCCGTCCGCACAGGGCTGATCCCGCCGCCGCGGTCCCGCTCCCCGCTCCCCGTTCCCAGCTCCCCGCTCCGGCCCCGGTGCCCCTCGTTACCTGCGGGGCTGCGGGCGGCGCGGCCCGAGCCACCATCGCCGCGGCGGCCGCCGGCGGCGGGAGCGGTGCGGGGCGGTGCGGGGCAGGAGCGGTGCTGGGGGCTGAGGGGCGGTGCGGGGCGGGAACGGTGCTGGGGGCTGCGGGGCGGGAGTGGCTCTGGGGGCTGCGGGGCGGTGCGGGGCGGGAGCGGAGCTGGGCGATGCGGGGCGGTGCGGGGCGGGAGCGGCTCTGAGGGCTGCGGGGCGGTGCGGGGCGGGGGCGGCGGGGCCGGGCGCGGAGCGGCTCGCGCGGCGGATCCCCCGCGAGCTCGGCCCCCGCCGCCGGCAGCGGGGGTTAGTTTTAGGAGTTGTCATGGCAACGGGGAGCCCGGTGCGCACGGAAGGGGCGGGCGGAGCGAAACTTCAGCGGCTCCGGCTCCGGCACCCGCAGCACCGGCCGCCGCCCCCGGGGTCCCCGCCCGCGGCCGCATCCTGCTCCTCCGCGGCATCCCTGGCCCGCCTCTCCCTCCCAGCATCCCTGTCCCGCCTCTCCCCCCCTGCATCCCTGGCCCGCCGCTCCCCCCCGGCATCCCGGCTCTTCGGCCCCCTCGGGACCCCCTCGGTGCTCTCCAGCACCCTCCGCCCGCCCCGGTCTGTGGGGACGCGTTCCCCACGGGGACGAGTCTCTCGTGGGGGTGGGCGGCAGCGCCGACCCCCAGCACATCCGTGTGTTGGTCCCCGCGGCCGCGCAGTCGGGATTTGCGCTGCCGGGGCCGGGCCGGGTGAGCGGGACCCCCCCAGGGCAGCGCTGGGCACCCGCCTCAGGGTCCCGGCACAGCCACGGCCCCGCCGAGCCCCTCCGAGCCCACCCCAGAGCCCCGGGGACAGCCCACCCCGCCACCCCGCGATCCCGGGGCGAGGGACCGGCACTGCTCCAGCGCCACCGGGAGCACCAGACGGCCCTTCCCGGGCGGTCCCGGCCCCGACGGGGAGCGGAGGAGCCCCGGTCCCGCGCTCCGGGGGCGGCCGGACCCCCCAGCCCGGCCCCGGTGCCCATACCTGTCACGGTCCCGCTTGCTCGGCCAGCCGCTGCTCCAGCTCCTGGCGCCCGCGGGGCTGGATCCCGCAGGAAACCCCGCGGCCGACAGCTCAGCCCCTTTCCTGCCAGGAAAGGGACACCCCGGCCCCCCCGCCCCGCGTCCTGCCCCGGCGGCCGAGCCAGCGGGCGGGACACGGGGACATCCCGGGGCAGGGCTCGGCCATCGGGAACCGCGTGTGCGGCCGGGGCTGCGTGTGCGGGGCTCTCGGGGAATGCGGGGGTCACGGGGGAGCTGCAGGTTACGGGGGGCTGCGGGTCACGGGGGGGCTGCAGGTCACAAGGACACCGCAGGGGGGTCACAGGGGGTTGAGGTCACAGGGTGGCTGCGGCATGTCCAGCTCCAGGTCTGTGCCCACCTCTGGGGTCTGTGCCCAGCTCTGAGGTCTGTGCCCACCTCTGGGATCTGTGGGGTCTGTGCACACCTCTGGGGTCTGTGCCCAGCTCTGGGGTTTGTGTTCAACTCCAGCGTCTGTGGGATCCATGCCCAGCTCAGGAGTCTCTGCCCAGCTCTGGGGTCTGTGCTCAGCTCAGGAATCTGTGAAATCTGAGACGAGATCTGGGGTCTCTGCCCAGCTCTGGGGTCTGTGGGGTCTGTGCTCAGTTCTGGAGTCTGTGCCCAGCTCTGGGGTCTGTGCCCAGCTCCAGGGTCTGTGCCCAGCTCCAGATCCGCTCGCATCCGCGCTCCTCAGGATGTGCCCCCACATCCTATCTGGGAAGCCAGGAAACACCTTGCGAGGGCAGAGATTCTCCCTTCCTGTGGGAGCCCGGCGGGCCGGGAGGAAGCCCCGCCACGAGGCCGGGAGCGGAGCAGCAGCACGGCCCGGAGCTGGGCAGGGCGGACAGAGGGACAGAGGGACAGAGGGACAAACGGCACCCCGGCCGGGGCACCCGCTGTGGCACAGCCTGCCCTGGCCAGGCGTCAGTGGGACACCCTCGGGCAGGCCAAAGCAGGGGCTGGGCTGAGCCAGCGGGCACAGGACCAGGGCACAGCACCACACTTGGCATGGGAAGAGGGACCTTGCCCTGCCACTGCAAACACCACCTCCCATGGCACTGCCTGCCCTGGGTGCCCCTGTACCCCTCTGCCATCCCCCTTGGGTGTCCCTGTACCCTCTCTGCCTGCCCCCTGAAAGCCCTGGCACACTCTCATACCACCCTCTGCCTGTCCCCTGCCTTCCTGGGTGCCCCCATGCCCCCTGCTCTTGCCCTCCCTGGCATGCCCCCTGCCCCCCCTCAAGGCTCTCCAACACCCCCCCTGCCTGCCTTCCCTGACATGCCCCTGTACACCCTTTTCCAGCCCACCCTGGATATCCCTGTACCCCCTGTTCCTACCTCCTGCCCCCTCAGGTGCCCCCATACCCCTTCT
>JAWWEW010000041.1:619531-631505 GCA_035583185.1 Anabacerthia variegaticeps
CTGCGAGCGCCTCCGCTTCGCCGCCTGCCTCGGCTCCGCGCTGCCCTACACCGCCACCTCCACCCTGCTCGCCGCCGACTCCGCCTCGCAGGAGGAGGCGCACGGGAAGCTCCTGCTGTGGTCGGGTATGGACGCGGCGGGAGCGGGAGCGGGAGCGGGAGCGGTGCGGGGGAGGCGCGGGGTGCGGGATGGAGGTGGGGAAGGGTGGAGGGTAGTGGGGTGTTGGGGGGCTGGGGAGGGGTAAAGGGTGGAAGGGGAGTGGGGGAACAGTATAGGAAACTATGAGGGAGTGGGGATGGGGATAGGATAGGAAACTGTGTAGGAGGGGCCTGGGGACGGGGATACTATAGGAAACTGTATAGGAAGAATCTAGGGATGGGGACAGTATAGGAAACTCTGTATCAGGGGCCTGGGGATGGGGATAGGACAGGAAACTGTATCAGGGGAGTGGGGACGGGGACAGTGTAGGAAACTATATCAAGGGATGGGTATAGTGTAGGCAACTGTATAGGAGGGGCCTGGGGATGGGGATAGTATAGGAAACTGTATAGCAAGAGTCTAAGGATGGGGACAGTATAGGAAACTCTGTATCAGGGGAGTGGGAATGGGTATAAGATAAGAAACTGTATAGGAGGGGCCTGGGGATGAGTATAGGATAAGAAACTGTATCAGGGGAGTGGGGATGGGTATAGGATAGGAAACTGTATAGGAGGGGAGGTGGGGATGGGGATAGGATAGGAAACTGTATAGGAGGAGCCTGGGGATGGGGACAGTATAGGAAACTGTATCAGGGGAGTGGGAATGGGTATAGGATAAGAAACTGTATAGGAGGGGCCTGGGGATGGGGATAATATAGGAAACTGTGTATCAGGGGAGTGGAGATGAGTATAGGACAAGAAACTGTATGGGAGGGGCCTGGGGATGGGGATAGTATAGGAAACTATAAGAGCAGCGTGGGGACAGGGACAGTAGAAGGGGGAGCATTAGAATGGGGTACAAGGATGGATCAGTGGGGTACAGGGGATGGGTACACTATAGAAAACTCTAGCAGAGGTGTGGGGATGGGTAGAGTAGAGAGGGGAGCTATAAAATGGGGGATAGGGGATAAGTACAGTATAGGAAACTATAGCAGGGGAGTGGGGATGGGTACAGTGCAGAGAGGAGCAGTAGAATGGGGGACAGGCAAGGGGTAAGTGGGGGACGGGGTGGGTACAATATAAAGGGGAACAAGGGATGGGTACAGTACAGAAAATGGTGTAGCAGGGACCTGGGGATGGGTACAGTGTAGAGGGGAGCAGTATGGTGGGGGTCTGGGAATGGGTACAGGATAGAAAACTTCTAACAGGGAACTGGAGAGAAGGGGCAGAGGAGACTGGGATACAGGGGATGGTATAGCAGGGACCTGGGGATGGGTACAGTATAGAGAGGAGCAGGATAGTGGGGTAGAGGAGATGGATATACAGTATAGAGGGGGAGCAGGAGAGTGGGGGACAGGAGGTGGGTGCAGGATTGGGGAGAGAAGGATAGTGGGAACCCGGGGATGAATGCAGTGTAGAAAGCTGTATAGCAGGGCCTGGAGATTGGCACAGGATAGAGGGGAGCAGAATAGAGGGGACTGTGGATGGGTCCAGTATGGAGGGGAGCAGGGTTGAGTGCAGTGTAGAGGGGAGCAGTACAGCAGGAGACCATGAATGGGTGCAGTATAGAGGGGACCATGGATGGGTGCAGTATAGAGGGGAACAGTACAGCAGGGGACCATGGATGGGTGCAGTATAGAGGGGACCATGGATGGGTGCAGTATAGAGGGGTGCAGTATAGAGGGGTGCAGTATAGAGGGGTGCAGTATAGAGGGGACCATGGATGGGTGCAGTATAGAGGGGAGTGGTACAGCAGGGGATCTGGTGACACACGCAGCACCCCAGGGGTGTTACAGAGGGGTGCTCCCCACCACACGTGTGATCTGCCCCCTCCCCAGGGGGCTGCAGGGTGGGGGGACGGCGGGAGGTGGCTGTGCCTGGGGGATGACAGCACTGTCCCTGCAGGCCTGCGCAACGCCCCGCGCTGCTGGGACGTCATCCAGCCCCTGCTCTGCGCCGTCTACATGCCCAAGTGCGAGGATGGGCAGGTGGAGCTGCCCAGCCAGACCCTGTGCCAGGCCACCCGGGCACCCTGCACCATCGTGGAGCGCGAGCGTGGCTGGCCCGACTTCCTCAAGTGCACGACCGACCGCTTCCCCGAGGGGTGCCCGGTACGGCAGGGATGGCACAGGGGGTGCCCTGCCAGGCTGCGTCCACAGGGCACAGGGGAGGAGAAATTACCCTTTGGGAAGGAAAAGTCACTTTCTGGAGGAGAAAAGGGTTGGCACTTTTCAGCCTGGAGAAGAGAAGGCTCCAAGGAGACCTGAGAGCCCCTTGCAGGGCCTAAAGGGGCTCCAGGAGAGCTGGAAAGGGATCTGGGACAAGGGATGGAGGGACAGGACACAGGGAATGGCTTCCCAGGGCCAGAGGGCAGGGATGGATGGGACATTGGGAAGGAAATGCTGGCTGGGAGGATGAGCAGGCCCTGGCACAGGTTGGGCAGAGAAGCTGTGGCTGCCCCTGGATCCATCCTGGAAGTGTCCAAGGCCAGGTTGGACGGGGCTTGGAGCAACCTGGGCTAGTGGGAGGTGTCCCTGCCTGTGGCAAGGAGGTTGGAACTGGATGACCTTTAATGTCTCTTCCCACCCAAGCCATTCCATGATGGTGTGATGATTCTATGAAGCCCAGCTGTCCCCTGCCCTCTGTGGGGGACTGATGTCACCGTGGGGCTGTCTCCTCCTCCTCCTCACGGCCTCCTTTCCCCTCTGGCAGAACGAGGTGCAGAACATCAAGTTCAACAGCTCGGGGCAGTGCGAGGCACCGCTGGTGCGCACGGACAACCCCAAGAGCTGGTACGAGGACGTGGAGGGCTGTGGCATCCAGTGCCAGAACCCGCTGTTCACCGAGAAGGAGCACCGCGAGATGCATGTCTACATCGCCGCCTTCAGCTCCGTCACCATCTTCTGCACCTTCTTCACCCTGGTGAGGCTCAGGGCCACGTGGGGCGGTGTGCCCAGACAGGGACCGGGCACCGAGCTGTCACTCTCTCCACCCCACCAGGCCACGTTTGTTGCTGACTGGAGGAACTCCAACCGCTACCCCGCCGTCATCCTCTTCTATGTCAACGCCTGCTTCTTCGTGGGCAGCATCGGCTGGTTGGCGCAGTTCATGGATGGTGCCCGTGACGAGATCGTGTGCCGGGCTGATGGCACCATGCGGCTGGGGGAGCCCACGTATGTGTCCCCTTCATCCCCATCCCACCACAGCCTTGTGCTGAGTGCTCTCCCAGAGACCAAGGAGGGCTCTTGGGGTTTGCTGGCCTCTTGTGAGCATGGAGGATGAGACCACTTTCCTCCTCCTTGGCTCTTCGTAGAGGTTGGTGATGTTTCTGTCTCACCTGCCCCTGTAGGTCCAATGAGACGCTCTCCTGCGTCATCATCTTCGTCATCGTTTACTACTCGCTGATGTCGGGTGTCATCTGGTTTGTCATGCTGACCTACGCCTGGCACACCTCCTTCAAGGCCCTGGGCACCACCTACCAGCCGCTGCTGGGCAAGACCTCCTACTTCCACCTCATCACCTGGTCCATCCCCTTCGTCCTCACCGTGGCCATCCTGGCTGTGGCACAGGTAATAGGGTCGTCATCCCGTGGCAGTTCCCTGCCAGGGTGATGCCCAGAGGGCCAGCTGACCCCCCTGCCCCTGTCTGTGCCAGGTGGATGGTGACTCTGTCAGTGGCATCTGCTTCGTGGGCTACAAGAACTACCGCTACCGAGCTGGCTTTGTCCTGGCGCCCATCGGGCTCGTCCTCATCGTGGGGGGCTATTTCCTCATCCGGGGTAGGTGTGGGCTCAGCTCCGAGAAGGGCTGGGGGCACTGTGGGTGTCCCCCCACCCTGAGCCCCTCATCCCTCCACCACAGGGGTCATGACGCTCTTCTCCATCAAGAGCAACCATCCCGGGCTGCTGAGCGAGAAGGCGGCCAGCAAGATCAACGAGACCATGCTGCGCCTGGGTAAGGGGCTCCACTGCCACCGTTCCCATGGAACTGGAGTGGGAATGGGGACATTTTTTCCCCTGAGGTCAGACAGCTCTCTCCCAGGGGTGGTGGCAGTGGGGGACAAAGATGTAGTGATGGTGGCACAGCCCCAGTGCAGTGTCTTTGTCCTGGTGTCACTGGCGTTTGGCTCAACCAGGAATGTCCCGCTTCTCTTCCAGGCATCTTTGGCTTCTTGGCCTTTGGCTTCGTCTTCATCACTTTTGGCTGCCACTTCTATGACTTCTTCAACCAGGCGGAGTGGGAGCGCAGCTTTCGGGAATACGTCCTGTGAGTGGGACGGGGATGGGAGGGCGAGGGGGACACCAGTGGCATCCCAGCACCTCACCTTGCAGAGTGGAGATCCCCGTGTCCCCCACCAGTGCTGCCACCGCATCTCCACCCTGCAGAGCTGTGGGGGGTCGTGGGGTGTCCCCTTTCCTTACACCCCATTCCCTGCAGGTGTGAGGCCAACGTGACCATCGCCACGCAGACCAACAAGCCCATCCCGGACTGTGAGATCAAGAACCGGCCGAGCCTGCTGGTGGAGAAGATCAACCTCTTTGCCATGTTTGGCACTGGTGTGTCCATGAGCACCTGGGTCTGGACCAAGGCCACGCTGCTCATCTGGAAGCGCACCTGGTGCAGGTGGGACGCTGAGGTTGTCACCCCATCTTCACGGGGCCCTTCCTGCCCTGTCCAACATCCTGAGGTGTTGGAAGATGTCCCTAGATGTTTGCCCCTCAGCACAATGAGTTGTGGGCTCAGTGACGTGGGAACGGGGTGGCCTCTCCCACCTGGCAAATGTCACATCCTGTTCGTGGGACACCTGCATCCCCCAAGGGACCCATCCAGTGCATCCCCCAGACTGGTATCCCGATCCAGAGCAGGAAAGGGAGATGAGGATGGTCCCTGTGCTGCCAGCTGTGACCTGTGCCACCCCGTGTCCCTGCTGTGTCCCCAGGCTGACAGGGCAGAGCGACGACCAGCCCAAGAGGATCAAGAAGAGCAAGATGATCGCCAAGGCCTTCTCCAAGCGCAAGGAGCTGCTGCGTGACCCGGGCCAGGAGCTGTCCTTCAGCATGCACACTGTCTCACATGACGGCCCCGTGGGTACGTGCCCGTGGGAGGGGGCTGTCCCAGCAGCACCCCAGTGTCCCCAGTGTCCCCCCTGACCACACTGCCCTGTCATTGCAGCTGGTTTAGCGTTTGACATCAACGAGCCGTCTGCTGACGTGTCCTCAGCCTGGGCCCAGCACGTCACCAAGATGGTGGCCAGGAGAGGGGCCATCCTGCCCCAGGACATCTCCGTGACACCCGTGGCAACACCTGGCAAGTCCCACGTGGGGAGTTACTGGGGGGACAGGCCAGGCTGAGGGGTGCTGGGGATGTGCTGAGAGGCAGAGCTGGGGGGCTGGGGCTGGCGGGGGTCACAGGGTGGGATGGGCTGCTCTCACACTGCTCATCCCACGTCCCACAGTGCCACCAGAGGAGAGGGCCAACCTCTGGATAGTGGAAGCCGACGTGTCCCCGGAGCTGCAGAAGCGCAGCAGCCGCAAGAAGAAGCGGAGGAAGAAGAAGAAGGAGGTGGACCCAGGCCCCGAGCGCTGCCTGGGGGGCTCTGTGGTGCCCCCAACCCACAGCACCGTCCCTCGCCTGCCCCGCCTGCCCCCCCAGCCCTGCCTGGTCGCCTTCGCCCCCGATGTCCTGCCGGGGCTCCCCCCCGGCCGGCCCCAAGCCGCCTTCCCCGGGGGGCCGTGGGACGGGCGCCGCAGAGCCAACGTCCTGCACCTCATCAGCAACCCCTTCTGCCCCGAGAGCGGGTCCCTGGAGGAGGAGAGCCCCGTGCCCAGCCCCGGGCGCTGGCAGCACAACGGGGGCGCGCTGTGGGCCCCCAGTGCCGGGGGGCAGAGGACTCAGGGTCGCCGCGCCGGGCTGGCCCCCATCCACTCTCGCACCAACCTGGTGGACGCGGAGCTGCTGGACGCCGACTCGGACTTCTGAACCCACCGGGGTGTTCTGAGGGGATGGGGACGCCTGGGGTGAGACCTGACGGCTCAGCCAGCGCTGGCAGCCTGCGAGGGGACACTGGATCCCACCTCATCCCACCGGGGTCCATCCCGAGCATCCCACCAGCCCAGCCACAGCAGAATTCTCCCATCAGAGAATGGCATTTCTCTCTCCAACACCCAGACTCGATGCACATCCCAGCGTGGCAGGAAAGGTTTTGGGGTGCCCTCCAGCATCACTGGGAGAAGAGAAACTGGCTGCCAGTGGAACAGCTGCCCCCCAGCTCCTGCAGGGATTTAAGGACCAGGGGGACGCCCCCTTTGCAGGGCACCAGCGGCGGGCGAGCGTAGATCAGGGTAGATTTTGGGCAGCGTTGTCCCGCATGCCAAGGTGCCAACACCCCTTGCTCTGCCCCACCCACGGCTAGAGAGGTACGTAGAGCTCACAGACACTTGTGCCAATAGGGATTTTTGTTTTACATTTCTGGTTTTTTAATCTTTGTATGGGACGCCGGGCACGGCCTCCACTTGGGTGCTGGAGCAGGGGCGGGATGAGCCCAGCCATGGAGCACCAGCGGGGTCATCCCTGGGCTGCACCCCTTTGTCTGGGTCCACCCCTATTCCCTCAGGGGGCCCAAAGTGCCTTCCAGCTTCCCAGAGGGCTGAGCCAGACCCGAAACAGAGGGTTGGTGGGATGGGAGATGGGAAGCGCCTCGGGGTGCACCGGCACTCACCGAGCCACAATGCAAAAAAAAACCCCAAAACCTTAAAAACCTCGGGGTCACCAACCCCCTGAGCAAAGCTTTTTTTATTATTTTTATAAGGAAAAAACCCCCAAGTTGCAGGAACCCAGCTGAGTCCCGAGGGAGGAGGACTCTGGTCCCTGCTGGTGTTTGTATCTGCCCATTATCCCCGTTCCTGTTTTTATCCAGGCCCGGGTGGCTCCTGCCTTTCTCGCTGTCCCAGCGGCCTCCACGGGTTCATTTTTGCTGTGTAAAGAAAAACCCTCCTGTATCAGTATTAAATTTACCAAGTTTTCATTCCTGGTGGCTGCCTTGGGCTCTTTGAGGAGGGATGGATGCGGGAAAACATTGCAGGGGGGAGGGAGGGAGGTTGCCCTGTGTCCTAAAAAACCTCCAACTACTTTAAAAATTGCTAAAAACTGCTTTAAAGTGCTTAAAACTGCTTTAAAGTGCCTTAAGAACTGCCTTAAAGTGCTTTGAACGCCCTGTTTCACCTGCAGAAGGCAGGGGTGAGGGGCTGGGAATGCCTGTGGGTGCCATGATGAGATTTTTGGGGACACTGGCCAGGCTCTGGGAGCAAACTGGGAGCACTGGGAGGGCCCTTTGCCAGCAGGTGGCACTACGGGCTTAAACATCCCCCAGTCCCAGTTTGGGGGGCTGCTGGGTGCCTTACTGGGCTCCCACAGGGGCATCCAGTGTTTCCCACAGCACTGGGTGGATGGTGCATTTTAGGGATAAATGTGCTTTTGGAAAATACCCTTTTTTATGTCACTTGGGAATGATGCAGCTGGGTTATCCCAGAGCCCAGCCCCTGACTTTTGGGTGCAATTGGTCAGTGAAAATGGCATTTTTCTGGTGTTTTTTGGTGAGCAGGATTGGCTGATCCTGCTCCAGAGTAAAGGCTGGGTTGTCCAGGGTGAAAGAAAAGGTTTATCTTTTATTTTTGGGGGCCTTTTTTGTCTTTATATATGTATATATATATATATATAATTTTTGTGGGTTTTTTTTTCTCTTTATACATATCTTATTTTTATGAGTTTCTTTTTTTAAAAGAAAACTCAGTTGTAACAAAACAATTCCTCAGTGATTTGTGATTTTGAACCAAAAAGCTAAAATATTTAATTGTGGAAACAACAGGAGATGTCCTGAGGCTGTCACATCCCCTCTGTTTTCCTCCCCCCCAAAAAATCCCCCTCAATTTGGCACATGGGGACAAAGCAGTGAGTTTTTAGGCAGGAAAGAGCATTTATCCTGGGGAACACCCCATATTCCTGACAAGAGGCTTGGAAGATGGAAGCAGCATGGAAAAATGAGAAGCAATCCCCAAACCCCACTATTTAAAAAATGATGGTTAAAGGGGATGGGATAAATTCAGCCCAATTCCTGATTCCTGCTGTCCCCTGAGAGCTGCTCAGGGGAATAAGGATAATTTGGAATAAAAACAAAGAGTCACGGGGTGGGGAGGTGCCTTTGCCTTCCCTTTCCCACGTGCCCAGGGGACAGGGATGGGGAGCACAGCCTGGGTTTGCTGATGGGAACTCCATGCAGGGAATCACCCTTTGGAGCAGGGAGAGCCTTTCTGATTCCCCACAACGTGATGTGGGACCAGGGAAGGGATGGAGCCCCCTGGGGTGGCCATTCCAGGACAAGGTGGGATCACGTTTCCCTGAGCTTTTCTGCAAGAGCATCATCTCACTCCAAATCCTGGCAAGCTTCAAGGAGCTGAGGGACAAATCTCCTCCTTTGGGTGACCCAGGTGTCTCCCCCTGGCTGCCAAAATCCAATTAATTGCCCTGGCTGCTCCTTGAGTATCCTTAGGGAAAAGCTCACACTCCTGGGGGAGGCACAGAGATTAAACCACAGAGGGTCTCACATCTCCCCTGCACCCCCAGAGCTTCCAGTGGGGCAAAACGGGGAGGCTTCCAGTAATCTGGATGATATTCCCTATGGATACACTGCCCAGGGACAAAGGTTGGCATTACCCATCCATCTGGTTTGCTGTAATTTAATGAATGAGGACTCCAGGTAGCACAGGCTGGTCACAGGGATGTTGCCAGGAGGAACTGATGGCTGCAGTGAAATGGGATTGCTGGAATCAAGTGGGCAAATGCTGAATCATCCGAAAATCATCCAAAATTCCTATTAGTGGAACACAGGGACAGTCAGATAATGTTATAGGGTGGTATTGATTTCCAGTCTGGAATTTCATATCCTGGCAGGATGGTGACTGTCTGCTGGCTTCCAGGAGGGTGCTGGAGTCTTAAAGAATTGAAAAACTTCTGTGTAAATCTTTGCTTTTCCCTCATTTCCTTTGTGCCTGGAAGGCTCAGCTTGCAGTGGTGCTGGGAAAAGCTCCCCTGAAGTGGGATCACTGTGGGGCTGGAGAGGAGCTGGGACCATCCTGGTTAACTGTGGCTTTTACCTGGGATGAGGGACATGGAAAGGACCCACATGGAGCTGTCCCACCCTCTGCCACACACCTGGCTGCTGATTCCATGTCCCAGCACTGCTTTCAGGGCTGGACATCACAGGAGTGGGCAAATGCAGACTGTGAAAGTTGCCAGTCCCAGCAATCAGTCCTGTCTCTGACATTGCCAACAGGGTGCCAGCTCTTCCCCACGGCATGGAGAGGTTGGATGGAGGATTCCAGGGAATATGGCCAATCAGGAGGCAAGTGGCTCAGCCACACCTGATTCTGTGGCTGTGGTGGAGAGGAAGAAAGTGGGTGTTCCTTCTTTGAGATCCAAGTGTGGGTGTCCACGCAGAGCACCCCCGTGTCTACCTGGGGTTTTCTCAGTCCTTCCACCCCTGTTTATCACATGCCAGAGAACCAAGGAACCATTTGGGTTGGCAAAGCCCTCCCAGCCCACGGAGCCCACCCTGTGCCCCATGCCCACCTTGTCCCCCAGCCCAGAGCTCTGAGTGCCACGGCCAGTCCTGCCTTGGGCACCTCCAGCCCTGGGCACTCCAACCCTCCCTGGGCAGCCCCTGCCAAGGCCTCACCACCCTTTCCAGCACCAAATTCCTCCCCATGGCCCCCCTGCCCCTGCCCTGGCCCAGCCTGAGGCTGTTTCCTCTTATCCCCTCTGTCTCTTGAAAGCAAAGAGGACCCACATCTGACATCGATGTCTGACCTTGCTCTTCCCTCACTTTTGGGCTCTGACTGTCTCTGATTTGGGGGATAACGTGCCTGTGTCCCACCTCTGCTCCACACCCCCTGGGGTGGTTTGGGTCCAGCTTGGTTCCACCACACACAGGCAGCGTGTCCATCCCAAGCCTGGCTGGGAGGGAGGTATTTCCATGCCAGCCAGTCAGAAACAGGTGGAACAGGCTGAGCCCACAGCTGTTTTACTCCTTTTTGGCCTCAGTTTTGTTTGTGGCCATGACTGGTACGAGAAACCAGGGTGTGTCCTGCAGATCTACACCCAGCCATGGCTCTTAAGGGAAGGAGTTTTGCTTTTCCAGGGTTGTTTTGTCCCAAAGTGCCCAACTTCCAGGCAAAGCCATGCCAGCCTCGCCGCCCTCCCCACGCCAGCCCCCACCTCCCTCGTGGGCACCGCTGGCACCGCTCACAGAGCCCTGGTTGTTGCAGCTGCTCCATCCTCCCTCCCCAAACAGCCTCTCCCTTCCTGTGCCGATACCCGCTGTTTTCCCAGATAAATCCTCGAGCACAGCCCAGCACGTTGCCCGGGTTGTGTGCACAGCAGCTGTTCGGGAGGGGTTTGTGCCAGGATGGGATGGAGACATGCCCACTTGGTGCCAGGGTTTTGGGTGTGCTGAGGTCAGGATGGGACCTTTTTCCCAGGAAAACTCCATCCCTGTCAGTCACCCCGTTTGAGGTCTGCACCTTTTATAAGGGGAGGAGGGTGAAGATCCTACACCGACCCTGGTGGGCCATGCTTGGTCAGGAGCCCAAAGGACCAGACCCAAAGTCAGGATTTTGTCTTGGTCGAGGGTGTGCAAATCAACCTGGCGTTTTTCTGTAGGGTCTGTGGCACCAGGAGATGATGAATTCTGTAGGATTTCTGCCAGCTCTGGGGCAGCACAAGTTCCTCTCCACAGCAGGAGCTGGGGCTTTGCTGGAGCCTGCTCTGGTCTTCCAGCCTCTGTGGAAGGGGAGGGATATTCCTCTGCCACAGCCTCAAATCCCTGCCAGCACTTTTCAAAGAGGTTTATTTTCAAAGGCCCCTTCTGAGACTGGAATCATCTCCGAGACCGAGTTTTCTGATCCTTGGGAGAGGGAGAAATCTGCTGTGGAATCGGATCCTGATTTTGCTTCAGCAGCAAACAGCGTCAGTTCAGTCCAGTGAGGAATTGCCATCACTTTCCCCGGACAAAGTAATGTGCTGCTTCTCCTTTAATTCTAGTGTCCTCTCACATTCCTCCCGTCGTCCTCTCCGATGCCTCGGAGCCCATTAAATGCTTTACAGCCCTTTCTTTCCCGAAATCCTCCTTCAGCTTCCAGGTTTTGCTGCCCGGCTCCTTCCAGTGCTCCACTCCCTCCCGAGTTTTGGGGAGGTTCCTGTGAGCTCCCCCTCTCCTTCCCTCTCCTTCTTCTCCCTCTCTTCCCTTTCCCCTCTCACTCTGCTCTCCTCCAGCTCATCCCAAACTCTGAGCTTGCCCAGGGTTTGTGACTGACTTAACGTGGGAATTGGACACTCTGGATCATCACTCTTGCCAGTTGTTTGTCCTGCTTGTTTCTAAACCTGGTGGATCCTGAAACGGCTTTTGAGCTTGCAGCGTTTCATACCTTTGTGTTTCCCAGCCTCTTCCCCATCCCTCCTCCTTGGCTGATCACATCCCTGTCCTTTTGCCTCCAACTGGCCCAGAATGTTGGATGTGATGTCACTCTGCATCCACACAGCCCCAAAAACACTGGCTTCAGTCCTTGGCTTGTCCCAGAGACACTGCAATAACCCTCAAAATGAGAATAATGAGAACGATGATAATGGTAATAAACAGCTTCTCTGCCCAACCTGTGTCAGGGCCTGCCCACCCTCCCAGCCACCAATTCCATCCCAATATCCCATTTATCCCTGCCCTCTGGCCCTGGGAAGCCATTCCCTGTGTCCTGGCCCTCCAGGCCTTGGCCCCAGTCCCTCTCCAGCTCT
>JAWWEW010000041.1:633152-649163 GCA_035583185.1 Anabacerthia variegaticeps
GGCTGGCTGGGCCATTGGGAAGGAATTGGTGGCTGGGAGGGTGGGCAGGGGCTGGGCTGGATTGCCCAGAGAAGCTGTGGCTGCCCCTGGATCCATCCCTGGCAGTGCCCAAGGCCAGGTTGGACACCCTGGGCTATGGAAGGTGTCCCTGCCCATGGCAGGGGTGAAATGAGACGACCTTTAAGGTCCTTTCCCAGCCCAGCCCAACAGCAGAGCATGTGGAAACGTTCTCCCATGGGTGACCTGCTTTCCCCTCTCCCCACCAGGCTGTACCAGCTGTCCAAGGCAGGCAAGCTCTGTGTGCCAGCCATGAATGTCAACGACTCAGTGACCAAGCAGAAGTTTGACAACCTGTACTGCTGCCGGGAGTCCATCCTGGACGGGTACGTGCCCGGGCACCGTGGGCAGCCCTGCCCACTGCCACTCGGCTCCCTGCAGCTCAGCTGGTGGGTCAGAGGCAAACAGACCCTTTCCTACCTGTGCCCCTCTTCAGAGTTCCTCCCATCCAGCTCCTTCTCATCCCCCTTGCCTTTGTGGGTCGGGATAAAAGCTGTCTGAGTCCATTGTGGGAGCCAAAGAGCGGCTTTGTCACAACCTTCTTTGATTTCTGCTTCCCCTTTTGTTATCCTCAGGGATTCTCTTTTGCTCTCTCCATCTCTTTATTTCCTTTGGTTTGGTGGAATGAGGTGTCTGTGTCCTCGCCTCTTCCACCACCAAATTTTGCTGGAGCCAGGTGAGGTCAGGACAAGTTTTGTTCCTGCAGCTCAGCTGTGACATTTTCCATCCATAAGCCATGAAGTTCCAGCATGGAGCACTTATTGTTTTCCAAGGCCCTGGAAACAATAATGGGGAAAATGAGGGTGGTAAAACACGGGAACAGGTTGGGCAGAGAAGCTGTGGCTGCCCCTGGATCCCTGGAAGTGTCCAAGGCCAGGTTGGAGCACCCTGGGCTGGTGGGAGGTGTCCCTGCCATGGCAGGGGTGGAACAGGATGGGCTTGGAAGTCCTTTCCAACCTAAACCATCCTGGGATTCTCTGGAAGCACCTCGAGGGGTAAGTTGGGATTCAGGTTAAGTCTGGCCCAGGCATCTAAAACTGGGTCAAGTGACATGTGAGCAGAGGTGCAGTTCAGTCTGCTGTGGGTTTTATCCAAATTCTCTTGGAAAAGTGAGGGAATTTCACCTTCCCTGCACTGCTAACCTATTTACTCCTGAGCTAAAAATAGCCTGGAATGTAGGACACTCTTAGGGAGAAACCAGAAGGGAAGGAGTGGAAGGGGGAGCTTCGTTTGTGGGAAGCTCTGGGATTCTGGCAAGGAGTTACCCCTTCCCTGCTGCCTCGGTGGTTCTCTGGGGGGGGTGGTATTTTGAGTTAGAAAAAGGAAGGAAAAAGTATTTCTGGTGAAGATTTTTGATATTTCTGGAGTAGCAAAACAAAGGCTCAACAAATAACAGCAACACAAAAGGGCTCCAGCCCCAGTTCTGCCCTGCTTGGTGTCTCACTGGTGACCTCCTCTTACCAAAGGAGAAGGTGGATTTTTAGGTGGGTTTTGGCTCTTCTCTGTCCCCAAGACCCTCAGGGATCCAGGGCCAGCCGTGTGTCCTCTGGGGGGAGCAGCAGCACTCCGGGGTCAGCTCCCACTGCTGGTTCTACCTGGGCTGCTTCTACCTGGGCTGGTTCTGACTGGGCTTTCCTCTCCCCCAGGCTCAAGAGGACCACAGACATGATGTTTGGGGGCAAGCAGGTGGTGGTCTGTGGCTATGGAGAGGTAAGGGTTGCTGTTTCCCAGGGGCACCAGGTGTTTTTTAGGGTCCCAGGTGCTCTCCAGGGGCACCAGGTCATCTCCAGGGGCACCAGGTGATCTCCAGGAGGACCAGCAGGTCCTTGTCCCACGTGCATGTCCCATCCCAGGGCTTTGTCTGTCCTGGCACCTTCAGAGGGCTCTGCAGTGCCAG
This sequence comes from Anabacerthia variegaticeps, assembly GCA_035583185.1. Lineage (NCBI taxonomy): Eukaryota > Metazoa > Chordata > Aves > Passeriformes > Furnariidae > Anabacerthia > Anabacerthia variegaticeps. The sequence goes on from JAWWEW010000041.1 coordinate 635,107, forward strand.
GGTTGTCTTGAAGAGGTCCCAAAGGTGGATGTTGGCAGACACAAGCAGTAAATACCCAGGATATCTTTGGTTCTCAATATTGGCACATCCCGGGTTATCCCTTCCTCGTGGCTATATCTCCTCTGTTATATATTCCATTTCAGGCACTGGGACAGACTCAGAGGGTCTGCAGGGGGACTCTGCAGCCACAGCTCTGCAGGGGGAGGGCTGGCCAAGGAAGAGCAGTCTGGAAACATACCTAAAATTGGCATGAATTTGTATTTAAACATTCACGTAGATTTGGGTAGGAATATATAAAAATTGGTATAAATGTATGTGTAATTTTTATATATTTCTATAAATTTATATATATTTATATACATTTCCATAAATGTGTGCATATATAACATTTCTATAAATTTACATCTTAAAATTACATAAATTTGTGTATAAAGATAGATACAGTTCATGAGTTTGTGTAGGAATGCATATAAAATTTCTGTGAATATATATAAAAATACGGATTAAAATGGAATCAATTTGTCTCCAAAATACACACAGTTTATATACATTTGTATCTAAATATATAAATTCATATTAGCTTGCATATAAATATATAAAATCTGTAGAAATATAAAATGACACCAGTATGTCTGTGTGGATGCTCCCGTGGGCCTGGAGTGTTGTGGACCCCGGGATGTCCTGGGTGGTTCTGGGTGCCCTTCCCTGAGCTGGGCCAGTCTCTGGTGCCTCCAGCCCAGGAATCCCACACCCCAAACACTGAGGGTTGGCAGCAGGAGGGTCCCAAAGGGCGCAGGAGTCACCTGGAGTTGCCCATGCCTTGAATCTCCCCATGGCTGAGCTCTGAGCCCCCCAGCCCTGCTCCCTCCTGCCCTCTCTTCCAGGTGGGGAAGGGCTGCTGTGCTGCTTTGAAGGCCATGGGCTCCATCGTGTACGTGACAGAGATCGACCCCATCTGTGCCCTGCAGGCCTGGTAAGGGAAACCCAGCCAACCATGGCCAGAGACCATGGGCTCCCTGCCCAGACCCATGCTCCTGGGGGTTCTGGGGCTTCTCTGCACCCTGGGGGCACCCCCAGCTCCGTCCTGGGGACAGGAAAGGCTCCCTGTGCTAAAGCCTCACCCTGCTCAGCCAGATCCCACCTTGGTGTGGAGCTTCTGCACCCCGGGCCCTGGGGTGGGAAAGCAGAGCCTCCTTAAACCCTCAGCCTTTTCCTAACCAAAGCCTTGGTGTGGTGAGAGAACTAACGAGCTCTGCTTCATTAGCAGAGCTGATGAGCTTCCAGGCTGCCCTGTGTCCTTCAGGAGTGGCACTGCCAGCCTGGACTGGGAATTTGGTCATTTGCAGCAGCCCCATCCCTGGCTCTGCACGAGGCCCCTCTTGGAAGGAGTTTGCAGGGGGAAAAACTTCAGTAAATGGGACATAGAGCAGGAAAAGGGACTTTTTTTTTTATAGGAACTCCGATTTTGTAGCTTGTGAGAGTCACAGAAATGAGCTTGGGGGGACTGTCAACAGATCCCAAAAAAACATCCTGCCCTTGTTATCCCAACACACCTTGCTGCTGGTGGCAGGGAGGACTCAGCACTCCTGAAGGCTCTGGAGGTGCCTAAATATGGATTTCAGGGGTCAGGAGGGACATCTGTAGGTTTGGGCTGGTTTTTAGGGTGATCTAAATCTGTTTCAACACGGATTCTGCAGCTCCTGGATGTGCTTTGCAGGAGGAGCAGCTTTAAAAGCCTGTCTGGATTGAGAACTGAGGTTTGCAGATGAGAAGGCCTTGACAGGAAATGTGAAACCTAAAAACTCTCTTTTCACTTCTCCCCACCACAGTCCCAAATCCTTCAGAAACTCCTAAAATGGCTCGGGGTCCGTGGCCCTTCGGGAGCCGCCGTCCTGTTTTCCAGTCTGGTGTTAGAAAGTTAAAATTAGTGTCTCAAAATCACTTTGTTTTTTCTATTTTTGGCATGTTTGTGCTGCTTCTCATCTGCTTCCCCCCCCTTCTCCTCCCAGCATGGATGGATTCCGGCTGGTGAAGCTCAACGAGGTCATCAGACAAGTTGACATCGTCATCACCTGCACAGGTACACGGAGCCTGGGGGGTCTCACACCCCAAATCACCTCCATCCCCTCGGGAAGGGGGAGAAGGGGAAGGGGAAAGGGAAAGGGTGAGGGAAAGGTATTTTAATCCCAGATTTGGGTGCCTGGCAGGGAACAAGAACGTGGTGACCAGGGAGCACCTGGACCGGATGAAGAACAGCTGCATCGTCTGCAACATGGGACACTCCAACACCGAGATCGATGTGGTGGGCACGGGGGGGCTGGGGGGGGGGCTGGGGGGTGGTGTGTGAGGTGAGGGGGGCTGAGCTATCTGTGTTGTGGGGTGATGGTGCTTTGAGGTGACTGCTTTGGGGTGATGGTGCTTTGGGGTTTGGTGTTTTGGGGTGATGGTGTTTTGGGGTGGCTGCTGTGGGGTGATGGTGTTCTGAGGACCCATCAACAGCTCTCTCTGTCTTGAGGAAGCCCCTGGGAGGAGATAAAATGATCCACCCCCACGTCCTGGCAGACACTGGCAGATGTGTCACCACCATTCCAGAGATCCCAAGGGATGCCAGTGAGCTGGATGAACTGGTGCAGCCCCCAGTGCAGTGTCTGGTGTCCAGCAGCCTCACCCCTCCCCTCAGGGAGCCACTGAATCCCCTCTGCAGCCCAGTTCTGTGGTGTTACACCAGTTAGGCCCAGCCAGGAGTTCCACCCCACTGTGCTTTTCCAAACAGCACCAAAATCTGCTCACCTGTGCCTGGGGACAAGCAGAGAACCAGGAGAGCCCTGTCTGGAGGGCAGGGGGCCGTTCCTCTGCCAAGCCTGGGCTTTGAAGGCATTTGCTGGGCTGGAGAGGAGTGCCCACAGCCATGCAGAGCCCAGCTGGGGACCGCCAATCCTCCTCAGCCAGACCTGCAACAATAGTTGGTGCCGGAGCTTTGATGTGTTGAGACCTTACAAATAGTTCAGGTTATGATTCAGGAAGGGTTCCTGCTCTGGGAGCACGGCTGGACCCGAAGGGGCCAAGGCAGCAGGAGGGTGTCAGCGAGCACTGCTGACACTCTGTGTGCAGCTGGGCTGGAGGAGCTGCCCTAACTGATGTGCCCCTTTGCAGGCCAGCCTGCGCACGCCCGAGCTCACCTGGGAGAGGGTGAGGTCCCAGGTGGACCATGTCATCTGGCCAGATGGCAAGAGGATAGTCCTGCTGGCAGAGGTGAGTGGCAGGAGCAGGAGTTGCAGCCTCTTCTCTGTGCCTGGAGCAGGAAAACAAGGGCTGGGTGAGCGGTGGAGCTGAAGGGCTGCAGAAACCACCCCTTGAGGGGTCCCTCTGGCTGGAAGGTTTGGCCCATGGAACCACAGAATGGTTTAGGTTGGAAAAGCCTCTGAGTCCAGGGAGTCCAACAATCCTCCAGCACTGCCAAGGCCACCCCTGACCATGTGCCCAAGTGCCACATCCACAGGGATTTGAAACCCCTCCAGGGATGGGCACTCCAGCCTGTTCCAGTGCCTGACCACCCTTCCCAGCACCAAATTCCTCCCCATGGCCCCCCTGCCCCTGCCCTGGCCCAGCCTGAGCCCGTTCCCTCTGCTCCTGTCCCTGTTCCCTGGGAGCAGAGCCTGACCCGCCCCGGCTCCCCCCTCCTGGCAGGGACTTGCAGAGCCACAAGGTCCCCCCTGAGTTACTGGGACATGGAAAAGCTCCTGTGTTTTAATTTATCCCCTTCCAAGGTTTCTCCCTTAGCCAGGGCAGGCAGCACCTGGGGATCCCTGTGCAGGTGACACCATTCCATGCCTGTGGGACACGGGTGGTTCCTGTTCCCTCTGTGCTCACAGGGCGGGTTTGGTGCCCCCATAACGAGCTCTGTTTGGTTCCCAGGGCCGGCTGCTGAACCTGAGCTGCTCCACCGTCCCCACCTTCGTCCTGTCCATCACGGCCACCACGCAGGTGAGTGTGGAGGGCGGGCCCAGAGCTGGCCCAGAGCCATCCCTGTCCCGCCCCGAGGGCAGCCCCTCCTCACCGGGTGTCTCCTCCCGCAGGCCCTGGCTCTGATCGAGCTCTACAACGCTCCCGAGGGCCGCTACAAGCAGGACGTGTATTTGCTGCCCAAGAAAATGGGTGAGGTCCTGCTCGCTGCCCTCCCCTCTGTCTTGGGGTGGGACAGACAGGGTGTCCCTGGGCTGGGGCTGCAGCACCTGCTTGTTGCCCTCCCTGCCAAGCTCAGGGGCTTCCAGCAGGTTCTTCTTGCTGGTTCTGGGCTTGTTGCCACTTCCTTGTCCCACCTGGGGAAAACAGGTGGACCCTCCCCGTGCAGGGGGTTGTCCCATGGTGGGGAGGGTGGTCACCAACCAGCAGCTTCAGCAGCACAAGCCCCTCCCGAGGACACGGGAGGCTGTGGCCATGGAAATGGGCCCTGTGGTTGGGGTTGTGTCTCCTGAGACAGGGCAGCTCATCCCGGGTCCAGGGTGAGGCGTCACCTGCCAGGGGTGCTTGGTGGCTCCTGCCCCAGCCCTGGGGTGGCCCCACTAACGGGGTGTGGGGCCCTTGCAGACGAGTACGTGGCCAGCCTCCACCTGCCGACCTTCGACGCCCACCTGACGGAGCTCACGGATGAACAGGCCAAGTACCTGGGGCTCAACAAGAACGGACCCTTCAAACCAAACTACTACAGGTGCTGCCCTCGGCCCTCTGCTCCTCCTGCCCCATGCGTGGGGGGCCCAGGGCTCGGGGCTCCATCCCATCCATACACTGAGCACATTTAGGGGCTCATTCCCATCGTCCCACAGAAAGCAGGAAGGGGCCAGCACGGTCAGTGGGCAGGGCAGGAGCCCTTTGTGGTGGCAGCAGCTGTCCCCAGCTGTCCCCAGACGTGGCAGATGCCAGAGCGATGCCAGACATCGCTCTGGCATTTTTGAAGTTTGAGAGAGGATGAGCTGGCACAGAGTGACTCTGGCCCCGGGGCTGCTCCGGCAGGCTCAGCTCCCAGAAATAATAATGATTCTCCATAGGAGCCCCTGGGCTGCTTCCCTTCCCACAGCTGTGTTTGTAGCCAGCCCTGCCACGGAGTCCCACCGTGAACATGAAATGGTTTGCACAAACACGAGTCAGCTCCTCAGGGGGTGAAGCCAAGAGCCTTCTCCTGCAGGAAAAGGCATTTTCTTGGTGGGCAGGTCTTTGGAGAGAAGACCTCCAGATCCAGAACACTCACGGTTTGGGGTTTAGTGGGTTTTGCCAAATCCTGAGCTTTTGTTCCTGCTCCCATTATGTGCAAAGTTCTGGTGCTTCCAGAGGGCCACAGAAGGAATTCCCTCTGGTTTAATTCTCATCCCTCTGGTTTAATTCTCTGCCTGGTTTTGGTGCCTGGTGCAGCCCAGCCTTGTGGGGAGTGTGTTTTGTCCCACACATGGAGAGCGTGGAATAACTAGGGGGTCACGGGAAATTCCCTGCACTGGGGGAGAGCCACGACCCCTCAAACATCCCACGGGCACCGTGGGGTGGAGACAAGGAGGCAACAAGGACCGAGTCCCTCCTCCAGCAGTTCTTTCCTTGGTGTCTCCCCCTCCCAAAATCCAGTCTGGGGAGCTCCCCCTCCCTTCCCCACGTGCTCAGCAAAGCCCCCTTTCTTTCCCTCTCCCAGATACTGAGTTCCTGCCGCTGGATCCCGGGGAATGGCGAGGAACAAGCGCCCAAGTCTCTTCTCAACTACTGTACAGGATGACCCCGCGCAAGCTTCCCACGCCCGAGCCGGGCTCGCTCCGTAGTCACCGTGTGTTTTAGGTTATTTATTTATTAAATTAGACACTGTTCATGCGGCCTCTGCCACTGGTGTTCGTGCTGCCGCGGGACTGGGACACGCTGCCCTTCTTTCCGTCTCTCTCATTTCTCTCTTCGGATTCGTTCTTTTTTCGGGGCTGGGAGGATGAGGAAGGCGCTGGTGGGATCGAGCCGTGGAACGGCCCGTTGTCACCGCTGAGCCCACGGGAGCCGCCCTGGAAGTGCCCCTTGGTTCCCTCCACACGCCCGCGCTCCCTGCGGCCCCGCAGGGTCCCGTGTGCCGGCTCGGCGTTCCTCCCGCTCTTGGACACCAGGGAAGCCACACTCCTCCTTCGCTCCAGGCTCTGCCCCGGTGGGTGCCGCTGGAGAAGCCTCTGGCCGTGCAGTGGAGCTGTCCGAGGGCTGGCGCCCCGGCCGGGCAGAGCGTGTCGCCTTAGCACTGGAGGGAAGGGGAGAGCCCCGAGCCTGCCAAGCCCGAGGGCAGAGCCCGTCCCGCTCCCGCGCCGCAGCTCCGCAGTGTTCTCCTGCTGCTTTCGTTCCGAGTGCCAACCTCTATGGATCAACCAAAGCCGTGCTCCCGGTGGGGCCGGGGCAGCTCCCCCGGTGCTGCTGGAAGAGCCTCCCCAGCAGATGCTGCTCACGCACTGGGAGCTCTTCCCAAGCCAAGCAGAGCTCTCCAGACATCCCGGCTGGGAGGACCCGTGTTGTCCACGCCAGGTCTTTCTCCAGCGGAATTTCAGTCCTCATTGGAAGTGTTTGGAGTTTTCTTTTCTGGGTTTATTGTTTTATTGCTTTATTTATGAATCTGGAAACCCCCTTGGAGTGTATGAGATGTCTGGTGGAAGAACCTCCCCACCAATTTGGTGTCACTGAAACCCTTCAGTCGCCTCAGATCTCGAAGCATCAGAGCTGAGGGAGAGTAAATCGGCCACAGTTCCTTGTTTTATCCCAGGATGTCCCTCCAGAGCACTGACATGCTTCCCAAGGTGACTTCCCAAGCCTTGGTGTCTCATCAGAGTCACTTTCATCATCCACGTGGAGAGCATGATCCTTCTAAAATAAAACTGCCCGACCCTGTGAGCACAAGCCCTTTATCCTCTGGTTGCTGCTTTGGTTCCTGAGTCTCATCAGCTACAGGTTCACGTTTTGTCCTCCTGGGCTTCTTTGCCATCATGAAAAACTCTTTTGTGGCAGCTCATTCACGCACAAGAAGGAAAAACTGTGGAATTTTGGTCTCGGCATCCAAGTCCTTCTCGTGGCTCTCAAGAGACCTGAACTCGGCTCGACCACGAGCCGCTCGCCTTTGGAGCAAACGTTCCCTGTGCCGGCTGATTCCAAGCTTGTCTTTGAAACCTGTCAAACCCTGCAAGGAAAACCTTAGGAAGACCCTGAGGAGACCTTGGGAGGACCTCGAGGACATCCTGGGAAGGCGTGAAGGCCTTGAGGAGACCTGAGGGCTTTGAGAAGCTTCATCGTAGACTGATCTCTAACCACAAACTTGAAATAATCTCCGCCCATGAGTCGGATCCTGAGATTTGTTTGGGAAGAGCCCCCCGAGCCCTTGCAGACCTCACGGCCGGGTCTGGGTCCGCCTTGGTCTGGGTCAGCCCCGAGTTCCCGTCGTCATTCCCGGGGAGGCTCAGCCTGGAGTGTGCCCAGGAAAACCCTCTCTGCCCTCCGGAGCAGCTCCCGCCGTCGCTGCCCGCCCCGTGCTCGTCGCTTGTGCGACAGCCCATGCTGCTGTCCATCCACAGATCCCTCGTGCCCCTTTCATCTTCCAGGTAGATAAGAGGGGAAAAGCGTTAATTAGAAGATCCCACCTGGCCTTTCCCACCTCGATTCTCAAAGCTCTTCTCCATGTTCTGCTTCTCCTGTAAAGCTTTTTGGCTCGCTTGGCTTTTTTTCCTAATCAACCTGGAATCATATCCTGTGATCATCTCTAAATTAAATGTAATGGGGTTTGGTTTCTTTTATCTTTTTTTTTTTTTTTTATGTAACACTTTTTTTTTCCAAGACTTAGGAAAAAGGAGATTTTAGGTAACACCAGCAAAATCATCTAAAGGAAATTGATTCTGCTCTGAACTTTAGGAATAACAAAGCAAAACCCGTCATCAGCAGTGAGGGAACGAAACCGTCGCAACCGTAACATTTCAAAAGGATGTTTTAAATATTAATGTCTGAGTGATTGTATTAGATCAGCAATAAAGACTCTGTAATCTCAAACACAAATAAAACATTGGAAAATCAGCTTCTCCCGAGTGTCCTTTGGGTCCAGTGGGGGTTTTGGGGATGGGATGGGGTGGGATGGGATGGGATGGGGTGGGGTGCGGTGGGTTTGCAATGGGATGGGATGGGGTGGGGTGGGATGGGATGGGGGGTTGTCCCCAAAGTCCTTGAGCTCCCACTGCTGCTGGGTGATCCCGGCTGGGGAAGCTCCCTGGGGCAGCTCCCGGAGCTGCTCTGGCTCCTGGGCAGCAATCCCGTTCTCTCTGTCACCTCCCGCTGCATAGGGACATCCCACCCACACACTCGGGGCTCCAGCTTGCCCGTGGCTCTGCAAGGACACAGGACACCAGTGGCACCGAGATGGGGTGTCCAGCCCCTGCCCAGTGACCCCAAAAACACCTGACCCCCCATGCCGGGCGGGGAGGAGGAGGGGGCAGTGGGAGCCCCTCTCTCCCACCCCTGTTCCAGCCCCCAGGAGTTGCTCCCAGCACCCCAAGGACACCCCGCACCCACCCTCCCCACCATTCCATCTTCCCAGTACACACCCCATTATCCCCCTCCTCGCAACAGTCCCTGCTCCCAGCACCCCAAGAACACCCCATAACCTCCCCTCCCCAACATTCCATGTTCCAAGCATCCCAAAGATGTCCCATAACTGACCCCCTCACCATTCCATGCCCCCATCCCCCAGGGACACCCCACACACCCCAAATCCCGTGTGGCCCCCCGTGGCCCCCCCCAATCCTGGGGTACCCCCCCCACCCGCCCCAAATTCCCGCTGGCCAATGGCGGGGCGGGGGTGTGTCCTGCGGCCCCGCCCCCTCCCCGGCGGGCCAATGGGAGCTGAGGGGGCGTGTCGGGGGCGTGGCCTGTGCCCGGCCCCACGTGCAGCGGCGCCGATGGAGGCGGCACCGGGAGGCGGCGGAGCCTTGGGAAGGGCACCGGGAACGGTACCGGGAATGGCCATGGGGACGGCACCGGGAGGCGGAGGAGCCCCGGGAATGGCCATGGGGACGGCACCGGGAATGGTACCGGGAATGGCCATGGGAACGGCACCGGGAGGCGGCGGAGCCCCGGGAATGGTACCGGGAGCAGCACCGGGAGGCGGCGGAACCTTGGGAGCGGCACCGGGAACGGCCCAGGGAATGACACCGGGAATGGCCCCTGGTGGCGGCGGCGGAGCCCCGGGAATGGCCCCGGGAGCGGCCCCGGGAATGGCCCCTCCGGGCAGGGCCCGCCCGGCACAGCCCCAGCCGCAGCCGCAGCCTCAGCCCCCCGCACAGCCCAAAGGCCGAGAGCTGTTCAGGACCCAGCGCAAGGAGTCCGAGGTGAGGCTCCCCGGGGCTCCCCACACCGGGCGGGGGTCCCTGCCCCGCCGCGGGGGTTCCTGGGGGCGTCCCGCTCATCCCGAGCTCGGGTCCAGAGGGCTCTGGGGGTGGGGGGTCCCCAGCGGGGCCGCCCCCGGTACTGGAACATCCGCGCCCCATTCCCGGGTCCAGCAGCAGGGGTTTGGGGTCTCAGCCCCAGCACTGGCACCTCCCTGCCCCACTCCCAGAGCCGGCAGAGGGGTTTTGGGGTCCCGGCTGGACCCTGGGCTCCCCCACACCCTCCAGGCACCCTTTCCCCTCCTCTCACGATGGTCCGGAGGCCACAGCCGCCTCCACCGCCCTTCACCCTCCTGCCCCAGGAGCGCGCCGGGCCGGGGGGGAACCACCAGCCCTCCCTGGGCTGCTCTGCACAACCCGCTTGGCGGGTGTCGGGCTGGGGAAGCGGGACCGGGCTGGGCACTGATGTCCCCGGTCACCCTAAAGCCACCGCGGGACCCCTGTGACAGAGGACGGGGAGACGCTGCTCCCCCGCCCGGGAGCTGCGGCTGCCCGGCCCCGAGAGGGGCTCCTTTTGCCGGGTCCGAGGCAGATCGGGGGTTTGCCCTCTCGGAGCCGATTAGGGCTGCACGCGCTCGGCCGAATTCCTCAGCGGCTTTGGCCGCCCAAAGCAGCGGAGGATTTGGGCAGAACGCGGCGTTTCTGAGCCAGGGCCATCGGTATTAACGGGGAGGAGGCGCATCGGCTCCGGCCCCGCTGCCGGAGGGGCACGCTGGGACTGGCAGCGAGGAATTATGTTAATTTGCTTGATTATCCGTTCATGTGTTCCCCGGCCGGGGCTCCGTGCGGCCGCCCCTCCCCTGCCCCGCCGGGATCCTCCGGCGGAGTTTCATGCTCCAGTTCCTCATGCACGGGAGGAGGGGGAAATGCACACCAAGGGCTTCAGAAAGGCAAAGCCCGGCCCCGAGAGCTGTCGGATCGGGGATGCTGAGCGTGGAGCCGCGTCCTCCCGGGGATTTCTGCTTTGAGCCAGCCCCGGGCTTGGCTTTTGTGGCACGTGGGGCTGTGAAATCCATCAAATATTCACCGGCGCTTCGAGTCCTGCCTCTGCTTTCCCCTGGGCTTTGGGAAGCGCTGTTTTTGCGCTCGCCTCTCCCCATTTGCACGGTGCTCTCAGTTCAGTGCCCAAGCCCCGCGGACCCCGCCGCGCTCCGGAGCGGAGGAGCTTCGGGGCAAAGCCGGCTCCGAGCGGCCGTCCCGCTGCCGAAATCCCCGCAGGGATGTGCCAGCCTCCCCCGCTCACCCCGTTCCGCTCCCCGCAGGGCTCCGTGGACTGTCCCAGCCTGGAGTTCGAGTACGGGGATGCCGACGGGCACGGCGCTGAGCTGGCAGGTGAAGCGGATTTGGGGGGGCTGCGGTGCTGTTTATAGGCAGGCAGGGAAAATACAGATCCCTCCGGGATGGGGGATGGATACGGAGTGGTGTCATCCCTGTGCTAACAGAGCAAGAAGGTTTATTAATAGAGAGCCACTCGCTCCCTGGGCACGGGCAGAGGGGCCGGGTGGGGACACGGGATTTCCCGGCTCCGAATGGCCCCGGTTGGGCACGGCGGGAGGAGGGAGGGGTGTCCGGGGACACAGCCCAGGCTGGCGGTGTCACCCCTTATCACGGCCGTCATGTCCTTGTCCCGTGTTTGCTGCTGCCCCGTAACCTCCCGGCCCCAAACGTGTCCCGAACACAGGGGATATTTTTAGCCGTGTGTGTCTCACCCGCACGAGCTGCCCTGGCAGGAGCACATTTCCTCTGCAAGGGGATCCTTCCTCCTGCCCTGCAGGATCATCTCAGCCCCCCACGGTGCTGCTGGGCACTGCAGGACCACAGGGATTCTGTAGGAATGCGTAGGGATTCTGTAGGAACAAGGAGATTATGAAGAACAGGTGCAATGTCGTGTCCCTCCAGGTCCAGCCCCTGTCTGCAGGTCCCAAAATGTCTGAGCTGGGGAATCCATGCCTGGGGCTTCCTGCATTACCCCCCTCCCAAACTGCCTTAACTGACTTAAAATGATCCCCCCAAAACCCCAATGACATTGCAAATGCAGCAGGAGCAGGAACGTGGGCACAGCCCAGCCCAGACACAGGGATGGAGATGATGAATTTGGCAGCAGTGGGTGGCCCAAGATGCCCCTTGGAGCTGCAGGAGAGCTCAGGGACCAGTTTAGGTCTCTGTCCCTTGTGTCCCTGGAAGCTCCCCAAGGAACCTGGCAATGAGGAGGAGGGTGAAGCTCCTCCATGTCCCTGCTGACCCCTTTCTCCACCAGAGCTCTACAGCTACACAGAGGAGCCTGAGCTGAGCCACAACAGGAGATGCTTCGAGGAGGATTTTCACGCTCAAGGTACCAGCCCTGGGCTTGAGGCAGCCCCCCGGGGTGGGAGTGGGACCCCTGGGGGAGCCCCTGGCTGGTGGTCATGTCCCTTTGCCAGTGCCAGGCAAGAGGTGGCTGGAGCTGGATGGGGCTCAGCAGAAGGCCTTTGTCATGCACCTGCTGGATGGGCTGGAGGTGGTCAACAGGGACAGGAGGCTCCGAGTGGCTCGGGCCATCCTCTACCTGGCACAGGGTAAGCACCACACCCCCTGTATCCGCTGCCATGGGCCCTGGGAGAGCCCTTCTCCCGGGGTTCGGCCAGGCTGGTGCAGTGAAGCTCCTTCCTGGGATGGTCCCGTGGGTTTCAAAGGCAGATCCCCCTAACCAGTGTTTGTCCCTGGGGTTTCTCCTCTCCAGGTGTCTTTGGAGACTGTGATAACGAAGGTGATGTCCTGCACTGGTCTCGGCACAACAGCTTCCTCCTGTACCGCCTGGGAACCTTCTCTGCCTTCCTGGAGCTCCTCAACATGGAGATTGAGTGAGGGGACCTGCCCTGCCCTCGCCCTCCTCACCCTCCTTGTCCTCTGCTTTGTCTCATTCTTTCTTCTCACCCTCATCCCGCTCCTCTTCTGGGGCTCGATGATCTTGGAGGGCTTTTCCAATCTAAGTGATTCTGTGATTTTATGATCTCCTTTCTCCCCTTCTTCCCTTCTTCTCAACCTCCTCCTCTTCATCTTTTCTTCTCATCCTCTTCATTTTAATCTCTCTTCACTCTCTTCTCTTTAATCTCTCTTCACTCTCTTTAATCTTCTCCTCACCCTCTTCTTCCATCCTCCTCACCCTCCTCTTCTTCCCCATCTTCCTCACCCTTCTCCTCTTCATATTCTTTCTCCTCATCCTCCTCACCCTCTTCTTCCCTTTCTTTCTGCCCATCCTACTCTGCCTCTCCTTCCTCCTGCTCCTCACAGATGTGCAGGGAGGTCCCCCAGCCCTGTCCCATTCCCATCCCACTGTTCTCCCAGCCCTCTGCCATTTCCATCCCAGTGTTCCCACAGCCCTCTCCCATCGCCATCCTGGTGTTCCCCCAGCCCTGTCCCATCCCCATCCCGCTGTTCCCATTGGCTGTGGGTTGGGATGAGGCCAGGCTGGTGCTGATCCCGTGCTGTTCCATGCAGGAACAGCCAGGCCTGCAGCAGTGCCCTACGGAAGCCGGCCATCTCCCTGGCTGACAGCACGGAGCTCAGGTACCCCCGGGGCTGGGACAGGGGGGACAGCCCCTGGGGACAGGGTGGCCTCTGGCTGGCAGCCTCACCTTGCTGCTGTCCCGGCAGGGTCCTGCTCAGTGTCATGTACCTGATGGTGGAGAACATCCGTGTGGAGCAGGAGACGGACCCGCCCGAGTGGAAAACCTGCCGGGAGACCTTCCGGATGGAGCTGAGTGAGTCACAGTGTCCATTGTGCTCTGTTGAGGTCCCTTTGTCATGCTGACCCAGTGGGAGAGCTCAGGGGAGGGGGATCTGCTCTGAAGCTGCTCCTGGTCCCTCTCCCCACCAGGTTTCCCTGTGCACACAGAGGAGCCCTTTGCTCTTCTGCTCTTCACGATGGTGACCAAATTCTGCAGCGGCCACGCTCCACATTTCCCCATGAAGAAGGTCCTGCTCCTGCTCTGGAAGGTGCTTCTGGTGAGTGCAAACCCTTCCTTTTCTCCAGAAGCTTACTTTGGAATAGTGCTGCTGCAGCCTGGATGGTCCCCACTACCCAACCCAACCATCACGAGGTTGTTTAGGAGGCACAGGGAGCTGACACAAGGCAGGTTCCCCTGGCACCAGGGTGGGCTGAGCATGCAGATGTGGGGTTGTCTGGAGAACATGGTGTCTTCATCCTCAGCTCTCCAGTCTGATGCTCCAGACTGGTGCTCCCTGGCAGCTCAGGCTCCCGGTGGGATGTGTGCTCCTGCTGTCTCACCTCTCCTGTTGGTCCCCAGTTCACGCTGGGCGGGTTCGAGGCGCTGCAGGCCATGAAGGTGCGGCGGCGGGAGGAGCTGGGGCTGCCCCCCCTGCCCGAGGACAGCATCCAGGTGGTCCGGAGCATGAGGGCGGCCTCTCCTCCCACCTACTCCATCGAGCTCGTGGAGCAGCAGCAGCAGCAGAAGCGCAGCCACCGCAGCCGCAGGGTGAGGGCACAGCCGACCCCTGGGGCAGACTTACAGGGGTTGGGGTTGGGGGGACAGCAAAGCCCATCTGATCCCAACCAATGCCTCCCACTGTCCCAGGGTGCTCCAGCCTGGCCTTGGGCACTGCCAGGGATGGATCCAGGGGCAGCCCCAGCTTCTC
>JAWWEW010000041.1:686922-710960 GCA_035583185.1 Anabacerthia variegaticeps
GGCTCCCCCCTCCTGGCAGGGACTTGCAGAGCCACAAGGTCCCCCCTCAGCCTCCTTTTCTCCACGCTCAGCCCCCCAGCTCCCTCAGAAGTTCTCCAGCCCCTTCCCAGCTCCCTTCCCTTCCCTGCACACAGATTTTGGGTTGCACTCAGGTAACAGGTCCATGCAGCAGGAAACAAGGTCTTTGCTCAGCTCTGGGTTGTTTGAGCTTTCCCTGCTGTTGCCAAAGCCTGGAAGTGGCTGTGGCACTGGAGAAGACACAGCATCAGCAAGGAGGTTTCACCCTGCTGAGGTGTAGACAAGGAGTTCCCTCATCCAAACGAGGATCCTGCTGGCTGAGCAGGACAAGGCACGAGACCACGGGCTGTGCCCACAACCCTGGCCTCGTTTGTATGAAGTGATGAAACAGTTCAGAGCCAAAACAATGCTCATTAAAAAGCCTCATTAAAGCACTTGGCTGGGGAGGAGTGAAAGACAGAGGTGGTGACGTGCCCCTGGGCATGGCCTGCCCCAGTGCCAGGTGAATGGGCAGAATCAGGGAGGAAGGGGAGAGCCCTGGAATCTGCAGAGCGCTGGAATGTGCCAAAGGACTGAGTTTTGAAACCAGAGGGGCCACATGGAGTAGCTGCTTGGATTGTGCCAAAGTCTTAGTGAATCCTGAGGGAAAGGCTGCAAAGGTAAGGAGACAGGGATGTTCTAAGACACGTCTGAGCTGAAAAAGCTGCTGGAACCACCTTCTTCCCACATAGTCCCTCCTCCAGGGTAGATTTTCTGCTTCATGTGAGCCCGGTGTGGCTCCTTCCCTTCCGGATTCCTCTTGGTGTGGGTTGAAATGGAATTATTGCTGGTTTTGGTGTCCCTAACCCTCCTCTCTCCTCCCCGTGCCCACAGTGAAGCTGCTGCCCACGCCGTGGCCACGCTGGCCGAAGCCACTCTCCAAGGAGGGGGACAAATTGTCCTGTCCGGAGAAACTGCGGCGGCGGTCGGAGCCCTCACCGGCGTCCAGGATGCCAATGGTAAGGCTGCTGGGAAGTGGGACTTCCCCTGGCTGCTTTTCTTTGCTCTGAACCACAGGGTCTCCCTCTCTCTCTCTGTTGAAATGCCAAGGTTTTGCTGGCACAGTCCCCAGCTGCAGGGGGGTCATGCCCGGGCTGTGCCCCACGAGGGGTGGTGGCACCGAGCTCTTGTTTGCCTCCCTGGTGCTGGTGGCTCTGCCCTTTCCCTCCCCTGCCAGTTTGCTCTTTATCCTTAGGGGGGTTTTTGGGAAAACTGCTCCCCACTCTGTATCTGCACAGTGCCCAGCACAGGGAGGACCAGCCTTACCCAACCAGCACAACCAGCTGGTGCCACAGTAAACTCATCCCCAAACTCTTCACTGCGAGGGAATACCAACATTTTATTCCCTCCTCATTTCCTTCCCTTCTCAAAGCTTTTTTTGTGGGTTTGGTGGCTGCTCTTGAGCAACTGTTGCTTTTCTGCTCAGGTGAGACCTTCCATGGTCCCTCAGCAGTCATTTTTCTCCTCCTTTATTTCCCATCTTGCGTCCCCCAGTCAACCCTTTGGTTTTAGGGATTCTCTGTAGCATTTCTCACCTATTGTTTGATGTCTCTGTGGTGACTCTTGCACCTATTCAAGCTAAGCTCATGTTAAATAAAACTAAATCCATAGAAATTGGTTCAAGGGGTGGCACTGGAACGTGCAAATGTGTCACCCACTGCCTTCCAGTTGCTCTGTGCTCCTGCCTGACCCTGGAGGTGTCCAAGGAACGACTGGACGTGGCATGTGGTGCTCTGCTCTGGTTGGCTTGGTGCTCATAGGTTAGACTCAGTGATGATCTCAGAGGTCTTTTCCAGCCTGATTCTGTGACACTTTCCGAGCTCAGAGAAGAAACTCCATGGTTATTTGGATTGAATGGAAGGAGCTTTGTCAAAATAAGCTCCAAAAGGACACAAAGGGTGAAGCCATAAAGAAATGGCACCTTGAGAATGGGGCTCTTTGGACATTAATTGTCTAAGGGGAGCCAAGCACGTGAGGTCAGGTGGCAAAGCAATGACTTCCTGCCTTCTCACTGGCATGGAAAGCAGGAGTATGGTGAAATGAGACCTGGAGGTTGAATTCCATCAAAATCCTTCCAAGTCCCTGTCTCGCAGGGAATGCACCGGCTTTGAAACGTCGATGTTTAGTTTGCTGCAGAAATGGGGCAGTGGAAGAGGAATTGGCCTCAGACATAGTTTGGTTCCCTTGCTGTGGAGTCAGCCAGCCTGAAGAGGGAGCAGAAGGGAAGTGAAATCCCTGCCCTGGGAGCAGGGACTGCCTCTGACACCAGGGAAGAGCCGGGTGTGCTGTGCTCCGCTCACAAGTGGCGGGTGTTTATCGGGGAAGGAGGTGCCCCTGGATGCTCCAAACCAGCAGCTAATCAGATTGGGCAGAGCCCTGAGTGCCCTTCAGCAGCTCTGCACCCCGGCTCCTTTTGGCCTGCTCCCAAAATGCTTCCAGCTCCAGATTCCTCTGGATGCTTCCCCCAAAAACAACTCGCCCTCTCCACACCCTCCGGACTCGCTCCACCTCTCTCACCCGGCATTAAGATCACTCTAATGCAAGCTGGGCTGGGTTTTTTCTATTTTTTTTTATTTGAGCAGCCGAGTTGGAAATCAGCTGGGATTTAGAGTGCATTAAGGGGAGAGACTGCAGCATTTTCCATGAGCAAAACCTCGCCCACAGCCCCTCTGCTGCTTCCCACTCGCCTTCGATTCGCTCTAATCTCCGGCCGTATTAAGGGGAAGGGCTTTGTAGTCCTTGGGAGCGCCGTGCTGGTGGTTGGATTACGTAACCAGCTAATAGATGTCCCTCAGGGATGGAGGAGATGGTGGTATCCATTCCCTCTGTCTCCGGCTGGGGATGGGGAGCAGATGGATTGGCAGCGCCGGCACCGGCGGGAGGATTTATCCACCCTCTCCGGGGTGGGAGTGTGAGCAGCCTCCTGCACACTGTGTTATGGGATGCAGTGGGAGCAAACCACTCCTTGTGTCCAGAGGAGATGGAACTGGGAGTCATCTGGGACAAGTGGGTGCAGGAAGAGAAGGGGAGAGCAACTGCCAGAGCCGTGATGGGGTTAACCAACCAATTCCCCCTGCTCGCTGCTGCAAAGCCTGAATTTGCTGGTATTCCCAGTAAAAGGTTCTCTCTAGGAATGCTCTTACCCTTCTGCAGGGCTTTCCCGAGGGATTCCAATCTCTTGCTCACATCACTTGCCCTGGAAGGCATAGAAATTTATCCCCATCTTATTGACAGGGAAAAGGACACAGTGTTTTAACACCTCCCTGTCCCTGGAAGTGTCCAAGGCAGGAAGGGCTTTGGAGCAACGTGGCATAGTGGAAGGTGTCCCTGCCCATGGCAGGGAGTGGCATTGGATGATCTTTAAGGTCTCTTCCCATCCAAACCATCCCATAATTCCATGAAAATTCCTTGAGGTCAAGACAGGGTGTTTCATTGGTGATTTTAGCCATTATATTCTCTTCTATCAGTTTTTGTGTTTCTGTCCCAATATGGCATTTTTCTCCCCCATTCTCTGGAATTACTATCTGAATAATAATCAAGTGATACAAGGCTGAAAAGGGGAAACTTCCGCTCGTGGATATCTTGGAATCTAGGCCTGGCTATCCTGCAGGGAGTGGGGAGCCTGGGAATGTCCTGCACCAGGGAAGGGCTGTGGATCATCAGTGGTGGGTTCCACCTGCAGCCAGGGGCAGTGGCATCCCCTGCTCCATGCAGTGCCACAGGAACTCAGTCCATTGTGGTCTCCTGGCTGCTCCAGAGCATCTGCTCGGAGCTGGGATGGGGGATCCGCTGACCCCACGCTCGGAGGCTCAGATGGTCTGTCCTTAAGTGGCTGGCATTAACCCAGGCAATGCTCAGAGCTGGGGTGGCAGCACCTCCTGCCCCCCCCGGCTGGAAGAGGCTCTGGGGACAGGGAAGGGGGCTCTGGAGCTGCTGCTGGAGCACAGGAGGGGAGCTTGGTGGGGAAGGAGCGTGCTCAGCCTGCAGCCTTTTGTTTGGCATTGATCCCATAGCCAGGGCCACGGGCTGCCCGGCTGCAGCCTGAAATATTGATGAGGCTCCCAGGAAGGGAAGGGAAGGGAAGGGAATGGAGCTGCAGGGCCTTGGGGTGCCACGGGGCTGGGAGGGAGGGGGCTTTGGAGAGGGGCTGTGCTCCCAGCTCCAGCTGCCATCCCAATGGGAAGGGCAGTGCAAGGTGTGGGATCCACCCGTGAGCAGGGGGGGAATTTAACAGAGCTGAGCGTGGCACAGCCACAGATCCAGTGGACCATCCTCTTGGCCTCACCTGAGGCAGCCACTGACTGCCCTTTTCCTGCCCCCAGAGCACCTTTTGCTGCCCCCAAAGCCCAATGTATCCCCTGCCTGTGCTGCTGGAGATGCCCTGGGAGCAGGGATGAGGAGCCCAGCATGAGTCTTGCCCTGCTGCACCCCCCAGGCCACCCAAAGAAACCCAAGCCCAGTTCTCCCCAGAGGGGGCCGTGCTTGGGGCCGGGGCCGAGGCAGGATTTGTGATGGAAGGCCTGGGAAGAGCATTAGGACTCTGACGTGGGCAGGGGGGATTAATGAGCTCCCTGCTTTCGCAAGCACACCCAACAAGGCGTCACTCCAGGAGAGTTTTCCCTCTTCCAGCAGCATTCCAGGGAACCTCCTGCATGGAATTGCTGCTCCAGGTGGTGGCGTGGGGATGGGAAGAGGTTTAAATGCTGGCATAGCCTCAGTCCTGGCTGGGGCTGCCAAGCTCCCCACACGACATCACCGCGTGTCAGGTGGGGACCTGTGCCCACCTTTGGCTGCTCAGGGGGAAGTGGGGAATCCTCCTGTGGGCCTGGAGCGTGGATCCCAATCCCACAGGGCTGCTTGCACTTGGAAACACACTCAGGGGGGAAAGGCAGGAGTCAGGATGCTGTTCTCAGGGCTGCGTGTGCCTGATCTGGCTTTGGGATGCATTGGGATAGCACCGAGCTCCTGGGGGCTGGTGGGGCTGCACAGGAGACAAATAACTGTAAATGAAGGGGGGGCTGACAGGCTGCAAATGTCAGTTTTTAAAAGCCATATTTTGTGTTTTTCCTGTTGGATCTCCTCTTTTTAGGCAAGGTGGAGCCAAATGAGTCGCTAGCAGCTTGGCAAAGTGCAGATCAGCTTGCTTACATCCAGGAGGACAGGAAGGACAGAGTCAAGCTTGTTGTAGGGCCCTCCTGGTGGGAACAGAGTTTTTTAATGAAGGTTTACCCTGAAACAGGTAGGATTTAATCCCAACGGGAAGGAAAGGTGAGGAAAACCATTTTGGCAGATGTGTTCCAGAGGAGAGGGTAGAAGAGACATCAGGGGCAGCCAGCAAGGAAGATTGAAAGGGATGAGTGGGAATTCCTGGATTCACTGAGCAGGTCCAGGAACAGGGAGAGGTGTTTCCTAGAGGACAAATTACTGTGCATAAATGAGTAATTTTCACCAACATGGCCCTGGTGGACTCGGAGTGAAATACCTTGGCACAAACCTCTGACAGAATGAGCTTCATCTGTGTCAGGTCTGGCTCTGTTCTCCCAGGGAACAGGGCCAGGGCCAGAGGAAACGGCCCCAAATTGCACCAGGGGCAGCTCAGGTTGGATATTGGGAAAATTTCCTCATGGAAAGGGTGGTCAGACACTGGAAGGGGCTGCCCAGGGCAGGGGTGGAGTCCCATCCCTGGAGGGATTTAACAGCCACGTGGATGTGGCACTTGGGGACACGGTCCGTGGTGGCCTTGGCAGTGCTGGGGATGGTTGACTTGGTCTGGGAAGTCTTTTCCAACCCTAATGTTTCCATGATTCTGAGCACACTCGGTGTGCCCCATAAGGAGGGGGTACCTGCCTGCACCTCAGCCCTGAGTGCACACCCTTTCCCTGTCAGCCTCTGGCACTCTGGGACACCACCCCCAGCTCCAGTGCCAGTTCCAGCAGTCAGCCCTTTCCCAGTGGGATGAGAGTGGAACCATTTCCCAGAGCCTGCACTGCCACTCCATTTGCTGCACCCCTGCCCAGCAGGGACAACTCCTCCTGGTGCTGGTCCACCCTACCCTGCCCTCAGACCTATCCCCACGGACAGCCCAGGTGGCTTCTGCTGCTGTCCCTCCTGATTCCTGGGCACTAATCCCGGGAAGGGCTCGGCTCAGGCTGTCCCTGTGACTCGGGGCTGTCACGGCCACCGGCCGGCTTTGCTTGGGCTGATCTTGGCACTGATGACGAGGCGGCTCCACTGACGATTAGGATTTGTCTGCCCACCAACCAGGGCTAAAAATAGTGGCTCACACTGGTTATTCCTGGGCACAGTTTGGCTTTTGGGGTAGGGAAGCCTCATTTTATTTCTCTTCATTTAGCCTGGGGAAGAGAAGGCTCCAGGGAGACCTTATAGCAGCATTTCCAGGGTGTAAAGGGAAACTTGTGGGAATGCTGAAGAGGGACTTGGGACAAGGGATGGAGGGACAGGCCAAGGGGGAATGGCTTCCCAGTGCCAGAGGGCAGGGCTGGATGGGAGATTGGGAAGAAATTCTTTAGTGTGAGGGTGGGCAGACCCTGGCACAGGGTGCCCAGAGAAGCTGTGGCTGCCCCTGAATCCCTGGGAGTGTCCAAGGCCAGGTTGGACGGGGCTTGGAGCAACCTGGGCTGGTGGGAGGTGTCCCTGCCCATGGCAGGGGGTGGCACTGGATAGGCTTTAAGGTCCCTTCCCACCCAACCCATTAAGTGATTCTTGGAGACAAATATTTGCCTGTGGTGAGCCCCCTGGGGGTGCCACAGGCCTCTCCCCTGGCAAAGTCAGCAGAGCAGGAAGAGCACAGGGAGCCTCCAGGCTGGTTTTGTGCCCCTGTTCTGCACCCAGGCCTCACATGGAGTCCCTGGGCTGCTCTGAAGCAAAGGCAGCACCCTGGGCAGACTCCAGGAGTGGCTCAGTCCTGGCTTCATCTGCTGCTGTGCCCAGAAGCCACTGGGCTTTCCTCCTCAGCAACACCCCAAAAGGAACCCCCTCCCTGAAGGGCAGGGAATCCCTGGCAGTCCTGTTGTTTTGTGAGCTCCATGCCCTGTGTGGCCTCATCTCCTGCTCCTCCCTGACCTGAGGGCATCTCCAGCACCCTGTGCCCTCCCCGTGGGTCCTGCCCTGCCTGTGCCCAGAGCCAGCTGAGCCTGCCGGGCTCCCCAGCTGTCACAGCCCCCTTTAAGCAAGGCCATTTACCTTCCACGTGTCCTGAATTAGGGGGGATGGACAGGAGGGCTGGGCCTGTTTAAAAATTAAAGCTGATTACAAGGCATTAACATTACATTTAAAGGAGTAGACAGCAGCCCTCCTCTCTCCCAGCACAGTTGCAATATGTTCCCTTTTGTTCTGGGCTGGGAGAGGGAAGGGAGCAGCACTGGTGTCGACTGCAGCCTGGGCAGCATTTCTTCTTGATCCATAAATTTTGAAAGAGCCTGGTGTCTGCTGCAAGACTTTAAAGCAGTTCTGGTCTGACTCTGCCTAAAGCAGTTCCCATCTTCGTGATCCTAAGAGGAAGCTGAAGTTCTTTTGGCTGACCTTGAATTTCCCATGGAAGATTCAGCTGATGTGACACTGCTCATTGATCCCTCTCCTCAGTTGTCTTGTTGGGCAGCTCCATATATGAGAGATCCCTGGATTTTCACCATTTACGTGGTGACCCCTCATCACAAACCAGGCATGGGTTGGCCTGGCTGGGAACACTCAATGAATGTGATGCTTTAGGAATTCACTGTGGGTTTAGGCCGCACTTGGAGCCTGTTGTTTTGGTGTATTTCTGTGATATTTGTCCAGGTTTCTGCATCTTCATCTCACAGGCCCTCATTAATCCAGGTGGCTCCGGAAGGAGCTGCTCAGGGCAGGATGGGCACTGAAAGAGGTCTTTTGACACAAGAAATAATATATTTATATTCACTGGATCTTGCTTTTCTCCATATCCAAGGAGTCAAGGCCCCAGGGACACCTGAGAGCCCTTACATGGCCTAAAGGGGCTCCAGGAGAGCTGGAGAGGGACTGGGGACAAGGCCTGGAGGGCCAGGACACAGGGAATGGCTTCCCAGTGCCAGAGGGCAGGGCTGTCTGGGCCATTGGGAAGGGATTGGTGGCTGGGAGGGTGGGCAGGGGCTGGGCTGGATTGCCCAGAGAAGCTGGGGCTGCCCCTGGATCCATCCCTGGCAGTGGCCAAGGCCAGGTTGGAGCACCCTGGGACGCTGGGCGGCGTCCCTGCCTATGGCAGAGGTGGCACTGGATGGGCTAAGGTCCTTCCCACCCAAACCATTCCATGATTCTGTGATCTCTTAGTGAGACTTTTCATTTCACTTTACCATCACCAACATTCACATCAAATTCTGGGTGTTCTTTCCAGTTTACAGTGACAAAATCCCCAACCTAACTTGGCTTTGAGAGCCACATTCTGAGGCCCAGAGCTCTGCTGGTCCCTCACTCTGGGGGTGTCAGGGCTTGGGGCTCTTGGGTTACAGCAGGGTTTTGGGGTCTCTCCAGGAGCTGGGAATTTTAATCCTTGGACCAGCTCCTGTCTGAAGGAGCTGTGGTTGGATCCAGGCAGGAAAGGAGGGGCAGGCAGGGTAGTCAGCACGACAAATAGTGGAGGAATGAGATGGGAAGGGATGGAGGGGGTTCTGAAGGGTCTCTGCAGGCACATCCCTGCGCTGGGATAGGGAAGTGCTCTCCTGGCAGGCTGCACATCCTGCTGCTCTTTGATTTGTAGCTCCTGGCTTAGACCAAAGGGCACAGGTGGAGTCAGGACCCAGCTCTGGGCGGTTCTCCATCGCTCTCCTGACCCACCACAGGGGCTGCTGAGGTTTCTCCAGCCCTGTTCCTCCTCCTCTTCCTCATCCTCCATGCTTAACCCACCCTGGATCTGAGGCTTGGCTGGCAGAGCTCAACCAGCAGAGCTTCTCCAGGAGATCCAAACAGGCTGGTGGAGCTCCTGGAAGGACCACAGGCAACACCAAGCTGGGGAAAGCAGCTTTTTCCCTGGACACATCCATGCTGGAAGAGCTCAGTGTGGAGCTGAGCACTCAAACCCGCGGGTGTTGAACTGGTGGGTGGTGGGTTAAGCTGAGACTGAAACCAGGCTGTGCTTTGCTGCTCCTTTCTCAGTGCCCCCAGGGTGGAGCTCACCAGAAATGTGATGGGTTCTGCCTGTAGTGACAACTTATTCCAAATCATGTTGAGCAGGTGGCAGGTTTTCGAGCCTGTCTCTGGAAGAATTCTCAGCTTAGCAGACAGCCAAGGACAGCTCCATGCTGCTGGCACGGCCTCTGCTCATTCTGCTCCCCCAGGCAATCCCAGAGGAGAGGTCCCAGCTCACCTTCCTTGGGAGCCACTTCCCAGGGTGGAGCGGAATTGGGGTCTGGAGCTCAGGGCATCGTGTCTTCCTTCAGCTGCTCCCAAGAGAGCCCTCATTGCCAGGGGCTGAGGATGGGGAATGACCCTGCTGGGGACAGCTGGAACATCCTTCGGTGCACATTTTGCCTTGCCTGGGGAGGAGCATCCCCTCATTTCAGCTGTGCTGCGATGGGACCACAGGCAGAGCTGGGGGTTTCAGTGCTGTTTCCTGGGCCATGTTTGTCCCTGGAACCATTCAAGGGCTCAGGGAATTGAGGGAGCAGGCTGTGACCCCACTGAATCAGGGCACATGGACAGGGGCTCCCCAGTCCCCCCTGCAGCCCCACAGAGGCAGGCCCAGGCTGCAATCTGCTGGTTGTGGCAGCAGGGCACAGCTCCTGCCTCCCCTGGCACGTATCCCTGTGGCTGGGCTGGATGTGGCCACCATCACCCCGGAGAGCTGTGGAAAATGCTGCCTGTTTGGAATGGCTGGAGGCTCTGGGGGCTCCTCTGAGCCCGGGGCAGTGTGTGATCTCCAAGCTCTTAATGGCTGTGCTGGGTGGAGGGTGCAACCTGATCCAAATGGGAAGCTGGCTGAAATCCCAGCAAGCTGTTCTGTCTGTGTGAGGCATCTTAGGAAGCGAGATGGGCTTTGGGAACTCTCCCTCCCACCACCAGGCACCCACTGGAAGGAGAAATCCCCTGTCTGGAAGTTGGGGCTTCCCCACCTGCAGCTCCTCCATCCACTGAGGTTTTCTGGCCCTTGCTCTTGTGTTTTAGACCAAAGTTTCCTCCTTGGGGAGATTCTTGTGGTTTCTGCTCTCCCTCACTCCCTGCTCCCCTTTGGGCTGTGCGTTCCCATTTCCTGGACATCTCCAAACTGCTCGAGGTTTGCTTCCTTTGCCCCTCCTTTCAAACTGCTCTGGCAGGCTCTGACCTCCTCAGTTCCTCTATTGCTTTTTTCCAAGCACATCCAGGGGATCCCTCTGTACCTGGATTTATCCTCTTGGTTGGATCTCCGGGGCAGGGACTGATTTTAAAGCCTGAAAGCACAGCCCCATCTGGCTTGTGCCTCTGGGCTGTGAAGAGCTCTGTCCTGCAGCCGTGGAGCAGGAATGTTTTCCTTGCTGTGCCCATGGCAGGGGATGGAAGTGGCAGGTTTTGGTTCATTCCCCCCAGAGGCTGCACTGAACTGTCAGATTCCTGCTTTTTCAGGTGAAACTCATTCCTCTTCATCCCTGCTGTTCAGACCTGGGTTTGGAGAGGACATTTCTTGCCATGGGGTTGGTCTGTGTGTTGTTTGAGGCAGCAGCTCCCCCTTGGCACCCCTTGGCTGGTGACAGTGGGGTGGCCTTGTCCAAACCATCAGTGGGCACACAGGGAAGGGAGGGTCAATCTGTCACTGTGAGGGCTTTTCCAGCTTCCAGCCCTTCAACTGGAGCCTGGGAGATGGACAGCATGAGGCTGAACACCGGGATATCCCTCCTCTGGGTGAATCCCATGGCAGCAGGACAAAGGGCTTGAAGGCAAAACGCCCTTTCCTTGCCCTCTGAGGAGCCTGGGATGGCTTTTCCCGCTGCCTGGCGTCCCTTTGGGAAGGAGGTGGCAGTGCTGTGTTTGTCCCTGCAGGCCCCTGTCTCCCAGTGACCTTCCCAGCCCATGGAGACAGCTTGGCTTTGCTGTAAAGCAGCTCATGTGACGGGGGTAATCCGCAGCCCGTAAACAGCTGGGCAGGAACATCCCAGGGAATCGCCCTATTTTCCCTGCTCTGCACAGCCAGGCTGGAGCAGCACGGTGGCTCCTGCTTCCTGCCAATGGTGGCTGTCCTCCTGGCTGCAGGGACCCACCAGCTGATGTCTTTGGAGCCACAAAAGCCAGGTCAGGAGCACCACACGTGCCTCCCTGAGTCCTGGAGCTGCCACACAGGCTGCAAGAATTACAAAAAGCCACTTCTCCTGATGTGGTTTCCTCTGAATCTCTTCCTAAACCAGAGGTGGCATTTCTAAGCCCGAATGTGGCTTTTTCTTTCCACCCTCCAGATCTTTTTGGCTTCATTTATTCCCTCACAATCATACGAAAGGGACCCCCGTTCTCCTCTGGGGGCACTCAATGGGTTTCCTGCCCTCCCATGGGAAGTCAAAGTGTGCCCTGGAGAGGACACAGACTCTGAGAAGGGAAAGATGAGGGAGCACTGGCTTGGAATTGGCTTAAAATTAATCATGGTGTTACTATTCCCACACCCAGCTTAGAGATCACAGAAAACTTCTCATGCCTACATTTTTCCTCCTTGTTGCCACAGATCCCTGAACTTCCTCCTCTCTGTTTTCCTCGGGATTTTAACCTTCAGACCCTCCCAGGGGAAGGCCAGTGAATGGCTTCTGCTGCTGACAAGTCCAAGGAGCTGATGACAGCTTAAAACAGGCTCTCTCAGCCTGAGATCCACATTCCAGGCAGCAATTTCCCCCAGTTCCCTCCAGCCTTTGATCAGGTGGGCACAAGTTGCTCCGTAGCCGTGTCCCCCCTCGGTTGCTCCACCAGAAGCCACCAGCAGTGTGTTCGTGGCTGCCACAACTTGTCCAGCAACTGAGACAATCCCTTCTTTCGTGCAAGCACAGCCTTCCAAAGGGACCATCTGTTATCCCTGGCCTGGAACAGATTTGGCTGTGAGACCTTGCAGTGAAAGGCTCTCTGCTATTCCCCCGAGCCAGCTGATCTCTTCCCTTCCAGCCCTTCCCAGCAGGAAGGGAAAAGCCCCCCAGCTTTGTTCTCCCAAGCATTAGGGGACTTTAACTGGGGGGGGGGGGGATGCAATGGGGCTGCTGTGTTTCACTGGGGGACATGGAGCTAATGGAAGGGGAGTTTTATTGCTGGCATAAATATGGGATGTTCAGCTCCTTTGAAGTGCCAGGGATCAGCAGCCTGGGGGGTTTGTGTTCGATCCCAGCCAGCAGGGCCTTTGGAAGTGGTTCTTTCCTGCTGCTCTAACCCCACGGATGCACCACGACATCCTTGTCCAGATCCTCTCCGAGGTTCCTGGTCTGCTTTCCTTGCAAAACCCAAAATGCCCGAGTTGCACTTCCAGATAAGAATGGAGTGTCCAGAGGTTGGAAGGCGTGTGGAGGATCCCCAAGGCTGGGGCTTGGCTGGGTGTTGGTGTTTCTGTGTTTGCTGCTGGCAGAGATGGGCTCTGGCACGGCTGGATCTGTGGCCGCAGCCAGGGCGTTCCCACAGCCAGCAAGTGCCACTGTGGCCTGAATCATCCTCTCCAGACACCTCTTCCCTCTCAGGAAGCACTTCCAGCCTGTTCTGCCGTGCCCTGGGAAGTGCCAGCACGGGCAGCCCCTTGGTTCTGTTCACATATTTTATCCAAGTGGGTCCACGTGCCCCAAATCTGCCCTCTGTGGGATGAGACCCACAGGGACAAAACCTCTGGAAAGCCCCTGCTTAGGGCAGAGAAACTCCTTCCTCTCCCTGACCCGTCCTTGTCTTCTCTTGGCATTCAAAGAGGCTTCTCCCCACCCATCCTGTGTGGCTCAGGCTGTGCCCATGGGGCACAAATTCTGTGCCCTCAGCCACAGGGCCAGAGGCCAAACCTCTCTTGTAGCAACAGATGTGCAGGGCTGAGAAGGGAGGGATCTCCAGAGCATCCCAGGAATATAGTCCTGGGAGAGGGAGAGAGGTAGGGACCCACCCCAGTGGGACACAAGGGTGCAGACAGGAGGAGTGTGAGCTGCAAGAACTGGCTCTGCACACAGGTCTTTGTGTTCACTGTGGTTTGTTGCCCACCTTGCTGAGGAGGGTCCAGGTCCTGCAGGGGCCACGCAGGTCCTTGGGGTCTGTGTGTTCTCTGTGGTTTGTTTCCCACCTGCTGAGGAGGGTCCAGGTCCTGCAGGGGCCACGCAGGTCCTTGGGGTCTGTGTGTTCTCTGTGGTTTGTTTCCCACCTGCTGAGGAGGGTCCAGGTCCTGCAGGGGCCACGCAGGTCCCTTGGCCCAGAGAGGACAGGCTGCAGTCACCAGGTATGGTGGCACCCATGCTTGTGTGGCAGGGATGCTTGTAGAGCTGGAGCTGAAGGATATTCCTGGAGGAGGAAGGAAAAGGACCCTTTAGGGCTGTGTCCAGCCCTGCTTTCCCCTGAGGAAAAAGTACATCTTACCTCCTGGCAGCTGGAGCAGGACCCGGGACAAGGTGAGGCTTCAGCTTCCCATGCCTGCATGGCAGAGCTTGGAGCACCTTCCCAAGGAATTCTGCCCCTCCAGAAGCCGTGTGCTTGGCTCAGCTGGGACTCCAGCCCCTCTGGTGGGTTGGGAGCATGAAGTCCCCTGGGGGAGAGGCACCCATGGGACACTGGGGGCCAGAACCCCTTGGCTGGTGTGAATGTGCCCTGTGTTGCAGCGGAGGCTCCTGCGGAACGAGGCAGGAAAATGCTGGGAAAATGGCTTTTAGCTGGAGCCAGGGCCTATCTGGTTACGGATTGCCTTCCTGCCAGGACAATGCCTGCTTTATATCTCCTGTGCTGAGTGCTCTGCAGTGGATGGCAATGTCCCTGTTCACATGGGATCCATCCAGCTGAAACCTGGCCAGATCCTGGCCCCCGGAGCCCTAAAATCCATGGAGCTCCTTCCAGGGCCTGGATTTCAGGAACTTTCCAGCCTCGTGCTCTTGAGATCCATAGAAATCCCACTTTGGCAGCTTTTCACTCGTCCCTCATCCCTCTCCTCTGGGGATTGTGGACAGTTTTAATGGAAGTGGCCTGAGCTGTTCCAGGGGTGGGTTCTGCTCTCATTTCTGGGCTCTTCTGGGCCAATTAAGCCACTCATTTAAATATATGTAAAATAGCAGCACAATCACCTTATTGGTGCCCCCCACTGCACCTCCTGTGCACACCCAGAGTGGTGTGTGTGGGGCCAGGGGTGCTGCTGCTCCTGTGTGCCCACTGAATCTCCTCCCAGTGTGTGGTGAAGTCTGGAATTCCCCCCCAAGGGTGTTTTGCCTCTGAATACATGAAATTGCCCCACTTAACCCCCCCCCTCCCCTCCCCATCTGCAGTATTTGCCCTTTTCTCAGCCTTTTCCACATTTTATTGTCAGGCATCCTAGCAGCAGACTATTCAGGTTGCAAGTGGAGCCTGGCAGAGTGTTCCTCAGGTGAGTGGCTTTTTGTGGTGGTAGTTTGGAATGTTGGGACTCGGCTGGTGCTGCACGTGTTACCTTCAGGTTCCTCACCACGTGGTGTTTCCTGGGGCTGAAGGGGCTTTATCTCTGTCTCTCTGTTGTGCCTGGACACCCTTTGGGGTAGGAATGCCCCAGCCTTGGGGGTGTGCTGGTGCCCTACAGCCCAATGCTGTTATCCCGACGCACCCTGAGCCCTCTCCTAATTATTACTTAAGTAAAGAATTAGTGAGGGCAGGGGTGGGCTCAGAGCCTGGATTTCAGAGCCCCCTGTGGTGATGGAGGGGGCTCTTGGGGGTGCTGTGAGTTTGGCATCTGTGAAGTTTGGCTTTCTCAAGGTCACGTTGCAGAGTTAAAGCAGGAAATCAAAGAAGAGGCCACCCCAGAAATACTCTTGGAGCACGCAGCAGCCCTAAGGAATTATAGGTGTTGGAGCAGAAGCCTAAAGGATGGAGTAGGATGTTCTGTGAGGGTCACAGCACAGGAGGGTAGGTAGATCCAAGAGCTTGTGTCTGTCACTCTATGACCTTCTGCCACCTGAAGTCCACCAGCTTTTGGACCACAGACACACCTTCTGTCTTCTGTCATCCATCTCTATTCCCTGTCCACTCTCTTTAGGATTTCCAAGGATGCCCAGAGTGTTGGTGCTGCAGAAACTGCCAAACAATTACCAGCTTCATTAAAATATGCAATGTTTCAGTGCTTAATAATAATTTATTTTCAAATGGACTTCTATCATTCAAATAATATATTTTAGCAGTTCCAGGTGGTGCCTGCCCTCCTTCTCACCTCTAATGAAACCCCATAGAGAATACAGGGCACTAAAAGCTGTTCCAAAAAGCAAGATAAGAATCACTCTCAGCGGGCAGATTTTCCCCTGGCAGAGCCCCTGTGGATGGAGAAGCATAACCAGGAAGTCAGTATTTATGGCCAAATGTGACAGGGATCCCTGGCAGGTGATTATTTGGAATCCCAGTCGAGTTCAATACTTGATTTCTGAGAAGAGCATCAGACTGAGTTACTCCTGTTCTTCCTGAGCAGCCTGGCATGGACAACCCTGTGTGCCCCATCCTTTTTTCTTGGCAGCAAACAGACTATAGGGAACCAAACCCCAGGGGGAGCAGCCCTTGGGGTGGCTGTGCCTCCTCTATTTTTATCCTCTGCTGAGTGACCAGGGTGGACTGTTAATCTCCTCAGGTGTGCCCTGTGCTCCAGAGCAAAGCCAGCTCATCACGCAGGCTTAGCAGGGTTATTCACTAAGCTGCCATCCCTGGAGTCCGGGGCAGAGCTGCCTTTCCACACTCCTCCTGTGTTTGGCCCCTCTCCCACACTCCAGCCCGGCCTGAGCAGAGCTGCAGACCCAGCCCTGGTGTGGGATGTCTGATGGAGGCTGAGCTTGAGCAGGCCCAGCTTTCCTGAGCCTCAGCTGTGGCCAGGGTCTCCTGTCAAGCTCTGAAGTGACCCGTGAAGGGCAGAGGGAGGGACAGGTCACCCTGGGTGGGACACCAGGCCAAAGGCAAGGAGCTGACCCACCCTCAGGAGCCCGGGCTGCTGCTCTGCCTCCCCTTCCCAAACACCCTTTCCAAGGGGCTTTTTCAGCTGCACCAAAATGGGGATGAAACAGAAAACCTGGGATTTCAGCTCTGTGGTTTCCAGTGTTCAAACTAATCCCAAGTTTTCCTCATGTGGCTCCTCTCTGCGGGCAGGAGAGGTTTGGAGTGTCAGGGAAGGGCTGCAAAGGCACAGGTGAGACACAGCTGGGAAGGAGACCTTTGTCAGCACTGCTGGGAGATGCTGGGTCTTTGCTGTGCCAGGGGAGAGCCCGGGCATCAGGCTGGCTCACTGGGATCTTCCTCCCTCCATGGGAGTGCTGAGGCTTCAGAGGAGAGAATTCCATGTGTCACTTGGTAGGTTGGGCTGTTCCCTCCAGCATTGGAGACTCCTGGAAATCAGGAATCCCAGCCCTGTGTCTTTGTCTCAAAGTGCTGCAACTTAAAAAGAACTCAAAAATAAATCCCCAAATACCCCAAAACAAACCCCCTGGAAATCAGGAATCCCAGTGCTGTGTCTTTGTCTCAAAGTGCTGCAACTTAAAAAGAGCTCAAAAAAAAAAAATCCCCAAATACCCCAAAACAAACCTCCTGGAAATCAGGGATCCCAGCACCGTGTCTTTGTCTCAAAGTGCTCCAACTTAAAAAGAGCTCAAAAAAAAGGTGAAAATCCCCAGACATGCAAAACAAACCCCAAAAACTCAAAGCCCCCAAAAGATCTGGAAGAAATAAGGGAGATTAAGCCAAAGATGTTCCAGATCTCGGCTGAGCTTTGACCCTTGTAGGGAGGAAGAAAACAGGGATGTCTCAGAGGTGCTGGTGAGATGAGCTGTCCCCTCCCAGCTAGAGTAGGGAGGTTGGTCTCCAGCTGAGATTTGGAGATAAATAAAATCCAAACATCCAAATCTGGGGTTTGAAAAGGAATGGAAGGAAGAACAGGCCATGTCAATGTGGTGTTCCATCCTGGCTCCTGTCAGACCAGAGGTCCCAGGTCCCCCAGTGGCTTTGGGGGTCACTGACACAGCTCTGGTTGCCCCAGAGGAGCAGAGAGGGGAAGCTCATGGCAACAGATCCAGAGGAGCCAAGAGCCACTCCCTGGATCCCTGAGGCTGGCAAAGCCCTCCCAGCCCACAGAGCCCACCCTGTGCCCCATGCCCACCTTGGCCCCCAGCCCAGAGCTCTGAGTGCCACGGCCACTCCTGCCTTGGAAAGCTCAGGAAAGAACAAGGCCCTGGGAATATGAAGCAGGTGGGTGACAGCCAGGGACAGACTGGGACGTGGCCATGGAGATGTGGTGGATGCAGGGAAGGGAACTGTGGCTCCAGGGCTGTCCTTCCTGTGTCCCCCTTGGGGGGAATGTTGCATCTTTTGTCTCCTGTGTTTATCTTCTATTCTGAATTTATGATGTCACCTACTTAACTTTGCTGCCAGAGCTTCGGGGCCTCGTTACATTTCTCTCTGTTGTGGTTTTGACCAGAGTAACTCTTGAAAAGACAGTAGGTGGATGGTCTGGAGGTTCACTTGCAGAATGGGGACTTCAGCTTCTTGCAGATTTTTGTCTGGGGGAAAAGCTTCTGTGTTTTGAACTACAGAGGATCTGTGGGGCAGAGCTGTGCCTATTGTGTGCCTGCAGAGTTCTCAGAGCTTCAACTGAAGGGCTTTTTGGGACTTGTCACTCTCACAGAATCCCAGGATGGTTTGGGTTGGAAGGGACCAAAGATCATCTTGTTCCAACCCCTGGGACACCTTCCACTAGCCCAGGTTGGTCCAGGCCCCGTCCAGCCTGGCCTTGGACACTTCCAGGGATCCAGGGGCAGGATTTTCTGATGGGGAAAATCCTTCCAGTTGTTGTCTTGTCCTAAGAGAAGCCTGACTGGAGTTAGTCCTTGATGCAGCTGAGGGGGAGTGAGATGGGTGGTTGAGCTTTCAGAGGACAGCTCATCCTACCTGAGACAGGGGGTCTGTGTGAAGGGATGTCTCCTGCTCCCTCTGTCACCTTGAGGGTGGTGGCATTCCTGGAGTGCCTGATTGCTGCAGTGGCCTTTGGCTGAAATCCCATCCATGCTGTCACATCAACACCTGCTGTCTCAAGGGACACTGTCAGGTCGGTGGGTACTTCTCCTCTGTGGTCAGAGGGGTTTTTGGGGTGATGCAGGACTTTGGGAGCTCTTGTTTGAGCTGCAGTGGTTTGAACTCCTTAGAGGGCTGGTCAGAGGTGGGTTGTTCTGCAAACCCAGGCCTGTGCCCACTGTCTGTGCCCCTTCCATCCCTGGAGGGCCCCTCAGCCGGTCCCCAGGGAGGGAGGTGGTCAGGAAGAGAATTCCTGGGAGCCTTGGTGGACCAGGTTCAAGGCAACGTGGCTGTAACAAAGGTCTGTTGTGGGGCCTTTTGGACACTGCAGGTGGTGTCCAGCACTGCAGCTGGGGAGGGAAAATGAGAAGACACCCAGTGTGGCTGCATTTACATGTGGGAGTGCAGCTCAGAGCCTGCCCAGGGCCCTCTCCTTGGGCCACCCACCAGGGGCAAACACTTCATTGTTTGGAGATCCCGTAGCTTGGTTTGATTTTCTTTTTTCATTTCCCTGCTTAATTTTTGTGCGTTAAAATCCTCATGCTGCTGGTTTTGGACCATCCAGGAGGATTCTCCCATCCTGTCTTCAGGAGCTGCCCTTGGCTCTGAACTGGAGGCAGGGGTGAGATGGTATCCCCTGCCCTGTGTTCTAGGGCCCTGCAGGGCATTCCTGAGCACAGGAATTTCGGCTGGATTCCTCAGCCCCTGCCTCTGGAGGAGGGGAAGAAAAGGTTGCAGGAGCATCTGCTGTGAAGTGTTTCCCCTCGGTGGGAGCTGAGATGGAAGCAAAGTGCCCTGAGTGAGTTGGAGCTCACCAGCCAAGAAAGCCCAGTGGGAAATTCCACTCTTTTTTGCCTCTTCCATTGTTGCTGTGAGCACTGGGAGACCTTTGGAGCCCTGACCCTTGTAAGGTCCCTCACTCCTGGCTCTGCTGTGGTTGCAGAGGGTCAGGACACACAGCTTCCAGCACTTTGGTGTCCAAGATGTGTCAGCCTTGGCATCCCTTCCACTGGAAATGCATCCTCTCCTTGGAGAGGCTCCTGGAACCCCTGGATCTCCACCAGCAGCTTCTGGAAGGGGACATGCAGCTCTCAGTCCAGGTCTTGGCTTTCCCAAGGTGATGTTGTCCTGCTAAAGACCAGACAACACCCTGTGCTCTCCCAAGGGCTCCAAGGTGGGCTCTCAAGTCCCCTGTAAGGAATTCCCAGGAAGAATGACTCTGTG
This sequence comes from Anabacerthia variegaticeps, assembly GCA_035583185.1. Lineage (NCBI taxonomy): Eukaryota > Metazoa > Chordata > Aves > Passeriformes > Furnariidae > Anabacerthia > Anabacerthia variegaticeps. The sequence goes on from JAWWEW010000041.1 coordinate 706,348, forward strand.
CCGGTCCACTCCTCCCTGCCCAGCACTCAGAGCGCCCTTTGTTGTGGCTTCACGGCCTTTGCAGCCCCAAATCCCCTGGGGTGGCACTGGAGGTGGCACTGGAGGTGGCACTGGAGGTTCCATCCCTCCCTTCCCCTCCTGCTGGGGCCAGCCCAGGTTGGTGCCCAGGGCTGAGCATCGCCCGAGATTCCCCGAGGCAGGAGCCAGGTGGGAATTCTTCTCCACTTGCCTTCTTGCTCTGCCCTTCCAGAGGCTCTTCCCACGGGAGCTCTCCTTGGCAGGAGATCGTCCCTCTGTGGTAGCTGATGCTGCCAAAGAACAGGATTTTGCACTTCTTGAAAGAAGAACTTTCTGAAAGTTTCCTTTCCTGAGCTGATGTTCATGGTGGCGCTGGTTGCTCTTGTCTGGGCTGGTTCTTGCCCTCTGACCCTCCAGGACTTTTGAGTCCCTGTTTGGGCTGCACATGGAAAATGTGACCTGGGAGGTCCTGCCATTCAACCTTCCCTTGATTGGAGGGTCCTACCAAGACCTTCCCTGGAGGAGCCCATCTCAGCTGGGAGGAGGACATCCCTCGCTGGGTGAGTGCCTGGCAGCTGGGAGGTCCCTTGAAATTCCACACTGTTCCATCCCTCCCTGCCATTTCTCGTGGTGTTGGGAATTCCACACGAAGATGAAGCTTTCAGGAGTGTTACGCTGAACGTTCGTGTTGTCCTCAGCCACTTTAGACTCCCTGACACTGGACAGGACATAAGGATGAGGATTCCAGGAAGAAGACAGGATGTCTTGTGTCCCTGAGGAGGACAGTATTCCATATCTGGAAGGACTGGGAATGTGCACAACTTGTCCATGCTGCCCTTGCTCCGATCTCAGGGGTGTTAGAGCGGGGCAGAAACCAGCACTGGTGGCCCCAGTGCCCTGAGCATCAGCAGTCCTGGGTGTCCCGGGCACTTCTGCTCCCTGACACCAACTCCCTGGGCACTGAACCACCCCACCCACGTGACCTTCTCCCCCAGAGCTGGTGCTGGTGGGTTTGTGGATCCCTGTGCTTTGGGATCAGATCAGCTGTTGTTACCCTCCGTGCCAGTGGGATCTCTCCATCAACCACCACTTGGCTTTTTGCTTGTCAGTCCTTGGCTCTGGGCACAGGTAGAGCCTGTCCTTTACCCCTCTGGGACCTCTTCCCTGCTGGAACAGCAGGAATTTCATTCCTTCCTGTGGCTCATCCCAGTCCCCCCAGCAAAAGCAGCCTCTGATGTTGTCTGACCCAGCACTGCAGTCCGACCAGGGCTGATCGACTCCCATCCTTCCATCCATGGTGCCATCTCGATCCCAAAAGCCTCCCAAGGCCCTTCTCCTCCCTTGGCCCCTCGTGGCCTGACCCATTCCCCGCACTGCTGTCGGGCCATGCCAAAGCCTCCTTCCTGCCAAGGCTGCTCCTTCACCAGGCAAGGTCTTTGGGATGTGGCAGGAGAGTGAGAGCCTGCCCTGGCTGCCCCTTGGGATGCTGGCCTTGCTGCCAGGGGGATGGAGCGGGCTCCTCACCCTGCTGGGGATGGGAGCTGTTGGCTGGGTCATCTACAAGGGGATAGAGGTTCCACTGCTCCTTCCAGAGGGGATTTTTGGGTGTTTTCCTGGATGGGAAGCAAAGCAGAGCTCGGCTGCATCTCCCCTGAGCCCATGGCTGTGGTCTGTGCTGCTCAGGGTGTGATCCATCACCTCTGCTGTTGTCCCCTCCAGGCAGGAGCTGGGTTGAGCTACACCTGGGATCCAACAGGATCCAGTGGGATCCAAGGGGATCCAACAGATCCCTGCCCTCCCCATTCCTCGCAGTGCTGCCGGCACAGCTCCAGCTCCGCTCCCTTTGCAGCCACACATTTCCCAAAGACTGGAGACTTTTTTGTCTAATGGATTTCCTGGTTTTAATACAATTGAAAGGGTCTGAAATCCATGCTTTAGATTAACATATGCCACTAGATTAGGGCTAATCAGGGCGCAGGTCTGAGCAGATGCAGCGCGGGGCCAATCCCAGACCTGATTACGGCATCTCGCTGCTTTAATCGTGTCCCTCCCAAGGGCGAAGAGCTCTGCCCTAATGCACACAGACTTCCCAGCCCTCTCCTGCCTTGGCTTCTTCCCACCCCTGGCAGGAAGGCGGCTACGTCAGAGCTGAGGAGATTTGCTTTAATCCCATGCAGAAAGGGATCTGTGTGTCACCGTCTCTCACGGACACTTCACCGCTCTTCCGTGCGCTCCAAGACATGGCCACGCTTGGCCAAGCCTTGCCTGAGTTAATTCAACCTTCCCAAAGAACACCCTGCTTGGGTTGGTCCTCGTGGGTCCCTCCCGACTCAGAATATTCTGTGGCTCTCCAGGTCTCACAGTCGCCCGTTTTTGGGGGGCCAAACCTTGTTTGAATTAATTCAACCTTCCCAAAGAAGACCCCGCTTGGGTTGGTCCTTGTGGCTCCCCCCCAGCTCAGCAGACTCTGTGGTTCTCCAGGTCTCACCAAGGTATTTGGGTGGCCAGACCTTGTCTGAGTGGATCATCCTTCCCAAAGAAGACCTGGTTGGGTTGGTCCCTGTGGGTCCCTCCCAACTCAATATCCCGTGGTTCCCCAGGTCTCACCATGACCCATTTTTGGCAGGGCTGTGGCCACCACAGGTTTCAGCAGCATGGAGGGGCTGTGCCTTTGATGGCTGTGGCCCCAGGGACTGTGGTGACTCTGCTCCCTGGGTAGTCCACGTGTCCCCTGGGAGCTCCATCGGTCTCCTCCGGGTTTCCAAGCCCAAGGGCTTAGTCGGCTTGTTGGTCTGGATGGGGGATTGTAGGAGCATCCCAGGCCAGACCCCCAGGCCCTGCTCAAAGTGGGCTGTGCCGTGTTCTCTCAAGGGCTCTGGGGGGAGATTAACTTCAGCAGGGCTGAGCCTCAGCTCTCATCCCACTGCTCCGTTCCCTGAAGTTCCTCCTGAGCAGGAGCATCTCCTGGCTCCGCAGCCATCACCCCAGGGAGGGCATTCCCTGGCTGGGCTGGGTAGGGATCTAACCCCTTGGCTGGGCCATCCCAAACGTCCCAAGGCTCTCAACACCCCGAGGTGCCATGGGGAGGATGCTGGAGGAGCTGGGCCAGCCGGGGGCAGCACGATTAGCTCCTAAGCTTTCCTGTCTGCACGGCGAGTTATCCGAGGACACCGGCCGGGCTCGGCCGCGCCGGGGCATGAAACGAGTGCCCTTGGCAGGACAGAGCCTGCTGCTGCCACAGGCCCTGCTCCACAGGGGTCTGGCCAGCTTCTTTGGGAAAGCCTTGTTTGGGAATGTGCTGTCCCAGCAGGCTCTGCCCAGCCCGTGCTGCTGCCTCAAAAAGCTGCCTTTTCCCCCAACAAGGGGCAAGTGTTCCCAGAAATGTCTCAATTGTCCCGCTTGCCCAAATCCCACAAAGGCAGAGGTGGCACAGGGGTAATCCTGGAGCAGAAGGATGAAGGTTGCCTTCCCAACCCCCCAAATGCCACGAAGGCAGAGGTGGGCACAGGGACAATCCTGGAGCAGAAGGATGAAGGTTGCCTTCCCAACCCCCCAAATCCCAAAAAGGCAGAGGTGGCACAGGGATAATCCTGGAGCAGAAGGATGAAGGTTGCCTTCCCTGCCCACAGGATGTGCCATTCCCATCCCCTGCCCGGCTCCATGGTGCTGTACAAGCTCCTGCCTGTTTTTTCCACCTCTTTCCATCTCTCACATCACAACAACCCTCGGGGACCTCCTTGTTTTGTTGTCACCTTGGCTGGGACACTCCGGGACTTTCCTCGGTGCTCCAAAGCTTTCCCAGCTGCAGCTTCACCCCGGGGCCTTCTGATCCCTTCCTGCAGATCCCTTCCTGAGCCATCCCCGGGAAAAAGGTGTTGCCCACTTTGCCAGAGCCATCCGTGGCTGGGGAAGGGCTGAGAGATGGGCTTGGCTGTCCTTTATCCCTGTTATCATGTTTGCTAGAGATGTGAGAGTGCCTGGAGCTGCTGCCAGGGGCAAGCTTGGCTTGTTGGTCCCACTCTGCGCTTTCCCTGCCTCGGTGTGGGGGGACAGGGAGCTGGCTGGGGGGGAGAGGGATCTGGAGGAAGGGAATTGTGCCTGGGAGTGGCTGGGAGTGGGCAGGATGGGTGTCTGACCCACCCCGTTGGGATCCTTCCACGTGCCACCAGTGGGGAGGTTGTTGGAGTGACCTACAGAGTTATAGGGGATGGGAGAAGCCAAGGATATCCCTTCCTCAGCAACCTGTTCTCTAATTCTGGGCATGTCAAGTGGAAAAATGCCTTTTGGAAGGGTGTTCCCTGTCTGTGGGTGATCACTGGTAGGCTGGGGGTGGAATGATCACGTCTGTGGCAGGAAAATGTGGGAGCAGTCCCTGTCTCCAGGAAAACTTGGCCTGATGGGGTTGGCTCTGCAGGTCCCATCCCAAAATATGTCTTTGGGGTTCCTCCTCCAAAAATAATCTCATTTCTTTCCTCCTTATTCTCTCCATGCAGCTGGACAGCCCCAGGGTGTGGGCTGAGCTCACAGTGCTGCCACCCCTCCCATCCCATCCCATCCCATCCCATCCCATCCCATCCCATCCCATCCCATCCCAT
>JAWWEW010000041.1:726476-739581 GCA_035583185.1 Anabacerthia variegaticeps
TGATCCCGGGACAGGGTGACACCTCTGGGTGCTCCCAGGGACCGGGTGACACCTCTGGGTGCTCCGGGGGACAGGGTGACACCTCTGGGTGATCCCGGGACAGGGTGACACCTCTGGGTGGTCCCGGGGACAGGGTGACACCTCTGGGTGCTCCCAGGGACAGGGTGACACCTCTGGGTGGTCCCGGGGACAGGGTGGCACCTCTGGGTGGTCCCGGGGACAGGGTGGCACCTCTGGGTGTCTGGGTCCCTGTCCCCCCTGTCACCCCAGCCCTGCGCCCCCCAAACAACCCCCACCCACCTCCCGGGACCCCACGGGTGGCACTTGGCACCCAGGCGACAGTGGGGACAGCGCACCCCGCCCTCCCCCTGCGCCCTGTACTGGGCAGACTGGGAGGCCACTGGTGTGGCACGGGGGCCACCTGCCGGGCACGGGGGACAGTGCCAGCCCCGAGCCGGTGTCACCGCTGGCAGCAGGTGGCACTGGCAGGACACGGAGCCGCCACTGTCCCCAGGCTGGGGACAAACAGCCCTGGCGGGAGCAGGGGAAGGATTGGGGAGGAGGAGGAGGAGGAGGAGGATGGGGAGGAAGAGGAGGATGGGGAGGAGGAGGATGGGGAGGAAGAGGAGGATGGGGAGGAAGAGGAGGATGGGGAGGAGGAGGAGGAAGAGAAGAAGGAGGAGGAGGATGGGGAGAAGGAGGAGGATGGGGAGGAAGAGGAGGAGGATGAGGAGGAGAATGGGGAGGAAGGTCTTGCTCAGCTCCTGTGAATTTGGGGCAGCAATTCCAGGCGGGGTGAGCGAGGACAAGCCCCGTGCCAGGCTGGTGGCACATCCCATGGCACATCCCGTGGCACATCCCGTGGCACATCCAGGGCCCCCAAACACCCGCTCTGAGCCGCTCCCGCTCCCGTGGCATTCCCTGCCCTCGATATCCCCCTCCCTGTAAAACACGGAGCCCAAATTCGGTGGGATTATCCAGACAACACCCGTCATCCACCCCTGCCACGGCATCCCGGGATTTCCCAGCGGGTCCCGCTCCCAGGAGACCCGCAGGAGGGAGGGGAGGGATGGGATGGATGCCCCGAGCCCTCTTTTCCAGCCCCAAATCCCAAAGCTCCGCTCTGGGGCCGTGGTTGAGCTCACAAAGTCCATGCTGTCCTGGGGCTTCCAGGTTTGGGGACACCAAACAGCAGCCAGGGCTCGAGGCAGGGCAGGTTTCGTTCCCAAAAGGAGTTTCCAGTCCTGCCATTCCAGGAACAAGGAGAGGCTCCCACTGTTCCCGCTCCGACAGCACAAGGGAAAACTGGAGGGAAAAGGAGAATTAATGAAGGGAAGTGGAAACAGCCCGAGGTCCCTTCAGGTCCCACTCGACGGGGCCCAAACACGGGCAGAACTGTGGCCATTCCAAAGTGGCAGCAGAACGTGGAGGAGGGAAAAAAAACATGGAAAAAAAGAGGGAAAAATCTTTGAAAAGGGTCAAGAAGCTCCTGGCCTTGGCCCTGGTCGGGCTCAGCCAGCCGGGCGAGGGCAAAGCTCTGCTCCACATTCCATGGGAAAGGGGGGAATTACAGGGGCTGAAGGCAAAGGTGGTTCCCAAAACGGCACCGAGGGCTGTGGCAAAGTTTGGGATCAGGGGGCTCATCCCAGGCTGAGGAATTCCCAGGGAAAGGAGAGAAACACCCTCAAGGTGACCCAAACCAGCCCTGGTGGCTCCACCTTTCCATCTGTGAAAAGGGTTTTATCGCTGAACTCTTGGAAGGGAAGGTTCTTTGGGGAGGAAAGAGGGAGATTTGGGACAAGAGAGGTGGGAAGGATTGGAGGGGGAACAGCAGCAGGGCCAGGCTCCACCTGGACACTTTTCCAGGACCTTTTCCCACGCAGCATTTTGGCCCTTTTCCCTCCCAGGCCAAGCCTGGGAATGGTGGAGGCTCCGGAACCCACAGGCTGGAAAAGCTCCACGAGCCCTCCCGTGTCCTCAGGCCGGGTCAGGAACCACCTGTGGCTTTCCCAGCCTTCCTGGGATTTTTGGGAATCCCAGCTCAGCAATTCCCAAGGGGGAGGAGAACACCAGGAGTGACGTCCCAAATCCACCTCCAGGGACAGAGTGCTGGCAAAACAAGCCCTGCAGGGCGAGGGGGAGGGAATTCACCACTATTTTTATACAATCTTGGAAAAATACAGATTTTTATTGTGATTTTTTCCCCCTTTTTTGTTGTTTTTGGGGGGGTTTTTTGGAAGCTTTTCAGCTGGAATTTCCCCCCCCAGCACTGGATCTACTCCTAAGCAGCACCTACAAGGAGGTCAAAGCACAAGCAAACTGCCAGGGCAGCAGCAAAGCTAATTAAGAGTGGCCCCTCCCCCCCAATTAATGAGCAAACCACGTGCTAGGTAAGAGTTAATTACACCAGGACACGTTCAAGAGCTAATTAAGAGTTGAGAACCCTCCCCAAGCCACAACTGCTAGGACAGGAACTCCAGGACAGGCACCAGGCACAGCCCTAAGGTCACTGCCAGGGAAAACCGGGAACAGGCAGTGGGAAAAGCCCCGCTCCGGGCCCAGAACTGGCAGGGATGGGGACAGGAGGGAGATTCCCAAAATCCCCGGGGAGCAAAGTAGGGCTCTACTCCAAAACAGCCAAACCAGCTCCCCCGTGCTCCAGGGCTGGGGAATGTTGGGATATTCCAAGCCCTCCCTCCGTGGTGTTTGGAAGGAGAATAAACAAAGCCCCCAAAATTCCGGGAAAAGGAGAAATGACCAGTGCCAAAAAACCAGACCCTGCTCCAGGGCTGGTTCTCCCGTGGGTTAAATGGACCAGTGGGATATTCCAGACCCTGCTCCAGGGCTGGTTCTCCCGTGGGTTAAATGGATCAATGGGATACTCCAGATCCTGCTCCAGGGCTGGTTTTCCCATGGGATATCCCATCCAAAGCCCTCCAAACCTCCCCAGTAACACAGCAGGTCACACTCAGCTTTAAACATCCATGTCCCTTGGAATCTCCACGATCCTCCCCATTCCAGGATCCTGGCAAATTTAAGGAACAGGAAGAAACCTCAGCTGGCTGCAAATCCAACATTCCAATCCCCAACCATCCCAGACAAAACGAAGCCAAACCACCAACCAACCAACCCCCAAGAACACAGAGAGAGGATTCAGCTGCTTCCTCAAGTGGTGCTTTTTTTTGGTTTTTTTTTTAGGCATTTTTTTATTCATCTCCAATTTTTTTTTTTTTTTTTTTGTGGATTTTTTTTTTTTTTTTCCAGATCATTTTCTCTTTGTTTAACTCTTTGGGAATTTCTCATTCCCGTTGTACACACACAAGCAGATGGGAACCAAGCTGGTGCGGAAAAGGGGAGGGGGAGGAAAAGAAGGACAAATCAAATCAGTGCCGATGGATTCGTGGATTCCGGCCCGTGGGACAATCCCTGTGGATCTGGAGCTCCTGGCGAGGCTGATCCATGTGGTCCCAGGAGCTTCCCAGGAGAGTGTTCTGAGGTGTTTTACCCAAATTCCAAGCGAAAAAGAGGGACCAAAAAAACCCAAAAAACCAACCAACCCCAAAAGCCAACTCGAAGCCGTTCAAAGGCAGCAGGTTCCAAACCAAGGGCGGGCTCTGACTCCCACGTGCTCCCGGGGAATCCCAGTGTTCCAGGAGCAGCATCCGCTGGTTCCTCCCTGCCAGGAGGGAAGGGCTGGTCCGTGAGGCCCGAGCGAGGCACATCCAGGGCCTTTCCCAAGGGGACACACCCGTGGCCGGCAGTGCCCCCAGTCTGTTCAGCAGGGCGAGGGATCCACGGAACACACGGACTCACGATCCAAGTCCCCAGTGTGACCCTTCCAGGGGCTCTGGGCTCAGGCTCCACGCTGCCCTCTCTGCACTGGCAATCCAGGAGGAGCCCCCTCCTTCCATCCTTCCTTCCATCCTCCATCCCAGTGCCCGCCCTCCACGCGGCCCGGGCGGGGAACGCCGAGGGAAACCAAACCAACCAAAACAGCCAAATGCCAATCTCCCCGTTCCGGTTTTGCTCTCTCTGTGTCGCTCCTTCCCTCCCTGCCGGGGCAGCTGTCCCGGGACAGTCCAGCAGCACACGGAGTTGGCCGGATGGGATGGGAATTCATGCATTCCGACTGCATATTGCTACCAAAATGGAATGTGGGAATACGCTAACGCTCCTCGGGAACGCCCGGACCTACGGGGTGAGATATATATATATATCAATGCTATAATTCATAAAAACCTTGTTTAGTAATAAAAAAAATTGCTTTGTTTAAATATGAATATTATAGTCTGCTTCTCATGGTTAGGAAATCCGAGTGTCTCTGAAAAGCAGGGCGGCTCCGCTACTACAATTCCATGTCCTGCGCCTCGTCCTCCGAGAAGTCGGACATGGAGCTCTCCGAGGAGCTGTCCCCGGTGCCTTCTTCCTGCTCTTTTAGTGCTTCTTCTGTTGCATATTTCTGGATGTATTCTGGGAGGGAGAGCGGGAAAAGAGGGAATGTTAACAGGGATCCCACAGGCAGGGCGGGAGGGAGCTCGTCGGCTCGTGCCACGCTCCATAAATCCTATAATTATACATAAATTATACATAAATTACACATAAATTATGAATTTCTACACTGCCCCGAGAGGCCGTGGATTCCCCATCCCTGGGAGTGTCCAAGGCCAGGCTGGATGAGGTTTGGAGCCACCTGGGACAGTGGGACGTGTCCCTTCACATTTCAGATGATCCCTGAATTCCCTCGGGATTGTTTCCTCAGGGCTGTCCCCACAATGCTGGGGAATGGCTGGGGGGGAACCTGGGGATGGGAAACCCTGGGAATGAAGAAGGATCCACTGGGGAAGAGCTGGGAGAGAACCTGGGGATGGGAAACCCTGGGAATGAAGGAGGATCCTCTGGGAACAGCTGGGGGAGAACCTGGGGATGGGAAACCCTGGGAATGAAGGAGGATCCACTGGGGAAGAGCTGGGAGAGAACCTGGGGATGGGAAACCCTGGGAATGAAGGAGGATCCACTGGGGAACAGCTGGGGGAGAACCTGGGGATGGGAAACCCTGGGAATGAAGGAGGATCCCATGCCAGTATCACACACGCTCGGAGGTGGGAACTCCCAAGTCCTTCCCAGGGCAGGGACCTCAAGTACCAGCACAGGATCTGATTTACTCCCAAAACTGGTGATTTAGGACAAATCCAAAAACCACGGAGGGCCTGACTTGAAGAAATTCAAATCTGGGTTCAAACTGCTGGGGCAGAACCCTCAGCAAAGCCAAGCTCAGAGCCAGAGTAGAATTCCAGACTGAACCCTGCCTAAGCTGAGTGTAAAAAGGATGGATAAATCCAGCAGAGCATGGAACTCCCCCAGAACAGCTGGCGCTGCTGGATTTTCTGGAATAAAAAGGGAAAATTCCCTTTCCCAGCCGCACAAGGAACACGGGGCTGCCCCAGACTCAGGTTTTCCAAGGACAAATCCTGCACGAGGCAGCTCCATGGGATCAGCTCCACAGGGAGCAGGGCCACAGCTCAGGCTCCAAACCCCTCCAGGCACCCAGAACTCCTGGAATTCCAGCCAGGAAATCTGCTTCACTGGGATTCCTGCAGGAGGGGAGGGAACTCTGTGGCTTCCACGGCCCCCTCTGAGCTCAGGGACACAGGGAATGGATGGGATCAGCCTGGGAATGCAGGAGGCTCCCAGTGGCCCATCCAGGATCCAGGCAAGTGCTCCCAGTGGGAAGGATCCCTGGAGCACGTGTGTGGAATGGAGGAAAGAGGGAAAACTTGGCACCAAACTTCCAGTTTTCCTGGGTTTTAGCTCCTCTTCTCCACCTCAGAGCAAGGAATTTGCTCCATGGACTCCCAGTGTCCCACAGGGCACACTCTGGGAAGGAGGGAGTGTGACATCAGAGGGAATGAGCTCCAGGAGGAGCCTCTCCCTTCCCAGAGCCCAGGTTGGCTCTGTATTCCAGAGTTTATCAGCAGGGATGAAGCTGTGGGAGGACACAGATGACCCCACAGGAACCCAGCCCAGGTTCAGAGGCTGAGCTGTGCAGAGCCTGGCTTATCCCAAATCCATCCCTCCTTCCCTCTGCACTTCCAGCCTTCCCTAAAGGAAAGGCAAACAGGCTCCCAAAGGGCTGGACTCTGGTTTTCCTGATGGATGGACACAGAGCCTGGATATTGCTCCAGCTCCAGGAGCACTCTATGGACACAGCAGCTCCCAGGATGGAGCAGCTGGAAAAGCTGGGAATGCTGCTGGAAGTGAGGCACAAACACCCTGTTTATCCCAGGATTCTCCTGCTCCAGGCTGTTTTCCAAGGACCTGGTAAGGGCTGATAAAAGTGCGGAAAACTGCTCTGGAAACAGGGATGGCTCAAGGCCTTGGATCACCCTCACAGAGAACAGCCCTGTGCTCCACCCCGGGAATTCCTGGCTCCAGCCATCTGGGAATTCCCTCCTTGGGAATGGGAGGTGTCCCTGCCCGGGCTGTAAGGTCCTTCCCACCCAAACCATTCCAGGATTCCAGGACATGTCCTTGAGGTGCCTCCTCCCTTCCCAGAGTTTTCCAAGAATTAATCCCCCTCTGGAAAAGGGGGAGGTGCCCAGAGTTGTTATTCCTTGCACATTCCCAAAGGGAACCCAAGTGCTGCTGCTGCAAGACTTTGGATGTCAAACCCCCTCAGTGGGAACCTCAGAAATCCATTCCCTCTGGGATTATCCCAAATCCCCCTGAACACACCTTGGGAGCTCCCAGACAGAGGAGCCTCCAGCACCTCCTCACTGGCTGCTTCCAGGGGACATTCCGACATGGAAGTTGCTGTTTCCCACGGCTGGAAAAGTCCTGCTCCAGCCTAAACCACAACTTGAAGCCCTTCAAGCTTCAACTGCACTCTGTACCCAAAAAAAGCCACCAAGGGCTGGCCTTTCCTGCAGGATTAACCTGGGAAAGGCCACATTTCCAGGGATTTTCCATGCTGAATGTTGTGCTGAACTTGGATTTTCAGTCTATGAGGGAAAAGAAACCTGGAAAATCTGAATCATGCCCCAGTTCCCACCAGGAAAACACCACCTGGTCCATCTGTTCACCAGGAGAGGAAGAAGAGCAGCAATAAATAAGTCATGGATCTGCACTCCCGACATTCCCAGAGTGGAAAAGCTGCTCCATTCCCTCCACATCCAAGCTACTTTAAAAAGTGAGCAATCAGAGTTTGGTTCCATCCTAAACTTGTCAGGCAAGGCTGGGAAGAGGCAGCAGAGCAGGATCTGGGATTTATGGGTCATAGAGCTCCTTCCAGATCCTGTGTCCCCATGGGAATCAGGGAGCAGGGTATCCCATTATCCCGAGGGAATGTTCCCTCGGCCTGGACACCACTTTATGTGGGGTTTTTAAGGGAGTATCTTTATTTCCCACTCAAGCCCAGAGGACTCACCGTGTCCCTGCTGCTGCCCCTGGGGATCTGACCTCACAAACCACTTTGCCTGGAAGCTGCTCCACATGGAAAAGCAGGGAATGGACTCCCTGATCCCAGCAGAGGAGCCAGGCAAGGGAGGCTGGATAACCCAGGATTTAAAGCACAGCCTGGTTTGAGCTCCACCCTCCCAAAGTGCAGCTGCTGAGGAGTCATTTCCCAGCAGAAATGGATTGATCCCTGCACAATTCCTGGGATTCCCTCCTTTTCTGGGGGCACTTCCCACATGTCAGAGCTCACAATTCCATCTGGTCCTTCCCATTAAACTCCTCCAGATCCTTCCCCACCTTGGAACACATTCCAGCCTTTCCTCACTCTCTGCAGCTTCCCAGTGGAAATCCCTGAACTGCAGGAAACCTTGGCTGGACTGGGAAGTGGCAAGGAAGGATTAACTGGGATTTTCCAAGAAATTCCTGCTCTGCCACAGCACAAACCCACCTTTTCCAGCAGCACCACCAATCCCTCCATTCCCACCCTCAGGACTTCCAACAAGCCCCTTTTGATGCTGGATAAACAAGCCCTGGATGCTCCTGACTCTTTTCCTGCCTTTTTTTTTGGTCACACCCCGAATCATTTCTCCCCCTCCTCTAAAATCCCACGGAATCCCAGCCCAGTTTTCCTCCAGCCATCCCCGTATTTAGGGTCTGCTGATTTCAAGCCCACACCCTCATCCAGAAAGGAGCCCTTGGAATGAAGGGGAAGGAAGGGGCTGTGAGTCCCAGATTTTGAGGCAAGGCAGGCCCCCTTCCCGAGGCTGGAATGCTGGGAATGGCGGGGTGTGAGGGCTCACCTTTGATTTTCTGTTTGTACTCTTCTGGTCGGTGGAGGTACATGGCGGCGGCGTCTCCGTTCAACGGGTCGATGGGGTTGGGGTAGGCCAGGAGCTGGGGCAGGAACGACTCGAAGATGTTGGTGAGATCTGCAGGGAGACACACCCTCAGAGGAGCCCCCAGAGCCAGGGAGGGGGGACACACCCCGGGGAGAACAGGGGGTGTGAAGGAGAGCAAAGGGAGTGAGAGGGGAAAGAGAAATGAAGGATGTTGGGCAGCTCCTGCAGCTCCCAAAGGGCTGGAGATGCCAGCCCAGACACACAGGGGACCAAAGCACTGATGGACACCTCTCTGGATTCTGGAGCCTGGCTCAAAAACTGGGAAAAAGGAGAACAAACTGCTGTGCTCCACCCCCACTGAGTTCCTCTTCTCCCTCCCTCTCCCACTGTCCTGAATATCTGCAGCTCCATGGAAGGTGGGAGCTCCTTGAGGTCCCTTCCAACCCAAGCCATTCCATGGCTCCATGACTAAGTCCATGTATCAGGAGCACCAAGTGCCTTCCAGAGGGAATAAATATAAAATAATAATAAAGCACATAAAGAAAGGGATGCTCAGGAGCTGCTGCAGCTCCCTTGGGACCTTTGGACTGCTCAGGATCCAGCCCACAAATACAGGACTGCTGGGAGAAAAAGAGAAGTGCATGGACACACCTCTCTGGATTCTGGATCCTGGCTCAAAAACTGGGAAAAAGGAGAACAAACTGCTGTGCTTCACCCCCACTGAATTCCTCTTCCCCCTCCCTCTCCCACTGTCCTGAATATCTTCTGCTCCATGGAAGGTTCCCTGCTCATGGCAGGGGGTTGGAGCTCCTTGAGGTCCCTTCCAGCCCATTCCATGACTCCATGAAATCCTAAAGCCACATATCTTGTCTTCCAGAGCTTTGGATGATCGTGCTATTGGAAAGAACCTCCCCCAAATCCCTCCTCCAACCCAACCCACCCCTCAGGGCTCCTGGGAACACCCTGGAGCCACCGGGGCCTGTCCCAACCAACCCAGAGGAGAGGAAACCTGCTGTGGTGCCCAGGAGGAATTTGGGGACACACAAAGCCCTCTTCCCACATTCCCGAGGTGACAAACACCCCATGCCCGTGGTGGGGTGCTCTGGAATTCCTCCTGGGGAACATTCCTGCTGTGGGGTTTGGCCAGGGAATGTTCCACAGGTCCCTGAGCAGCCTCTCTGCTGGTGGCAGGGAAATCCTGGAGGAGCAGCACCAGTGCCCTCCAGCCTGGATTCTGGCCACCCCAACCTGCCCCTTTTCCTGGAAAAAGACCCAATTCCCCAAATTCCAACTCGGTCTTTGCTCAACTCAGGGGTGTTGGAGCCCTTAATTCCTGAAAAATCCACCCAAAAGGAGGGAAAGAGATGTCCAAGTGCTCTCCCTGTGCCAAGAGCTCTGGGATGCAGCTCCATCCATAACCAGGATTGTCCTGGCTGGCACATGGAGCAACCAGCTGCTTCCAGGACAAAGCACAACAGTGGGAAGCAGGACCCCAATCCAAGAGAGGGCACAGAAACACTGGGAATGCTCTGGAAGGAGATTTTCTGCCACGGCAGGCACAGATCCAAGGGGTTGGATTCAGGAAGTTGAGTTTCATTTGGGGAAGCACCTCTTGGCAAAGGTGCCCCCGGAGCAGCTCTGGATCTCAGGGGGATTTGGACAGCTAAAAACTCCTGGAAGGTGTGGAAGCAGGGCCTGGAATGGCCCCAGGACACTGGAATTCCCTGCTGGCTGTCCTGGCTGCTCCCCACCTCAGCTGCCGCTGGAATTATCTGATCCAAACCCTCTGGAGTGCCCTGCTCTGGAGGGGTGACACTCCCCAAAGTGATGGGATGTTCCTCCCCCTTTCCCTGTTCCTGCTCCCTTATCGTCCTACACAAGGAGGCAAATCCCTGGGAATGAGGAGGTGCTGGAGGAACCTTGGATTGGTGATTCCTGAGGGAATTCTGTCATTCCAGAGGCCTCCCTGCAGCCCCAGGGCGGGATCCAAACTTGGGGAGCACATTCCATGGCTTCCCTTTGTGGGACAGTGGCTGTTCCCCCCCAGCAAATCCATCTACACTTGGAATTCTGGCATTCCCAGGAGGAGTTCAAGGAGCTGCTTCAGCAATTCCCAGTCAGGAGTGCCCTGGAATTTCCCTGGGAGGAAGGTGGAGTGGTTTGTCCCTCCAGCAGCTCCTTCAAAGCCTCAGCTCGGGGCTCAAATCAGATTGTCATGGGATAAAGTGAGGGATTCCATGGGCATGTCCCCCTGGAAACTCTTCCACAAAGAAAAACTGGAATATTTAAGGAATTCCCAGTTTCAAAATGCAGCCAAGCCCAGGGTGGAACCTCAGCTGTGCTTTAACAAGTCCAGCTTTCCCTAAATCCCACTTTAACGGGTCTTTTCCACCTCTAAAAAGGACACTTATCCCCAAAACATCCTGAAGGAATTGGATGCAATTCCACCTCCTCACCTCCAAGGAAACCTGATTTTTTCCCAGTATTTTGGCTCAGTGAGGAGCCCAAAAATTCAGTAAAACCCCCCCAAAAGTGTCCTGGAATGACACCCAGCTTTGAGAATCCCCAACTCACCGTAGAGAGCTGTCCAGGTTTGATTGATTACATCTAGACAGACAGTTCCTGACCTGGAAAACATGGAAAAGGAGGGCTTCAAAACATGGGAGAGATGGAATTAAACCCAGTCACACCCAAAAATAACCTGGGGGTCAAATCTAACCCTCCCCCCTTCCCATGCCCTGGATGAGGCATTTACTCCTGATTTATTCCTCATTAATTCCATCAATTTGCACACAAATAAAACAAACTGGAGCTTCTCCTGCGACTCCAGGACAGGAAAGTGCCCTTAAATGACAAAAAAAGGGAGAAACCCTGTGGAATTCTGGAGGATTTGGGGGCAGAAAGGAAGGAAGGATGGATTTACTTACGCCTCATCAATGTTGGGATGGAAAATTTTATTCATGAATCCTGCAAGGAAAAACAGGGATCATTAGCAGGAGACAGGGATCAATAGCCAGGTGGATGGACCCTTTCCTGGGAAAAGTCTGGGATTTCCTGAGGTCAGCCAGACCTGAGAGGTTCTGCTCTGTCCTGACTTGCCAATTAAACCCTTCCAGAGAATCCTTTGATTCCAAGATCCCAAACATCCCAGAGATGCCCTGGGATTTAAGGACTATCCAGAGATAAACTGGGCTTTTCCAAGTTTAAGACTTGAGCTGGGATTTCCCTGTTCTCCCACAAAAAGGGGTCTAACCCAAGGATATTCCTGTAATTGTGACACACCCCCCCCCCCCTCAAAGCAGCCCCAATGCCAAGGGTTGCCCAGGATGGAGGGAGCAGGGGGACAATCCAACACCCAAATCCCTGGATGTGGGACATGCCTGGCACAAAACACGGAGCAGGGATGGGAAATGGGCTTTGTCAGTTATTCCCCTGACAGATGGATTGAGAATTCCTGCATTTCTGGGAATATCCCTGCATCCAGCAGCAATCCACTCAAGCCACAGCCCCTCTTGCTGCTGGCAGGGATAAAACTGGGGAAGAAACTGGAGTTTGGGATACTGACTCCATCCATGGGAAAGCTCCTCCCAGGACTCAGAACACACCCAAGTTTTCTCTCCAGAGGAGCCCCAGAAGCAGAAAAAATTCCCTATTTTCCAGGGAAAAGCTACTAACTCCCCCTAGCTTTGTCCAGCCTCTGGAATGTTGTCTCTTCCCAAACAAGGAGTAATCCCAAGGTGAGTGCCAGCCTGGATCCCTCTGGGATCAGAGCTGCCCCATGGATTGGGCTCCCTGTCCTCCCATGTGACAGGACACCAGTGTAATTCCATGTTCTCCTGCCCTCAGGGATTCTGCATCAACACAGCCCAGGGCTTGGAACGACACCTGGAGCCAGAACAACCTCCAGGGAATTCCATGAACATCTCCCAGGGAATTCCAGGACCACCTTGGCACCACTTGGCTTGAAAAACCGAGGCAGAGTGTAAAGAGGGAAGTGATTCCATGAGATCTGTATGTGGGGCAGCTCCCAGGAGTTCAAATCCCGGCTCCAAGAGCTGGAGCTGCTCCTGGATCCCAAACCCTTCTCCTTTCTCATGAGGCACAAGAGGGGCAAGGATGGAGAAAACACCAGGAATGATCCCCTTGAGCTTTGGGAAGCTCAGGTTTTCCCCAAGGGAAGAAGAGCCACATCCTCTCCCTGCACTCCTCATTCCCAAGGGTGTTCCCACACATTCCCACAGCCTCATTCCATGGCACCAGGAGCCCAGGGAAAGAGCAGCCCTGCCCAAACCCTCCTTTCTCCTGAAACCAGCACAGCTTCCTCCTCCTTTCCTGGGAATGGGAATTCTGTGCTGGTAAAGCACCAACAGCATTCCAAGGATCCCGACTGGCTCCGGGTTTATTCCCACAAATCAGTTTTGAAGGAGACCTCCCATCCCTGAAATCCTTCAATGCCACCCCTGAAGATCAGAGACTCCCAGGGAAAATTCCCAGCCCTGGGTTATGCAGAGCTGAGTTGGACAGTGCTCAGGGCACTGGGAATTGGTGGGAGAGCAGAGGATCCCATTCCTGGGACAGGGCTGGGGTTATCTGGGATGCCCAGAGCTTGGGATGTGGGATATCGGGATGGCCCAGCAGGCACACCCAGCCCTGGGCGGGCAGATAAACTGGGCTGGGGCAGGGAAGGGGCACCCAAGGCAAACAAACCCCTCCTGGGGGGAAAGGGGGATTGGGGGAGGGAAAAATGGGATGGGGGGAGGAAAAAATGGGATGGGGGGAGGGAAAAATGGGATTGGGGGAGGAAAAAAATGGGA